>VZTJ01004398.1:213691-333059 GCA_013397795.1 Orthonyx spaldingii
TTTTTTTTTTTTAAGTGAACAGCAAAAAAAGGATAACCTGCTTCAAAATACAGGTATTGTACGATATGCATCTGATTAAACTCTGCATTTAATCTGTCTTTGTACTAATAGCACTTTGTAAAACAAGCTCTAGCCCTGAGTAAGCTCATGGATGCAAATCCAAGAATGTGTGTTGAAATCAGACTGTTCCCAGGCAGAGCTCTTGCAGCGAATAAAGCCAGGATGTGCCAATGCAAAGGGCTTTCAGTCATGAGTGACAGACACCATCCACAGAGAAAATCAGCCATTGCCTTTCATCTCCTTACAAATGCCTTGACAGCCAAGCTGTTGCAAACCAACAACAAGTATAAAAGTCTTTCCCTTAGTCATCACAGTAATTCAGAGGGAGGAAAAAGGGAGGGAGGAAAAAGGGAGGGAGGAGAGGAGGGAAGAAGGCGGCCTGAGGAGCTGGGACGAAGTGTCAGGATGAAACATCACAATGAGGCTGACAGCTGGCCAGAGCCACTTCAGCTTTGCCAAGCATGGATTTAAGGATGCTGCACATCTAGACAAGCCTGGCATGAGCACACACCACAGCCTAGCCTCAGGTCTATGCTGCCCCACTCCAGGGACACACTTCAAACCAGCAGCAGTGAGGGCATTTTCTCAGCTGCTGCTGTTGAGCCCCATCCTCCCAGAGCCATAGGACACTCACTGCAGAGGGAAAGCAGCATATGCTGCTCCGTGCTAAGCTCATTGTTGCTTTGGCTTCCATGTTCTCTTGTCCAAAATTAAAGGTGGCTTTCCTTTCCCTACAGCATGCACGACTGTAACCCAGCTATAGCCCATGCATGGGGTGGAGGTGAACAGACACGGCAAATAAAACAACCACCTTCCAAAGGACAACACAGGAGCCTTTCACATTACTGAAAGGCAGGGGAGAAGTCTTCTGCCACTAAGAAATTATGGACATATGAGCATATGAGACAGGGTTAGAAAGCAGGAACTGCTGCACTGGTTTGCGTCCATTGTCTCACTTCAGAATTCTTTTTTGAAACACTAGTTCTGTTGATCCTGAAGATTTTCCTGTGATATACTAGGCAGATAGAAAATTTCCTCAGCACATCCTATACCCAAGAGTCAAGTTGGTATACCAGAGGTGTGATGGAAATACAAAATAAGACAGAATAAAATATATTACTTTTTTTTGCTTAGGATGAGTTTATTTTTCTTATCATCCATGTGATATTATACAATTTAAGGGTGTCAGTAAAACTTCAGATGATTCTGATGAAAAAGTACAAATCCCCTTTGACAGGCTTGTAGCCTGACAGGCTTTCTGTGGGTAACAAAGCAGGTTTCTGTCTGAGACAGGGTCAAAACCAAGGTCTCTCAGATCCTGCATCTAATGATAAGGTTGAACATACACTCCCAGCATATCCTTGATGGAACAACGGTGTGTAACTCTATAATCCTGTAGTAACCAAGTATAACCTTTTCCCCAGGGTGCCAGTTAAAACAATGGCAGGAGAATAGCAACGGTTCAGGATGTACGGCTGCTCTGGGACCGCAGGGGGAAGTCACGTTAGCCTATGGCTAGTCCATGGGTTTCTGTAATCTGCTGGCTCTATGTTATCTCTAATTTCAAGTGCCCTGAAGTTAACTTTGAGGAGCTGAGAGCAAGCTGTGCAAGCTGTGCAGTGCCCTGGAAACTGAGCTTAAGTTTTACTGCAGTTTTACACTGATATGGATGTCTTTGAGATTAGAAGGCCCAAAGTACCATATTAAGTAAGGAAGGGACACAGAAGACATTTGCTAAAACACATCCTCGAAGGCATGGCTCCAACATTGTGGCTTATGTGCCACCAGAGACATCCCAGATAAGTACAAATGGCATAAAAACATTGCCTGAAGACCTCCACCTGGGAGCAAACATGGCAGGGGATGCAGTACAGGTTAGCCAGTGTTCCCCACCTTTAAAAGAAACTTTTGTACTATACTTTGGATTTCTGCTTCTTCCTTCTCCCCACTTTAGAGCATTCCAGCCAAGCAGTAGTATTGCAGTACTGACCCCATTTCATGGCACATTCTGGAAGTCTTTACTGGTACCATTTTGGAAAAACACATCGCTTTGCTCAGGATCATACTGAGAAGCCCATTTCACACACATTCCCATAAATACATGCACTTCCTATACACAATACAACTGCTGAGCAAATTCTCCCAGCGGCTTTAAGCCTGTTATCTCTTAAATCACCTCTAAAGAACTTATCCCCATTAGAAATCTGGAATGCACAGGTTACCTGTGACATGGTGAAGGGGAATTAAGCAAAGCAGAACCTTTCAGTAGTTGAAAACAGGAAGCTTTTGCTTGCTTTGCTGGGGATTTTCCAGACATCCCCTGTTGTCATTTCCTCCAGGCCTGCCTGAAGGTCTACGCCTTGAGATTCCCTAGAAATGCTCACCACCACTCAGAACACATCCAAGCTAAACCTTAAAATACAGCATCACTTGAATTTCTGCTCAACCAAAGTCAATGCTCACAAAAGCAGAGTGTCTCTCCCAGGTCAGGGACTGCTGAAGCAGCTACACCTGCCATAAAATTCCCCTTAACAAGCATCCTGCTTTGTGGAAAAACTAGTAACCTGCTGATGACTTATGCAAATAAGCAATGCTCTGTGCCAGAGAGAATATGATACCAGAATCAACCAGGAAGAGACGTTTCCACTGTGAAACAGGACTCGCCAGTAGTCACATTATCACCCCTAGAACATGGGATGGCTGGCACCACACATTCACATTCAGCCTTGCCCTCTTCAGTATTTTCCCTTCATTCCACATGTCTTCCCTCTTGCCCTTGCTCAACTCTTAAGAGCAGCAAACTCAAGTGACATTTGCCTGTCATCAGGCATTTGGTAAGAAATACCAATGTCATTTAAAGGTGATTGATGCTTATGGGACACACGTCCCACAAGTGTCACAGTCATGTCAGCCACAGAGGGGCGACAGTAGGAAAATTGTCCAAATAGACCACAGTATGATAGCTCTCCAGTCCTTAAGAGCCTCAGTCCATGGATTCCCTAAAAAAATCCCCAAGCTCTGACTTTTGTATCTAATAAAGAAATGAGGAAAACACGGGGAAAGCTTCTTCTCCTGCTGTCACAGTTACATGAAAGCCCTTGTCTATTTGCAGTAGAGTACAGGTGGGTTCTGCACAGCTATCTTACTATATGCAGGTAACAAATTTGTAAATAGAATGTTTGGATTGGGCAGAGGGATGCCATAAAAGAGGGTTTCAAGCTGGTTTAGAGAGTCCAAAACAGACTGTGGGTGCTCCCTGAGAGGCTGTAAAGGTCAGGCTCAAATCTTCTCTCCAAAACAGATGTATAAACAATTTCTAGTCACAAAGTTTACACCATTATTCTGTCACCCTCCATTTATGCAATTCATAAGGAGTCTGGAGTCCAGTTCACAGCAGAAACCTTCAACCTCCCTTGCCCTGGGGCCCCATGAACATGCATTGCCCAGCTCGTCCTGCACAGGCTCTGCAGGATGCATTCCCACACAACCTCCTGCCAATGACGCATACCCCCAGCCAGGCTCAGTGCTCACCAGCACCAACATTCCATGTCTGGAACACATCGGCACACAGGGTCAGCCTCATGCCTTGCAGCAGCCACGCTTCTCAGCTGGGTTTGAGGTTCATGGGCACTTGCAAGTGCATCCTGTCATGAATCCATTCTGCCTGGCTGCTCTTACAAGAAATCCTACTTTATTTTCAGGGCTCTTTCCATACAGGATGCAGGTAGCAGGGCTGGAACAAAACAATGTGCCCATAGTTAAAGACACAAGTCTTCCTGTAACCACTTGACTATTAACTTTTTTTCTCCTATCGCATTTTTTATTAATTGCATTGTTCTTTTGCTTCTAAAAAAAATATGGACTGGCCTTGTCCACGTGCTGGGTACATGGGTGGCTACTGGAGTGGTACTCTCACACTGTGGGCACCCTCTCAGCTCCAGCAGCAGCAGAATCTCAGGTTGATTCTGTACCCCACACTGTAAGCCAATGAACCTTGCTGAAATGTGAAGGATTTCAGCTGGGCTGAGGGGCCAGGCAAAGTGGTCATGCTGCTTTTGAAACACAAGTTAGTGTTTCTTTACTGGCCTTCTCTAAACCAGGAAGGAATCCTCTGGGCAGATCAGTGTACTGTACTGCACTGATCATCAATGCCCAGAGCTGGCAGAGATCACCTTGCCAGGTCCTACACAGTTTCTGAAATGGTTTCTCAATCCAAGCTCAAGATATTAAAAAACCTTGAGTATTTCAGACTAGGTCAAATGAAATGTTTCAGCTATGTTTTATTTGGTTTTTTTCTTTGAGTTTTCCTTTAGAAATTTGAACTATTCCAAACTGAATGAATTTTTTCTTCCATTTTCAAAACATCTAAAAAATGCATTTTTAAATCAGAAAAAGGGGAAGGAAATTTTCAGGAATAGAAAATTTTTGAAACTAATCCTTTCCCCAAAAAACAGCTATCATTTTACAAATAGATTCTTTATTTCTGTTTAAAAAAAAAGTGTTTGAGTAGATAGACTCCATTAAGCTCTACTTCCTAATTCTGGGAAACAAGGCCTTTCTCACTTTCTCCAGAAACAAGACAGAATAAACTGACCAGCTTTCATCTGGGAAAAGAGTTTGCTGTGAGGACTCTCCCCAGCAATGCATATATTCAAAACATTTGTTTATTTGAAAATTATGTAGTTCCTGGGAAACCAAATGTTCTATATTTAATAGCTTAAGCTGTAACTCATAAAAGCCCAATTCAGCAGAATGCATGCTATTAAGAACATACATAGAATTAGGGCTAGCTGAGGTCAAGCTGAGGCCAGAGTGCCCATAAAGAATACACACCTCCGTGTCCTTACTGAAGTTTACGGTTTTAGTTAAAATAAGAGTGTTTTCCTTTTAGAGTACTCATTTCAGATAGCTTTGTTTACTTTAATAAAATACCCTACATCTTGCACAAAGGGTTCAGGAGGAACTGCTGTGCTTTTTTCCCTCCACATACTTAAAAAGTAACGCAAACACATAACTACTTTTGTTATAAGCCAGAAGCTGTGTGGAGGTTCCTACAGTAGCTTGGGGGCCTAAAAATCCTATAGAAATCAGTCCCACCTCCTCTTTTACAGCCAAGTGCTCAGTTCAGCTGAGCCTGTGACAGCTGAGCCTGGAGCTGGAGAAGAAGGGTCACCCGTCACTGCTTCTCCAGGCTCCAGTGGGCAATTCTGGGTGAAGTCTGAGCTTCCTGGCCACTGCAGGTAACACACATCAGATGAAGTAGGAATCACCACTGCCTGTTACTGCCCACGATCTCACCAGTAACCTCACAGGGCACTCAGCTCTTAGATCTGCAAATCTAAAGGCAACTTCTTGCAAATTACAAAGGCTTTGGGTATCAGGTGACATTCAGTTAATGTGAAAGGCCTTGGTTCCAGCAGGAAATTTGACATGGGCCAGTGAACACTGATCTGTTGAGGTTTCACCATTTCCAGGGCAAGGCCCTGCACACCCCCATAGGCTTTGCCTGCAGCCATCCCAGGGCAGGTGGGTGTCTGTGCCACGGGGATTCAGCAAGGCCTGCTCAGATCTTGTTTGATACTGACAATGCCCAACACTAATTAACAGCTGATAACATTGTGACATCAGACTAGTGCAAGCTGGGTCAGTGAAATAAAAACTGGAGGAAGTTGAAAGGGTCCTGGTGCGCTCTTAAATCCCCATTGTAATATCCCCTTTCCCATGAAAATCCTGGTGTCAGTAACTGGACAAAATCAGACAAACTCACCAAGAACACTAATAGCCAGCACTGCAGGAGGCACAGATTATATTGCCAGCCAAAATTCTCACAGGTCCTCCTACTAATTTTCTATCACCCTTTCTTTGATAATACCCTTAAGCTATTAGCAGCTCAAAAGGTGTTCCTCTATTACACTTTGATTTGCTTTTGATTAAGCAAGCAGGCAACGCTAAGGAGATGAGAAAACATGGGGTAACACAACAGAAAGCATTAAGATGCCTTATTTGCTCCCCCAAAAGAACGGTATGGTGCAACTGAAAACATTTAGCAAGTGGAAGCCAACAAGAAAAGCTGGGCAAATACAGATTCCTAACTTCTTGAAACTAAATCCCTGTAAAGAAAATTACTGTTCTTTCTCAGCATCACATGCTTCTGGTTGTATCAAAATGCATTAAAATAACAATGCTTTACCCTAAGCTGACCAATCTTGGGAAATGCTGTACTTCATTTGCTGGAGACTACGTAAGTACCAGGCTGCATCACTTACAGTGCCATGCTTTCTCCAACAAAAGCCAACACTGATTGCAACACCTTTATGAAGACAAAACGAGTCAGAAATAGTGTTTTGAACTTAAGATTATGGATTTTATGCATCACAGCAAAGCTATTAACACCTAACACCCATTGGAAAAATTTTAAAATAAGTATTCTATTCCCTAATTCACGTAGCAAACTTGCCTCTTTTTTAGAGCTAGCATGTAAAATTTGTGGATCTTTCAAAGCAGAAGGTCATTACTCAGAAGCATGTAAGAGCTTTCTTAAAACACTATGCTCTGTTATAGAAATACCTTAATAAAGATTAAAAAAAGTGCCTGAAAACCAAAGATTACTGACCCATTTGAGCACAAGAGCTACAGCCTTCTGTAAGAAACGATTTGGGATACTTTAGCACAATGATGAGTCACACATAGTGGGAAGACTTAAGAAAACTCAGTTATATACAGACCAGCACTTCTGCCCACCTGGAAGATCCTCTTTTTTACATTCCATATCCACTTTCAATTCACACATTTGAAAATTATTTTCAAGATCTGGAGAAAACACTACAGAGCTGTTTAAAATAAAAAAGCTGTTTAAAAACACTTGTGAATAGCAATGAAAAATACAATAAGGAGAATTTCAATTTCTGCACTGATACACTTGCTAACAAAATTTATGCGTTCTATTTTGAGGCTATTACAATTTATAATCCCACTCTATAGCTCAAAAATCATTTCCATAAATGTAAAATTAGAATAGATCTCCTTAAAAGAAGAGGATGATCACATTGCTTAACATGATACCAGAAGTAAAGGTTTTACTTTCAAATCCAGAATTGTGTTGTGCCCTTTACAGCACATGCAGGAGCGTGTGACACCACTTGCAGTTCTCGGTCCAAAATTCAGGGATTGATCCTGGGTGAGCACCTGTCAGGCAATGAGCTCTGCTGGGGGCAAACTTCTGTACTAGAGAAACACAAGCAAAGTGTGTGATGCATCAAAACCTCCTCAGCCAAGACGAACACCAAACTACCATGGTTGCTGTGCAAAGGCAGAAAGCTCCATACGCTCCCAGAGCTGAATGAGGCAGCTTTTCCTGCACACATGAAAGGTACCACCAGACAGTGGCTGCCATATACTACAGCCATGTATTCCCTTTGTTGAGAACACAGAGATGTACAGTGTTGGAGAACCACTGCTGGAGTCAGTCCATACAGCCCTGTGCAGACTGAGCTCAGGCTGAACCCCATCTCACCTATGGGGTGCCATAGGTGCACCTTATGGAGCCAAACCAGCTCACATGCTTCTAGCTGTCTTTTTGTACCTCAGGACCAGGGGCTAAGGGGTCTGAACTCTGAGAAAAAGGTTTTCCTTTCAACCACAGGGCCTGAAAGACTTCATTTCAGCAGACTGCCTTTGAGTTGTGTATCCCACAGCTCTATCAGCTCTAAAATGTTGGAGCAAGTCCAGAGAAGGGAGACTAAGTTGATTAAAGGGCTGGAGCACCTCTCCTGTCAAGAAAGACTGAAAGAATTGGGATTGTTCAGCCTCGAGAAGAGAAGGTTTTGGGATGACCTAACTGCAGTCTTCCAGTACCTGAAGGGACCCAACAAGAAAGACTACTTGTAAGAGCATGGAGTGACAGAAAAGGGGGAATGGCTTCACACTGACAGAGAGGAGGTTTAGATTCGATATTAGGAAAAAAATCCTTACTGGGAGGGTGGTGAGGCACTGAAACAAGTTGTCCAGAGAAGTTGTTGATGCCCCACCCCTGGAAGTGTTCACGGCCAGGTTGGACAGGACTTGGAGCAACCTGGGATAGCAGAAGGTGTCCCCACCCATGGCAGAGGGGGTTGGACCTATAGCTTTTAAGGTCCCTTCCAATCCAAATAGTTTTGTGATTCCATGGTTTTAATCAGCAGAGCAAGCATCAACAAGCTTGTAGGATCTGATTCTACTTATTTCTAGTTTACACCCAAATGCCGAGTACATCCTTAACACATGCAGGCGGTGGCTGACAGTGGGACCCCTTAAAAGTAGGCAGTGCCCATACTGAGAAAAGGCATTGATCCTTGAACAGTTTATATCCCAATATACACAAACAGAAGAGAGAAAAGGTTCCTATGTACCTGTATTTATGATGCAGAGTCTCTCTGTCATAAACAAACCACTTACCTTGCAGCATCAGTGCAGAATATGTTCAGATGTAAGTTATACAACAGGAAAGTTATCTGTGTTTGTTCTTCCATAACCTGACTCCCATTCCCCAGCTGTTCCACTATTGCCTGCTCCCTGCCTCTGATTTTTGAGGATTTTGTGTGGAATCATTTTCAAAAATAGTTAAGAACTGCATTGTATTGTGCTATTGTGCCAATTTTTTTTTAAAGATCATGAATTGAAGCCAAGTAGGATAAAATGCCTTGCCTGAAAACATGTACAGGCTCTATGGTATATCAGGAAAGCACATGCAAGATTTTTGGAGTTTGAATCTGAGCTCTAGTGACAGATTCATTGCTCCTGCTTAGCTAAAGGCTACAGTCCTTATACGCAGTAAACAGATCATATGGGCCATACGCCTGAATTTTATCTTAAGCTCCTTTAAAAGCACTGCTCATTATGCAAAGGAAGATGTGTGACCTTTGTGACATCTCTCTGGAACAAGCTTTTATGTCTGCTGCTCTGAGATGATTAGAAGACATGGTATTTTGGATGCAAACTAAGAAATCCCAGTGCTTTGCTGCTTCTTATTCTATGGCATTAAGAAACAGATTTCTCTGGGTTTTGCAGGAATTGGGGAAATACACGAAAACAGGAAATGAGCAATGAAGTAGCAGGGGGCTTTGTCTGGCCCCTCCTTCCACTTCTCTTTTCAGATGCTGAAGGACACTCTTCAGCTCCATACTGACCAGAAAACATTGACTGGAGATTAAAGGAGGTAACAGCCAAACTAGAGGTGTGGAAGGAATGAAAACCTTGTTCAGTTACCTATTACAAATGGACAGCCACTCCTTATTCCACCTTTCCTTCTGGGCACACACCAGGGCATTTTGCTGAACAGCACCTTGTCCACCAAAAAGAAAGCACTCATTGGACAGGCCATGGCATGGTATATTTTCTCCCTCCTGCTGGATGAGGACCCAACCGGGAAACAAGGGAGAATGTCAGGTGACATACACCCTGTACACATACTCACTCCTTTGGGAGATAGTCTCCTCAGTTCTAAGTGTGTTTTGGGGAAGATGCTCTAAGACTATGTGAACAGGACTGGGTTTGATCTTCCAAAGAAAGGATGATTCCCTATCCAGTAATGACATCACTGGATATCAGAAGAATACAACTGTACCCTGTTAATACAACTACACCTATCACTTGCACTTCTCTATGCTCAGCTGGCCAGTGCTCTATCTCTTCCTAAAGAGGTATACTGTTACCAGACCTGGCTCAGCTCAAAACAACCACAGTGATCTAAATAGCACAACTCTAGACTGTATCAAATGAGAGTGCAACCTTAAAGCATCAACTAGTTTAGGTAGAACTCAACATTTGATCACCAGTACAATACTTGTTTATGGCAACAGAACTGTCAGTACTCCTGGAAACTAAAAGGCACCTGGACTGAGCCTCCTTGAGGTAAATCAGACAGTATCGGCCTTTATGAGGTTTCATTCCTTCAAGCCCCTTGCATCCACATGTTTAGTGCCAATTTTCTTGTAGCCTTTTACTACTGAGCTGGACCATTTCCCAGAAAACATATGCCATGTGAAGTAGCTCACCCCTACAAACTAATTAAAACAGTTTTTGAAATGAATTGCCTCTTGGCTGAGCATAATTTTTAAAGCTGTGTTTAGCTCTCCTTATTGACTGTCATGGTGTTTTATGCCCTTGCAAGACCCCAGTCATGGGGGCATTAACCCAAAATTGCTTGAGGGAACCTACAGTCTTCCCTCTTTTGGCCAAAGAGCCCACAGGCACGTGTTCCAAGCTGTGCCACATCCCAATTGAATGACAGGGATATTGGGAGACAAGAATCAAGGTTGAGACAGAGAATTTCAAAGGCCTCCTACCAACGATTAAGTGTAGTCTGACTTACAAAGGCAGAACTGCAATATGGTGTTCTTCACTCAGGGGGAAAAAAAGGCATTTGATAGGAGAAGCTGCCATCAATATAACATTACCTCAAATGTGTGTTTGAATTCTGTAGAGTCATATGGTGTCCCAGTAACAGGCTCCACCAGAAATAAATAGGGATACAACTCTTCCTGAACATGTGTGACAGTGGCGCCATAAAGTCTGGGAAATCGAAGACAGAATTAATCCCCAGTATATGTGCTCAGTGTCACAAAATAAATAATCGATTTGCCTCAATTAGGCTATATCCTCCTGCTGTCACACAATCTCTACTTGGCAACTGCACAGTTAGGTGAAAACAACCCCTAATGTATCAGTAATTAGTGGATAAAATTTTGCCATATTCTAGCATTTCAATGGCTCGCTCTGCAAAGTTAGCCAGGGTATTTTCAATTCAGATGGATATATAAGATGGTATTCTTTACTCATCGCTTCACCAGTAACAGCTTGAAAAGATCAAGAGCATTTAACCAATTAGCCCAAGCCTCAAAAAAAGTGAAACAAAGAAATGCCAAATTAAGACTGATCACATATATGGTATGAAACTAACTCTTTAAAGCAAGAAAATAATACTACAAAATAATTTACTGTATTTATATGTGCACTTGTAATAAATTTGCTTCAGCTCTTTTCAGTTGGTAACAGCCTACAAAGACACAGTCCCATTAACGCTAATCTACAGTGCTGTTTTAATGCTAGTACACTAACAAGCACTTAGATGCCTTGAGGAGTTGGAAGGGGGACCTATTCTTTTGGATAAACTGCATGTTGTGAATTACTTGTTCCAATCTTGTTACTCCTAAGGAAAATAAGGCAACTAGTCAAAATAAACAAACAATCCACCCTAATCTTACCATTTACAGAAAAAAAAAAATTCTTGCAAAAGATATTTTATTATTGGAACTAAAAACTGAACTACCCTATACAAGAGGCAAAATCTTGCATGATGAGGGCTAGCATGTGTCTTGGCTTTCAGACATGATAAACTAGAGCCACCAGGGCACAAAAGGTGTATTGCAGTACATGCACACACAAACAGCAATTGTCTTTAAAGGGCAACTGTGGCCTCACCTCTGAGAATGAGACGTGCATCCCTACTAGAATTTGCTTCCATAACATTACTCTTTCCTATGGATCGTTAAAAGTACCAACTCACGGAATACCATCGCCAAAAGTGACAAAGGCAATTTAACAAGAAACCATCCTCAACTGGCAACAGCTAATGGAGTTCACAAGGGAGTGAGAGGGGAAATATTCACTGTGGCCTGTCCCACAAATGCCATGAGCTCAAAGCTTGTACCCCATTTTCAGCCTTCCCCCAACAGTTGAAAAGCTGCCCAAATGGCAAATAATCATTTCTAACATGTTCTGAAATACTGAAACACACACAAGGACGCTAAAAGCCATCCCCAAAGTCTACACCATTTTGACAGCATATGCTTTAATGTACTATTTGCAACCAGTCAACAGAACCATTCAAATCTGTTTGAATAGAGAAATGAAAGAATTTCAGTGTAAATTTAATTTTTAAGGTTGAGCCTACACAGCCATATGTTGCTATTAAGCCACTTGTAAGTAACAATTTATTTTAAAGGGCCTTTTTGGTATTGCCTTCCACTATTCTTACCTTTAACATTCAGCTAACTCCATCACAATTACTGTCTAAGTATTTGTTATAATGATGTAAATATGTGAATTAAAACACCATAATTTGTATATGTAGAGCACACACTCAAACACCTCTACATTCACATCCAACTACACCTTAACTACACCTTAGCTGGTTAATAATGTATGGGTCATTATACTAATTTACTCCACTGAAGATGATCAACCAAGGTGTCGTGGGTTTACCCAGGAAGGGTCAGTCTTTCAAGTGACTTATGGTGCAGGAAGTAGTGCACCTTGCTTCCTGGGAAACAGAGCCAGTGACCAACTAGTTTTGAGTATTGATGGGTGTATAATCCAATTAAAAGTTGTTCCGCCTCCAGGGAAAAAACCATATTTAAGAGAGATACACCTGAGAAAAAACCCTCTTTTCTTGTCCTGTTGCTGCCAGAGAAGCAAGTCCTGTGCTTCTCTCTCTGGTAAGGCTGGGCCCTTGCCCTTTCCCCCCCGCCTCCCCCTCCTCAGAGCGGGGAGGGGGGGGAGGTTTGGAAGGGAGTTTGCAGCAGCAGTGCAGCTGAACGTGGGGGAGGACCCGGCCTGAGATCTCCGGCTGCTGGGCAAAACATTTTAACTACAGCGGGCAGTGCCGGGCCGGCTCCCTCCGGGCCGGCTCCCTCCAGGCCGGGTCAACTTCGCAGAGCCCAGCCCTTGCTCTGGGCCGGGCAGAGGCCAGGCCGGCTCCCCCCAGGCCGGGCCAGCTTCGCAGAGCGAGGCTATTGAGACTCTTAACTGCTTCTGCAGCCCGGCTCAGACTTTTTAAACAACCCGGGAAAAATCATGGGACTGTC
This sequence comes from Orthonyx spaldingii, assembly GCA_013397795.1. Taxonomy (NCBI): domain Eukaryota; kingdom Metazoa; phylum Chordata; class Aves; order Passeriformes; family Orthonychidae; genus Orthonyx; species Orthonyx spaldingii. Next base: position 226,594 of record VZTJ01004398.1, read on the forward strand.
GCAGAGGCCCGAGAAAGAAATTAACCCTTTCGTTACCCAGATAAAACTTGCAGAAACTGATCTGCTCTTGCACAGATAGAAGAAGAGTGAGGACACTTACAAAAACACAGCATAGAGACTCAAAGTCAGTGAGAGAAGCAGAGCTGAAGCTTAGAGGGAAGGAGCATGAGGAGTGCTACAAAGTAAAAGCTGAAAATTCTTCTGTGAAACCATGATTGAGACCAAGCTAAAATATTCCCTGTAATATATGACAAATGGTCTAAGGGGGGATGTGACGTTCTACCTGCAGCCAGTGCAGCCAGTGAATCAAGGCACCTGTGTGAAGATAAGTAGATATTGAAGTAATTGCAGCCTGATGAGAAATTTGAGCAGAGAAGAGAAGAAGCTGTAATCCAGATCCCTTGCCCCGGGGAATGGTCAAAGGAAATTTACATTGCCAGTCATAGAAGAAGGGGATTTCTTTGCGGCAGTAGTAGAACAACTCATCCTTAAAAAAACACCCCATGAACTGTCATAACCCACCGTAGTAGCAGTGGGAAAGCTACTGGTGTGGGAGGGACGTTCCACAACAAGCAGAGATCTTTTTCTCCTGGGCGGCTGCTAGTTGTGAGACTAAAAACCATAAGAACTGCATTTCTTGTGGAGAAGTCAACATGGTAAAGCAGGAGAAAACTCCTCTCCCTAAATGACTGAAGAAAGACTAATTTAGAAGTGGTAAACTGACTGAAAGTCAAAGTGTTGTTTTTTTGTGTTGTCATTGAAAAATGGAGAGGTGGGAAGAGCAAAAGTGTTCTGACGGTTTTGTTCTGGTTCTTAAGTTTTTTTCCTTCCTTTTAAGTCTGTTAATAAACTTTCTTTATACTCTTTAAAGTTTGAACCTGCTTTACCTACTCCTAATCCTTATCTCACAGCAAAATTAAATAAAATCTGGTAAGTGTGCTGGCGTTTAGCCAAAAAACTCAAGTGAACGAACTCAAACCACTACACAAGGAACAGACATCCCCAGCAAAATGTTGAGAGCTCTTCAGATATAAGGGTTGTATTACAGTACTATCTGTGGCAGTCATAAGCATTTTAAAGGAAATGGCAATTTGGAAACTAAAGCAAGCCAAAGCTCTCCCACTTCAATTTAAGTGAATAGAAGGTAAATTTTAGTCATTAATATTAAACAGTAGATTGTCCCATCCTGTCAATGTTATTAATGTCACTTTTCAGCATAATGCCAGCCTCTGGCAAAAGACTCTGCGGTGACAATTCCAATTAACTCTCCTCATCTTTATCTCACCCGTCACCTGTTAAAAAATGCATGTTTACTCCATCTTCTCCCTGAACAAGACTGACTGCAGTTGAGGTGAAGAGGTGTTCTAAGTCAAGTAGGTCATGCCATCTAAGCTCTATTTTGTACAAGTCACTCTGCATATTGTTTGAGCTGACATCTGACTTGCCTTCCTCCCCAGCTGCTGGGCCAAGCTGCCCTGCACCCTGCAGACAGCCTGTCTCTCCTTCCCTCAGCATGGGAGGCAACCCTAAGAGCCATTGTCTTCACCTGCAAACCTCAGCAGAAAAGCTCCCACTAGCAAGAGCAGTCATTCTCATGTCAGTACCTAAATTTGCCCAGTGCACTCTCTTTACTGATAAAAGCAGTTCCTTAGGAGACCAATCCAAAGCCCACTGGAGCTGATGAAAGTTTACACCCAAGTTTCAGCAGGCTTTGAACCATGTTCTCTTGACAGTATCACACACTTCTCACAAGTAACACAGAGAGAAGATGGGGGAAATCTGTTTAATGCAATCCTGTGTTCCCCTGCCCTTAAGAAAAGGGTGGTCAGAAAGATCATTCTGTTACATCAGGAGTGTTTAGGACCTGAGAGGTGGTTTCAGGAGTCCATCCCTAACTGGTTTACAGCTGTGGTGCATAGTGCAATGACAGCTACCAGCTGAAGAGACATAGTGGCAACGCGGGCTATGTCCTCACAGAAAGCATCTGCTTCCATCCTGGATGCCGTCATGCAGAGGCAGTTGTAGCTGAGTACCTGCCACTGTGAACATCACCTCCAGTCCCTACACCTTTGCCAGGGAGAGTTCTCTCCCAAAAGGGAACTCATATGTCAAACCTGAAACCACACAAACTATCGTTTCCAAGTGATATGATACCACACAGGTGTCACATAACATCAAAACCTCTACACACCTAAGAGTCAGATTGACTGAGAAGGGATGTGGTTCCAGAGTGAAGAAAATGTCAGTCTTTCTTGGGCATACAACAAAGAAAGTGCACACTTGTTTAATTATCCATAGCCCCTTAATAAACCTATGGGTCAAATGGTACAGGTTTTGCACGCAGACAAGCTTTAAGAGCTGCCGGCACACAAACACACACACAACTTTATGGCAAGATTAGATGAGTCAAGAAAGGGGCAGGTGAAATTATGTATTAAAGTGCTAAGACCAGTTGTTAGATCTCAGATTTCTGACAGACTGTAGATAAAAGTAACAGGAAGTTCAATGCCCTGAGTCCAGGAGCATTTCTCTTTTTGTGGCCTTCAATATCAACAACTGTGTCTTTATTAGGTCAGGAAACAACTAAACCCAGGTCTTCTGATAGCTCTGTTTTGGCATAATCAAACAAGATTCAGGTACCCACAGGAGTTTCATATAACATATGCTGTACAGTGAACCTTTGGCCCTAACAGCAAGTTTTGCATATGATGACTTTTAAGCAGTTAAAATGTTCGTTTCTGGTGTTTTAAACATCACAATAAAAGCATTCACCATTTCTGCTTATACAAGCGAGCACTAGGCTAGTGCCCTGCCATGCTACAGACCACAGGGTTTTGTTTGCTACAAAAACCAAAGTACTGTCATTTAGCTCTTTGCACTTACCCCATCCACAGCACGTTGTAACAGTGATGCCTTCAACTTGTGAATCCTTTTGCATGATCTAGGTCCACTCCTGACAAGTGACTGACCTAGTCACCCCAGTTTAAAGTGAATATAAGATTTGTACAGGCTTTAGATAACTATACAAATTCCTATAGTTTAGGTATCTAACCTCATAGCCTCCAGATACACATTTTCCACATGTTTTCTAGGTAAGAAAAAGTAATGTAGTCAGGTGTGAGAGCAGGAATTAAATTACTCATCCCAAATTACAGAGCAGTGAGTGGACGATCTAGGAGAAAACTGTCTCCATGCAAGCAATTTTCTCCACCAGCATCTAGGGAACTCAAGCACTGTAGAGCTGCCCCATCACATAAGCTACTTAAAGTTTATGGATTGCTTCTTTATCTCCAACCTCCTCCTCTCTCCCTTGCCAGAAACTGCAACTGATACCAGGTAAGCAAGGATCACCAGTTGCATGACTGGAGCCTAAACAGACAAAAACCAAACCTGAAAAACTAAAATGGGGGAAATCCTATAGGCAAGACAAGTCAAGCAGTAGTCAGCAAACATGCAATAGCACCTATTTCTGCAGGCACCAAGGAGATATGGCAGCAGGCTCCCATAGCAGTACTGACACAAACATGCTGCAGGCTCTGGGAAAAACTGACTTCCCGACCTGTACATTTTACATATAAAGTACAATGTGCTGGAGAGTGGAAAGTAAGTCACGGCTTTAACCTGAGGGTGTTTATTCGCTCCAATCTATTTTTTTACCCTTTAAGGGTAGCAATTGTTCCATTGCTTTGAACTTAAAAATCACAGCCAGTGAAGTGCAGATCTCCTGCAGCTGCTGCACATAACTGGATCTAGAGTTGGTCCAGAGATACCAAGACCTTCAGTCTGCTCCATACTGCCACGTGGACAATGGAACCAACCATCAGCATATGAATCAGTACCATCTCTTGACAGCAGGTAAGCAGACTGACTGGGATATGAACAGGCACAACAAACAATGTCTGCAGTGCATTACACATTTGCCATTACATTTTTATTACTGTTAGTGCACTTGAAAACTCCTTCAAACCTCTTAACTCTTGCTAACAAGTTTTTTACAGAGCTCCCTGAAGCATCCTCCATATCCAACACTTGCTCTCCTTGAAACCCTGCTTTTTTTTTCCCCTCCTAATATAAAAAAATCGTAACACGTATTTTGGCTTTCAATGCTTAAGGCTCCAGCTATTGTTTAGATGGCTACTGTCTTCTGTTTAAAGCAAAGCACCCTATGAAAGTGCTGTGATTAATCAGGATGATAAATGCCGCAGTGAGGCCCCTGCTATCAACCACATTTCTTGTGCAGAAAGACACACCAAAACAGGGGGGAAAGGCTCATTTACCACTATTGTAGTAAGATTATTTTCTGTTAAGAAAAGTGGCACTCTTTATTCAACAATGAATGCAGACTGACCAGCAGTTTAGAGACCTAGTAAGATTTGGTTCAGGATGATGATAAAACAAAGTTACCATGTGTGAAAGAGGACAGATGGCAGCCACACAAAAGCCATCAAATCTATTTAAACAGATAAGTAGTTTTCCTATGCCCAGCCCAGTTCTAGACATGCTGATTCAAAGGCTGGCTCTTGTCCCATGGAGCCCTCTAACCTGAAACAGGTGCAGAGGTCATGGGGTTTCCTTCCATGCTTTCATTTAGCAATTCATGCATTCTCTCCATCAAGCACAACAGAAGCAGAGCCTGGGACAGATGCTCCTGTCCAGCAGTGATAAGCTATGTCTCTGTGCCTTGCAAACACATGCTTCAGACCCAGGGACAAAACAGCACAACTCTGGGAATAGCAGGGGCACATTGTGCAGGAAACGTGGCAGGCAGCCTGGCAAGCCCAGCATTTCATCAGGGTTCTGAGACAAGCTGCCATGGACAGCAGAGGGCCCAAACAAAATGCCCATTTCACTTCAGAGATACAGACTTTCTGCACAGACAGAATCAGTGCAAAGGACCAGAAAATCAGTGTCAGCTGGGGTAGCCAGAGCCAGTGGGCTGCAGTGAATTTTGAATGACATGGATCCACGAAAGACTTAATTCCACTAAGCAGCCAAGGTGCTCAGATGCAAGGCCAATTTCTGCTATGGCAAGCATTTTACCAAAAGCAAAAGCTGCTGATGAGCCTGACAAACCAACAGCCAGAGACAACCGAAAAACTGCAGGGGACACACTGGAGGGGCTGGTGAGAGACACTCAATCAGAGACATCTCAGCAAGTTTCTGTGATGTCTGATGCATCCTTCCCCTACAGACACTGCAAGACTGGGTTTTTTAATATTGCAGGGATTACTTCAATCCATAGGCTTAACCCTCCTAGAGTAAACCTGCAGAGACAGAGTGCCACTGTCTTTGTGCTGCCAGGCGGCCCATCCGCCACAGCCCGACCAGTCAGCATTTCAGGCATGGCCAGCAGCTACCACTTCTTGCAGGGGCTGAGAGTCCCTGCTTCCCACCTCACTGACATCTTGCACTACTTCATCTTTATAGATATCCAACTCCTGATGACCTCTGCGAACAGGATTGCTCGGAAATGAAAATTAGTTCAGTTCTCATAAACACTCACGGCTGTAAATCCTCAAAAGTCTTTTAAAGCTGTGTCATAACATTATGACTTTCCCATGACATAGTTTATCATACAACTATTTCTTTCTCTTGTTTTAAGAAGAAAGGAGCAAAACTGCCAGAAAGCATACTAGCACCATAACATGAATCCAAAGGTGGTAACATATTTTTGACAGAATGCACATGAACAGTTTAGGCCTTTCATTTAGTAAACTATTCAAACAGAAATACATGTGGAAATGAAAGGCTCACATCTGGGACTACCCTTCACTGCAAGCCTTGTCTAAGGTTTTTCAAGTCAAGTCAATTCCATAGGTGGTACACTAGGCCCAGTAAGAGTATTTTTTAAATTGTATCATTTTTAGCTCAGTAACAATATTTCAAAACATCTAAATAACCTTTCTGTCTGACAAGATAGAAACAATTATCTCCCCTCTGACAGATGTAGAAAGTTAAAAAAAACCTCACTCTAAAACATCCCAAACACTGGGGTTTTATAAACTGAGTAAAATTCTGGGTGAGTGAAAGAAGGTATACTATTTTCTTCCCCTCCTAACCATGGTTTTATAGTCTACATTTCTATATTATTTTGATTATGCACGTGTATATACACACAGAGAAATTTATATTTGGTTACAGGAAGAAGCTGATTTGTTCCAGGAATTAGTTTGTCCACAGTACTTTACTGCAATAGATCTCATAAAAATATTTCTAACTTCAGCACTCTTTCATTGATATCAGATAGAAGCATTTGTTTTGGTATTTCTTGTGCCCATTTGGATACTGCAGAAAGGAATTTTACAGGTCACAACAGTGTTATTAAAAGGGCTACTTGTAATACAGAGAGTTCCAGAAAATGTAAATACAATCACTAACAAAATGTAGGTGGACATGTGGACGCAGTTGCAATGATTTGACTGTATCCCCTTTTGTACATCTCACTGCTTTTCTCCACTGTTAATGACAGGTTGATATTTTAGGGGGAAAATCACAAATATTTTTCAAAGCCATTCATCATGGCTGAATACTCGTATTTGACCTGCTGAGCTCAGATTAACCTTTAACATATGAAGAACAGTAACAACAAGGAAGTTTTGGGTTGCACAGCCAAGAACTGTTTTGTAGCAGTCGCACTTGCATCAAATCACAATCCAAAAGGTAACTCAGGTGGCTCTGGTGCTTGAGACATCTCTGAAGCAGAACCACAATCATCTACCAAGTCGTCTATAAAGTATATCGCAATAGCCCTACGACTCTGTGAGCCCTGTTTCAAACGTAGCAGCAGAAGTTACGGGAATTTTTCCTCCACAGCTCACTTTACAACTGAAAGAGGAGAAAATAAACATGATTTTCAGCAAAAGGCACAGATGTGTCCCTCCTGATTGTGCAGGAGGGCTGGAGTTCTAGCGCCAGCGCGACACAGCTGACAGCAGGAGTGGTGGCCTTCACACGTGGTGAAGAACATCACCAGCACAGACACAGCAGAATCAGGAGGCATCTCTTTGGTCATGTACAGACCCTCCTGCCCAAAGACATCCACGTCCAACTTGTGCAGGCAAACCACAGCAATATAGTTGTGAAGAGCCTTCTGCCTGGAGGATCCTGATCTGCACCTGGGCTGCTAAGCACAAATGCCCAGGAGCAGGAACTGTTAGATTCAACACACCCTTCTGCTCTTGTTCCCTCCATTCAAGATGCTAAATAAGATTAAATACTTTGCATTTCCTACAGACATACAAAATGAGAAATGACAGCACATAAAAAAAGGTAGGCTCTAGGCTTTGTTCTATCTGTAAATATCATTCTGCGGTAAAAGTTACAGGCCAACAACACCGAAAATAACAGGACTTCACCACAATAACGACATGCTCACTCAAATACTCCCAAGAATCCGACCTAGCCAGTTCCATGGACTAAGGGCCATCCACCACATTGAACTAACAGGTTTATGAAGATCAAAATCTCTGACTACTATGCTCTTACACCCAACCACCCACTCTAAGAGTTGCAAAACACAACACTAAGGGAACACAGCAGAATTCATGGGAACCAAATGATGTGCAACAGTTCAGAATGGCAGTGCCAGGCAACCACAGAGAACTCTCCCTTGGTTTGGTTTGTTTTTCTTTTCTTTTGATTTTGTTTCTTTGGAGATTTTTATTCTTTAGTGAGTTTTTTCATGGAGTAATGTATGGTTTGCAAACTACAAGTTGCATGGATGTGTTACTTGTGTCGTGGAGCATGGTTTCCATCTCTTTTGTTCTATAATAAATCACTAAAATGCTCAAGTTTCCCCCTTGTAGCACACACATTGTTATATAAAGTTTTTACACACACTCGCTAGTATACGCTTGTAAAACTACTTTTAGTAGTTGTACACATCAGTGTTGAATTTAGCTTTTCATAATTAGTCTCACAAGTGCTTGCTGAAAGACGTTTTTACTAATGGACACTAAATACTATGAACCTAAGAGTAAGCACATTCATTTAGACCCTCAAGGACATTCTATGTATGCTGCAGGGAAGGTTGGTGCAGTGAGCAGTTCTGCCCACACCTCACTCTGCCCTTGAAAGTACTGCTGTTATTATTACTCATTATATAACACCATCACTACAAATAATGGCACCCATTCTTACTTTAATAATTGTTAATGTGCTTAGCTGTACTGCAGCCATACGTCATGGCAACTTTCCAAGAAGAGGAATGAATTCTCCCACCCAAGGAGCAACCAAGCTTCTGCTGAGGGGGACATCAAGAGCAGCTCTGAGTACAGTGAGCCCACAGCACCAGGTGCTGAGAGCACAAACCTCTGTGGATCCCAGTGGGTTCTGGAAAGAGATGTAGGCCCTTTTTTATATGCACAGGACTACAGGATGAGGGGGGGGATCACAGAGTTTTAAATCTTAGCTTCCTATCTTCTCTGATGGCATTCTACACATTACTGCAGTTTTCAATTTGTAACTTTAACTTCTATTTCATTATGTCTATAAAAAAAAATCAGTGCCATCTTGACTCATTCTTTTGCTTCTAATATTCCTTCAGTTTTATCATCATGTTGCTAAATGCATGAAAAGATTACTCAGATGTTGTCTTTTCCTTTAGAGATTCAAAAATACATGCAGGAGCTGCACACTGGCTCTAGCAGAGTATCTGTTATGAGTGAGGAGCTCACTGCACATTCAACTGCATCTTGTTTCACTTAAAAGTGATGTGTGTTTCCAATTTCCTCTAAATTTCAGAAAGACACAGGATCAAGTCAGACTACACTACACTTTGCCAGAAACCTGAGGAAGCCACTGGAGCAGAATGTCATTGGGTCAGGGATCTGTCCTCACTGGATAGCTGACCCTGAGAGTGGCTGAGCACTTCTGTGGGTGGCCAGGATTACACCCGGCTGTAGCTCCAGGATGAGGCCTGGCAACACAGACTTGCTGGCATACACTCAAACTGCAGCAACAACTAAGCCCAGATTTAATATTCATTTATCAGTACAGGTATCAGCCATCTTGATTCATCATAAACTTGGTTTACACCCCATTGTCAACATGGAGGAGTCTAATGCCAATTCATCTACCAGGCCACGATAATCCCACTAGAAAATGCTGAGAAGGGGTTTGGATCAATGCACGTAAATTCATCCTTCAACAGATTTCATGTAAACTGCTGCAACTATGGAAATCCTAAAGCAGATAGTTCTGTCCTAAAATATGAAATGTTAGTGGGTTTGCCCCTTCTCTAACCCCAGCCAGAGACAACTTCAGGTAGACTATGACTGCAGACAGGGTTTTTATACCTCTGATTGCAGACAAAGGCAAGCTGGAGCTACCAGTGAGCTTGTCTTCTGGTGTGCTCAGGGCTGGATACAAGGGAAGAACGAGGAAGCAGTGCTGATTCCCAATAGGGCAGGCTGGTTTCCAGGGCTAGAGTGCCCAAAGGCAGAGCCTGATCAATCTCCATGTTGTTATAGCCCTATGTTTTCCAGTCATGCTGCCTTTTCTCCATGACACCTTAGCCTCAAGTATTTTAAAAAATAGGTGGGGGATGTAGAAAATCCACATTGGCAAGAGAGACTTCTAGGCCTGTGAAATTCCGAATCAACTCTGTTGACATCTTATATTGCAAATTATCAGCTCAGACATAACAATAAAAACCCTCCCAATGCTCAGAGAAGATGTAAAATACAGCTGCAAGAGAGCAGCAGTCCCTCGCCTGTGCAGTGCTGCCAGAAGCACTTGAGAACACACTGACCAACGCTACAGCCCAGCAGCACACGGATGTACGGGCAGGTGAACAGTGCTTCCAGCACTACAGAGCAGGAGAAATTAGGGGCTTTCTCCAGAGCAAGAATGAGACAGCAGTTCAGCAGAATCTCCTCTCTGCTGTACTACCTATGCCTGGACTGTGCTGCCCTGTACTTGCAGTTGGCACTGATTTGTCAAGGAACTTTTCACAGAGATGTGTTGTGACTTTGTTTTCACATCTGTAACTCAAACACCTGAAATAATTGTTTGAGGAAGTGCAAGTCCCTAGAGCTGTCCCATGTGTCTTTTTCTCCCCAGTCAAATTCAGGGAATTCTACCATAAGATCAAGCTTCTCAGTATCAAATGCTACAATGCTGAGGAACAGCAGAGTGCTCAGGTCCCTTTGGGCATGTGGAAGGAAGCAACTTGGAAACCATAGAGACAGAGGCAACTGGATGATACAAGGAGTTTTATCCTGTCACTTAATACACACCTGTGATCTTCCCCCCATGCTCTCTATTCCTGTCTCTAGCATTCATGAACCCCTTCCCCCTGACAATGAAAAGAAAGGTGCTAAAGAAAGGCACCTCCTTACACATGACTCCTTTTCTTTTAGTCAATTAAGGCATAGATTTGCATTTTTAAGTGAAAATATACACACTAAAGAAGAAAAAGAAGATATAAATGCAGCTTACTAACCATATCCACTGAAAAAATCACCTTATCACAAGAACCAGGATGACTCAGAAAATAAATGTAAATAGCTTCTGTGATTTAGCATCGACTGACACCCAATGTATTAAAATAAATTGCCCATGACTTCTCGCAAGCTCCATGGTAATGTACTCCATAAAAGGTCAGTGAAAATAGCAGCAATGCATAACTATCTAGAGGCTTCACTTGGTGGCAAATAATGGAATGAATTGTCCCCTGACCAGGATGGGGAAAGCAAGTTAATCTGCACCTCCAGCCTTTCGGGGAATGTTCCAGGGTTGTAAAGCATGAGTCAGCAGCACTGCTGCTATAGAGGCTTTTTCCTAGTGTGCTACTGGCAACACAGACTCTGCCCTTTCCCAGCTTTGGTATGCCAGCTAAGTGTCCATCAGGAAGCAGCCATTCTTTTGTATGAAATGGGACAGATTAATTGATTACTATTTATTAATCAACATCTTAAATGTCATCACTGACCTCTACGATCACAATGTAACTCAATAGAGCAAAGAAGGAGTCAAGTTGATGGGTGAAGCTGGAAGAAATCAAGTCTTCGTAAATGCATTTTAACCTTTTTATTGTTACTGCTACTGCAGTAATACCACAAACACCTTTGTTACTGCAGTCAAGACAAAACCCACCATACTAAGTCTCATGACCAAATTTTGCAGCTTCCTGTAACCAAGGATGTCAATCATTTTGTGAAGTTGATGAATACTCCTCCTGAGAAATACACTAGCATTTCTTTGTCTGTTTTAGAGACCAAAAAAAATGAGGAAGAGAAAGAGGACACAAACTTTTAGGAATTAACCTGGCAGTTTACAGCCATTCACAGGAACCACAGGTCTGCACCTAATCAGGTGCACCTTCTTCCTCCAGTTGAGGCCATGCCAGCCCAACTCCTGGTCCAGTTCATCCTCCACTGGATTCTTGTGCTTTGATGATTCCTTTCTTGACAGGTTACACAGGGTCTTTTCTAACATTACTAAACCAAACTTCTGCTGTCTAACTATCCCAAGCTCTTAATATTTAAATATAGCTTGACAGAGAATTAAAGACAGAAACTTCTTCCCAGAAATGAAAAACAAAACTAAAATGAGTCCTTCCTTTAAATGAAGAAAGCACTGCCATAACCTCACCACTGACTGCCTCTGACCTTCTAGACAGGCAGCACATGCACACAATGGCCAGTCAGCAGCCAGAGCACCTTTAGAGCATGCTATGTCCTGCCCAGCTGGCAGCACACAGCCACACAGAAACTGGGGTAGTGGAAGCTGTGTCAGGAGAGGATAGGACACAAGATGCAAACTCATATGAAAAGAACTTTCATCAGGATATATTAGCTCCAGTCATAGCCACTGGAAACCTGTTTTATGTAGACTGTGTTCTCTGCAGCCAGTAACTTTTGACTCCCTTCACCAATTTCAGCCTGTTTTGTTACAGAGGTAACTGCCTTCCTACAAGTCCCATGAAAACCAATATCCAAGTAGAAAAAGCGGACCCTGCAAGTGACTCTGCTCACATCGCAGCTCAAAGAAAAGCCATAATATAGGACCCTTACTTGCCACCAAACAATTTGGCTAGGAGACAGTCTTTCTAATCAGTAAAACAGCAGGAAAATCTTCACCGAGAACTGTTCATCAAGCATAAGACATCGAGGTCAGCACCATTCATTTCAATGCTCAAACCACTACTGGTTTCATGTAATGATACAACAAGACAACACCAATCCTGGTGATCTAACCCTAACCCTAGCAAACAAACCAAGGATGTTGAGACCCAGCCTAGAACAGCCATAAAGCAAATGGCCTCCTTGCCTCCTCTGTGATGGTCATGACAAGCAGGGTTAAAAAACAGATGATGATCTCAGGGCAGGGGCAGACATGGAGGCCCAAGTTCACTCCTGAAGCTACTCCCAGCAGGAGAGCCCTGAGGATGCACACGTTCCTTCTGGATGACTTTGGCGCATTTGGTCACCATGTCATATGTTTAATTGAAGGTGAGTGCCAAACATCATGTCATCCTGGGTGTATGTCTTGGAGTCCACAAACTGTAATCTAGCAGACTTCATTGCCACTGCACACTCTGGCTTCTGTTGTCTTTTTGTATCAGCTAACAAAATATTTTCCTTTTGATATTCCAAGCCAACCTATGCTACCCCTCTATTTTAAAGCCACAGGATTTTAAGTCCTGTCAATCTAGAATTAATTCACTTCTTACAGCCTAAGTGCCCCATACCTCTTCATCAAGAAAATTACATTGTTTGAAATAATTTCCATTTTTGCCAGTATAACATCTCATTTTCTTCTTTGTAGCCTGAAGGAATGATTTGTAACATGAATCTTAAAAACCCAGATAAAGGGAGGAGGCTAAAATGTCTGCTAAATCAGAAGTATAAGAAATGTATATGTGTTTTTATATGTAGTAAAAAAATCCAGTCTCCACCAACTCTGATTTAATACCTGATGCCCTTTGTTTGCTTTTAGGATACCATAGAGGACTGATAAGATGCTGTGCACAGGAAATAAAAGACATTTCCATAGCAGATGAAAACCTGCTGGGATCTGAAGGGCTCATGTTGTCAACAAACTGGACTCTTTATCCACCAATACTATAAAAATGAGGCAGTTCTACTTGCATGCTAATAATGCCATCATTTCTATTTGTAAAAGATTCTTCCTTTCCCCTTCTCCAATGCTGCAGCAAAACCTTGGATTCTGACATCAAGCCCAGCAAGCAATATTAGTCCTTGAGACAGAGTTTGCAAAACATTAATGAAATCAGAATGAGACCGCAGTTTGGCTTGTTGCCTTGGACACTGGAAGTGAAATTAAAAGTAGAAGGAGAAAGGACTTGCTTTTACCTAAAATCAAATCACTGAATGCACTTTTCACAAATTAAAGCATTTTAAACACTGTTTACTGCAGGTTTTTGTATTTCAATGAGTCTAGTGATAACTGATACCAGAAGGAAACAGTATTAAAAACATCTAAGATAAACTAGCAAGTAAAGAATTCCTTTCAAGAATTTTATTCAGCCAGCAAAATTTATTAGGTCAAAAAGCCTTCTGCCAGAGACAGAAAAACTACAAGGCCCGAGAGAATGGAAAGATGTGTAGAAGAGGAAAACAAAGAATAGAATTGTATATAAGAAAACAGGGGAGAGAATATCTGGAAAAATTCACAATGCCTTCTCTCAGAAAACAGCATCTATCAACCAGCCCTAGAAATGCATTTCAATGACACTGATTATTCATCGCCTTTCTGAGGCATGCTTTGCTGTTCACAGCAGCCCACACCTTTGCCAGCGCCCAGCTTCTGGCTTGGGATTTCTGCCTGTCTGGGGACTCACAGTGGCCATTTCAGGAGTCCAGGCCTTCTCACAGAGTGAAACATAACTGCCTTTCCAGAAAAATTTCTGTGTTTTTTCAGGTTTTTAAAAGGCCCCCTAAAACTTCAGACAAAAGACACATGCATATTTTGATTGCACACATTCCCTCCAGGTCTAAATGCAGAGTTAGAAGTATGAGCATCTGTAGGACACCATAAAGTCTGGTTTGTAGGTGTTGGGCGAGAACTGGTACCTGAGAAGTTAATTCAAGATGGATATACCTTTCCCTCTCTCCATCAAGGTGAAGGGAGCAGATTCTCAATCCTGCCTAGATTTTTTTTATTTTTTTTTAAGCACAGTCCCCACTGTGCTTAAAATCAATGAAATCTGTATTCCTTAGCTACCTGACACACCTGGAAGTCTAATACAAAGTAACTGAGAGATCTTATCCTGCAACATTTTATCTTACTCTTTCTTTTACAGGGGCAAGGGGTTAAAGTAACCATAGCTGAAAGGTACTAGGGGAAGAGGACAATAAACTGCTACTCCTGGGAATTAGCAATGACATTGTCAAAAAACCCCAGCTTGTTTTCCTCATTTTGATATGCAGCCATAATTTCTGAAGTGCCAGTGGTATGTCAAAAAGCCATCAGACAGATGCTCACCCAGCACTGACAGGCTGCTGGAACCATGAGCTGCTTGAGCTGCTTTCCTGTGAGAGATTGTACCTACCCTGAGCAAGCCTGCGAGTTTAACCCTGTCCTTGTTGATGCTAAAATCAGTATTAGGACGACCCCAAATGTGATATGGCAGGCGGCAGCTTGCACCCTTGCTATACTAACACAAGACAATAGAGACAAGCGTTCAGGTTTGTATCTCGCCCTTTGGTAGCTGCAGCCGAAAGGACTAATTAGTTACCTACAGCATATGCTTACACATCAAAAATAACTTTACAGTGCCTGGCAAAACAATTTGAAAATCTATGCAAAGCTGACAAAACCAAAGAAAAACAACTATTGTTTTAATCAAAAAGGAAAAACAAAATAACAAAGAACAGCCCACACCCTGCACCACATTCTGACATTCAAAAAGAGGTGTCCTACCTTTCTGAGCCGCGAACAAGAAGATTCCAATCAGCACACTGCTCCCAAGACTATACACTGAAGAATCTGTTAATACAAAATGAAGAGAAGGGCAAAACAATCCTGAAAACACTTATTTTTTTGCTGAAAAACAGTTTTTAGCTATGAGAAAAGTTTTTCTTCTATCATACAAAGACAAAAATGCATAAACGTATCCATACAGTCATCTGGAATGAAGGTGTGTCTGCATATAACACATTATGCATGCATCAATATATTTATAAACAAATCCATGTAAGTTTATTACCTATTCATTTTAATTCATCCATTGTGCACTACTACAGATTTTAATCTACAGCAGATAAAATCCAAAAAGCTTCAGCATAAAGGTATAACTCTTCCAAATTCTCAACAAGCAAACAAAGCTGATATTTTTTAAATAAAATCATTACCAGCTCATATGCTGCCATACCACAAAAGCCTATCCTTAAATAATTGCTGCATAATCATTCTCCCAGAGTGTCGTTATCCATCGGCTCGCTGCCTATCTCCAGACAGACGCAGTCTGCAAGCCACCAGCTTGTATCTACCATGTGTACGTCAGAAAATGGAAAACTGCAAATTAGAAAAAGTCCCCGCAGTGGTGAAAAGGAAAAGAGGGTGAGTGGGAGAGGAAGAGGGAGTTCACTGGCCACAGAAATTTCGAGAACGATGACAAGCCAGCCAGCTCCGCCATCATCCACTTACAATAGGATGCTGCACCTCACAGCTGCTGAAGCAGTTTGTCAAGGGGTTGCTGGTATCAAATGCCTGACAGGCATTTTAATTGCATCCAACCAAGTGTGTCCCTAGGAATGGGGCCTTTAATCCTATGAATATCGTCAACTGGTTTCTTTTGTGCTGCTGCCAGACACATACAAGCCTGCACTGCACACAGGCAGCAGCACACCCGAGTTCTGCCGTGATGCTGATCCAAATTCCTAACAGCGTTTATGGACGGTACATGATAAAAAGGAGGTCTGGAGGGATTTAGCATTTTCTGCTTTACAGATCAAGAAGGCAATTCTCTCTCCACTTCTATTTTTCTATCTAGTGCTTCTGTTCATGTCTTGAAACCAGCTTACTATGCTATTATTTGAGACTTGCATTTGCTTATTCACACCAAGGGAAAATAAAACCAGGGAAAATTAAGAAGTGCTGTAGGACTGTAGGGGCAAGTGGGGACCCTTCAGGACTAATACAAGAGTATAACAGAGCTCACTGCACAGTTCAGCTCAAAAACAAGTTCCTTGTGAAGTGAGGGCTTCAGTTTTACTGCTACCATTCAGTTGTTGTGTCTGCTTTAATCTCATCTCCCTATTCCAAGGCTTTCTTCAGGACAATACTAATCTCAGTAGGAAAAGGAATCTGTGAATTCAGAAATCACCCAGTGTTCTGTGAGGAGCTGGGAAGCTCAACAGCTCAGCTGGGGAAGGATAGCAAAGAAGGGGTAGAAGAACATAAATGAATTTTTAAAAAGAGTATGAGAAAAATTAGAGGATGAACTGGTCTGTTTTCAAGCATTTTAAGTTTGTAATGAAACAGCATACACAGCAAAGGAGCAGTCAGGAGTAACCAATTAGCTTGGCACACGCTTAAGGACCGAAGACAAGCTTAAATTTCCCTGCACTCAGGACACGCAAATCAACCAGGTTCACTTCCCAGCAGTAAGCTAGTGTTTCTCAGTCTCCATGACAGCAGAGCACTTGACAGGGAAGGCTATCAACAGGAAAATGAAACATCTCCCTACCACAAAGTCTGGGAGAGGTCCAACAAACCCCATTTACCTTTGAGTGGGCCAAGGGGCTTCCAGGATGGAGTAACGAATTTCCCCTTGATTTCCAGGGGCTGTCTCCCAAAACTTTGGGGGTAGAGGGCGGCAAAGCAAATCAATTCCCTTCTGCCTTCCCCCACAACCACAGGATGACTTCACACATCCATCAACCTTTGCATCAAGCAGAAATTCCACCCTCACTGCTATAAACAGATATTAGTAACTTAGGAGCATCTCTCCTGAGCAGTTTTTCCCCACTCTCTCAACCACCACAGCAGGTAAGGAGGATGAGGAAATGGAGGAAGGTAGGCTGTATGGGACAAGGATGACAGTGAAGCAGGTACCACACGGCAGCAAAAGGGCCTTTTGGAAGGAACACAAAAAACTGAGCAATAGCAGCACTAGCGCAATTCTTAAGACTTTTCCTCTGAAAAAGCCTCCCGTGACTCATGGGAAGGGGTGTCTGCTGCTGCCAAACCTCCCACTGCAGAGATCATCCTCTGCAGAAACCAAGGAATCCTTAATCCTGCCCTTGTCTTTCTCAGCTCCACCATTTACCAGTTGGTGCTTGTTCACAGCACTGCTATGATCTCTCTCTCACTTCTACAGTTCCCCTTCACTAGCCACTCTTACCCCAAAGCAACCAGGAGCTCTGGGAGGTCCTAGCAACAACATCATGGAGATGGGATGGTGGAGAAATAAGAAGTCCTGAAAACTGTCCTGTAACTTCTCTCAGTGGTTCTTAATGGAACTCATGTAGCCCACAAGGGACAGATACGTGTTGCAAGCCCGTGTCCTATACCCTGGAGCCTAGGGATGAATCTTCAACCAGCCACCCAAACCACCTTCAGTCTGCCTATGCAAGCAGACACAATTTCCAGAGACACAATCTGTTGAAACAGCCCATGGCTAATAGTTTCATCTTAAGATACTGCAAATAAAAACCATCTTAATCATCAAGTTTGTTCTGGCTGCCCTGCAATATATGTTTTCATACCTATAAAAACACTTCTGACAAGACAAAAGGCATAGGAGGAGACAGAGATGAAGAGCTTAATCCACACAGATGCTGGAACACAGAGAACACTCAGCCCTGTCTGAGATTTAACCTCATGTTTACCTGGCTTAGTCACAGAAGCAGGAAACTCATCACATAAAATCAATGCATCCCAATACAGTGAAAACACAAATGTAAGGAAAATGACAAGTCAAAGTCCTGGAAATTATTAAATTACGTTTTCAGCACTGTGCCTCTCAAAGAAGAGTAAATACATTTATAATCTCAGTAAAGGACATGGTGAGACTGTGGCTGAGGCCTGATCTAAACTCTAGAAGATTTTGCTGGTTCGGGTGGGTTTTTTTTCATTATCACATTCACATAAGATAATTAACTCACTTTCACTACTGCTCAGCTGCATACTGGGTCCCTCTGTGCGAGATGCTGGGCAAAACAGAAGACAGTTGCCATTTTAACTTAGAAGAGCCAAAACCCTAAAGGGATAATGGTAGTGTTCTACTCATTGTCAGGATACGGACGGGGGGGCAGGGGGAGGAACAATCATCCATTTGGGCTTTCCCAAGCTCACAGGCAAACTCTATTCCCAAACAAAGCAAGATATTTCCACAGTCTCAGTCTAAGGTCTTTCTACTCAAATCACTGCTGAAGCCTTGCAGTCAGTGTTTAACAAAGGACTTGTGCGTTGGTTGCTTCTTTTTTAGGAAAGACTGGATGAACATTTTATGCAATGCCTAAAATAGCTTCCAATATGTGATGTAGATTAAGAGGCATAGGTCTACTGAACAGGAGCTGCACCACTCTGGTAAAAATAGCCCTGGAACAGGGCATTTTCTTTTTAGTTGCTATTGTCTTAGCACTTGAAACAGTGCTAGGCATGACTGCCTTCTGGAGAGTTTGAGAGGAGACAAATGCTTTACCAGACTCTCCAAATATTGTCTGTTCTTCTGTAGTAGCAATAAACATCAGACTATCTATTTTACCATCCATTTGAGGGAAAAACTTGCTTTTATTTTTTCCCCCTTCTCAAGGCAGGGGAAAAACAAAACAGAAGAACATTAATTAATTCTAGAAAAACACATGCAGAATAGCACATTAGCTCTTTCACCAGGGCTATGTAGTGAGGAAGGCTAAGGCTGGAGTCACTGTCTGCATCTCTGTGGTTACTGACAACAGAGAGAATGGATGTGGAGTTAGGAAAAGCCACAGGCCGAGTTAGCAGCCTCTGGATAACAAGGATTTCAAGGCAGGTTATAAAGTTTCAGGATGCAGGGGAACCCTGGTTTTGTTTTCAGTCTTCTCTTCAAAGTACAAGCATGCAGGAGCTGATCTGCCCACCTCATGCAGCCCGTCCAGGGCCCATTCAATCATACTATTTCCTTTACACCAGTGGTGCCACCAGCTTTGTATCCATAGCAGATTTCAACAACTTTACAGGACTTATCTGTCCTTTCTCCCAGGCTACCAATAGAACAGGTCTGGATTGGTGACATTACCCTTTCCCAGGACTCATCCAAAGTCATCCCTTCACACTGACTGTCATGGTCAGCTCTCTTGCACCCACTGACACACCAGTTGATACAACATGGGTTCCTGTGCAGCATGGTTATATAAATGAGTCTTCGAATCCCAGGCATATTATGGCCTCTCTTTCCATTTCTTCAGTTTGTTTTAAACTTGTCAGACAGATACTATCAGGCATGATCTCTCTTTTGTGAATCCTAGCTGACTCTCCTCAACTAAATAATCAATATGCCAAATATCTAGAAAGGGATTTTCTATTTCTCTCTGTGCCAGCATGTCACTAAAATCAGGCTGGAAGGTGTAGGATATTCAAATACTCCCAGGTCTGCTTTTCAGAACAACCAATACTGCACTTAACCCTTTGAAGCTACCAAATTTTTTGGCCTTCTGAGGAAATCCTTGGTTTCAAGCTTAGAGATCAGTGAGAACAAAAGAATAAGAAAGCAAAATTCATAAAATGTGCTTGTTAGTCCCTAAACCTTGTATGTATATGTGGTAGAGATACTAGTAACAGCTGCTACCCAAGCTTTTGTATAGTTACCCCAAAATAAACCATCCCCTCTGTCCTGGGTACTGCATGTGGAGGGGAACAGCTTGGTCTCATTTCTTGCTCAACCTGCTGGTTTTGGGGTGCTAGTGTCACTGACAGCTGGGCAAAAACAAACACCCCAACCTCAAAATCCATCCACAAAGGAAAGCAAAGAGATGAGTCAGTAATCACACCCCAAATTTTGACATGGCAAAAGCAAACCTCCATCTCAGAGAATCACTAAAACATTATAAAGACATCTGATGTGTCCCAACTGGTACAGCCTAAAAGTGCCTTGTGACTCCACTGCCCCTGGAAGGCCCTCTAAATTCTCAGCTGATGCCCTGTGTCCACAATATCAGATGCAATTGATAGTGCCAACCCTCCTGCAGAAACCAACGCCACCTGAGAGTGTCATGACTTTCCACAAAACCAGATCACTGCACTGCACACATCCAGGAACACAATGGCTTTGAAGGCTGCGAGACAGGCCTATGCAGGCAACACTGCATTACTGGGAGTCTCAAAGATTATATGAGTGAACACACAGCCTTTGTCCTGATGGGTGCCCATGTGACAAGCTGTGCATCAAAGAGAAACACCGACTGTTTCTCCATCCTATCACATGGTTTATGACTAAGAAAATACTGCAGATAGAATCTGTACCACTAGTTCTCACCTTTTCTCTCTCCTGGCCTACCAGTGGGGTGATGAGTCAAGACAAAAACTTGCTTACTGTAAAAATATCACAGCCACTGTAACAGAATTTATTAATATATCAGTTTGTATTTCACTTCATCAGGTAACCTAATGCTTTTAACTTAACTGTCATGTCATAACTTGTAACAGAAGCCTTAGCCATTATTCTATATTAAATTTGTAAATAAAATATTCTAAACTAATGAATCATTTGTTGAAGTAGATTTTGCAAAACATGCCATTAAAATACAAACAAAGCTGGCATGGCCTTAAAGACATAGAAAGCAGTAACTGCAATGCAAAATACACAGATTTATCTGTTTGTCTAATCATAGGTTTTGGATAGTAATTCAATTCAAATACCATTTTTATTTAGGAAAACATAATTTTTTTCTCAGTCAATGGGACACTGGTATATAGGTAATACAGTACGGAAAACAGAGGCTTGCCTGAAATAGCTTGGTATCTGTTACCCCTTTCAGTGAAAGGGTATTTGCTCCTTAATTTAAAGATCAATCTTTTCTCAGAAATATGTTCCCTAGCAGCTAAGTACTGCCTTCCTAAAAGCTCCCAGATGATTATTTTGTCCTACGTACACACTTTCCTTTAAGAATTTTTTTTTTTAATTTGGTTAGCTCAGCTAACTGCTGTTCCTCGACAGCAAAACCAACCACACAGGCACTAGAAAGTGCAGTAACATGTAGTAACATGTAGCACAATTTGTTTCAACAGCTTCTCACTTAGCAACACTTTATGTAAGGAAGGCAGTCAGGCAGAAACCCATGGAAGAGCTCCCGGAAGCCGAGACGTGTGGAGGGGAAGCAGCTCCGTCCTCACCTCAGAGGAGAGATGACAAAAGCAGCCTTATGAGAACACTGCTGGCTGTCAGCCTGACCCACATGGGCTCAGATGTGGCACTGCCAGAATGATGCAACAGCTTATCCCCTCTTCACATGGGCAGCCAGGTCCTCTGTATGCAGCCGAGCCTGTCCAATACCTGCCCTTCACAGACTACAGATTTCCAGTGAAACCAATCGCAGTTAGCAGCCACTCTGACTTCTAAGGCAAAGCCCTGCTAAAACCACCAGAAGCCCTTCCTTGACTTCAGTGCATCTGGACCAGAATTTGTATTTATGTGCACTCTTGTAGCATTTCAGATAAAGGTAAGGAGGGCTGGCAGTGTGCACTGCATGTTACAGATACTGTCTTTGCAGAGGACCCCCTTCCGAGTGTTTCTGAATGGATTCCGACTATCACATTTACTGTGAAATGAACATAGCAGATACTGCAGGCTAATTCATTAGCTACTTATGACTGATTCTTGTTTGCATCACCATAAAAGCAGATTTCCTGTGGTTAACACAATGATTCCAATTCCTTCTGCTTACACACATTTAAGTCAGCACTGCTCCACTGAATCCACAGGACTTACTACATCAAGACTAAAATGGGTTTAATGACTGGAGACTTGAATTAGATAACTTAAACACAGTCTTCATTCACCCTGGTCTCACTGTACTGTCCACAACTATTTTTAAGCTGTTTGTACATGTAAATTACTTCCTTCATCTGAACCAGGTAGTTGCCCCAAGGGTGAAAGGCAGCAGCTGTTTCGCAGCACTTAAACTGTCCATGAGCTCAGAGTACAAAGCGAAGGGTGTCACATCCAATCACCATCACCAGAGAGACTTTTGGGAAGTGTAATGTGATTACAGTCAAATCTAGTTTATCTGGATGGGGTGGAAAACATGAAAGTCATTAGACAAAAGGGATTTTTGGATAAATGAAGGACCTTAGAATTTATCTGATATAGTTCAAGGGACGTCAGTGACCTTCTTTTAGATTAAGTAATACTTTGATCAAAGGCATTTTAGATGACAGGCCCAAATGGCAGTACTGACACTAAATCAGGAAACTTCTCCTGTTGTTTCAATGACTGCCACAGGAATTCTTGCTACTATAAGCCATCCAGACACTGGTTTACACTGGTTTCAAAGGATGGTACTGTTCAGCAGAGATGTGATCCCACAGCAACTCTAGGGCACCAAGGAGAATATGATCTGGATTTAAAAGGGGAAAAGGCAGAGCGGAGGATGGAGAGAGGAGTTGCCAGTCTTAGCTCCTCTACCATCCTACCTAAGTTTCTTCAGAAGACTTCCATTCAGTTTGGCAGGCAACAGAAGCATGCACAGCTCAAAAGATAAGAGTTTATGTTCTGTGCAAGGCTCTAGAGATACACATAACCAGAAAGAAAAGGCAGAATAAAGAGAGTTTAGCAGCTTTAACAACAAACTCTACAAGAACATAGGAAGAATATACTATGCTTTATAAGAGCCTGAATATTCACATAAAAATCATGCAAAAAACAGAGGCAAGTCCCATATAAATAAGGAAAAGCAAAACCACAGGAATGTAATCAGAAAGCTATGAAACAAACTGAATTATGATTAGCCAGGAACATAAAAGGCAACAAAAGAAGAATCAGTATGATCCAAAAAGCAGACAGGACACGTAACGGTTCAGCAGAAAGGCATAAAAAAGATGATGTACAGAAGGCTGCGACTCAACATACTCAACATTGTTCAATTTTCACAAGACCAACACTGAGCAAATACTTCATATGATTGCTTTAAAAAGAAGCAGAACTTCAGGTTAAGAATAGGAAAGGGCAACTAAAGAAACACTCAAAACAAGGCAGTTGCAGCTTAGAAAGTTGTGTGCATCCTCCCTGACTCAAGAAGAGTATTTAAGACTTCAGAAAAATAAGACAAGAGTCTGCTTTATCTTCACAAATATCTTCCCAAACACCACACTCTCTCTTGAAAGGTCTCTTGAAAGGAAGCTGTGGAAAATTACAAACCAATCTTTGCAAAGATTTTGGGAAAAATAAACAACCAAGTAGTTTACAAGCACCGAAATATCTACAGGGCAAGAGCACAACTTAAAAAATATTTCTGGCAATATCAGTTTGTCAGTAACAAATGCCAACAAACTCATCTCATCCCTCCTGATCTTGCATGTATAAAATTTGGGTTGTACCCCAAGTTAGGATGAGTTTGTCACAGGAAAACATCTTCCAAAACCAAGATCATTGGAGCATACTGCACAGCAGCTCCCAGATCTAAGAGCAGGAAATCAAGGAAAAAAAAAAAAATTGACTGAACAGCATACTGAGAGACAAGGCCTCAAACACGTAATTAGACAAATCAGGAGTCAGTAGCTCAGCAGTAGTTTGACAGGAATAGGCTTACAGTGGGCAAAAAAAGACAAATCACAGTTTTATTTATCCTAATGGGGATGATATCCCTAAAACTTTGGGGTAATTACTCCATTTCTTTTGGTGGTGGTGGTGGTGTCTCAGCTGGAGAAATGCCAAAGTGCGGGGTTTGCACAGTAAGACAGATACTGGCAAACTGGGGAGAGTCCAGATAAGCAAAAGCGAGAGTTTGGGAAAACATTCTTCTAATCTTTCCTTGTAAAGCACATGTTTTCAGATAGGTTTCTCTAAGGTACAGAAAACCCAAACAGTAATAAAAATCTTCCAGATAATATAATTTTAGAAGATAAATCAAGAAAGCAATTATATTCTAAATCAATGAGGGGATGGATGAGAGGGATCAAGGAGAAGTGAATAAAAGAGTAATTCACTGGTCTAATTAAAAGCAAATTTGGGGGGGTGGGGGAATGGTGGTAATCAAAACCCCTGCTAGTGAGGAAGATTAAACTATTTATTTATGTATTTATTTTTATATAAAGAGCACCAAGAGCAATGCCTAGACATGCTGGCATCCTTCTTGAAGAAAATCAGGATCCTGTTATCCTACAGGTATCTAGTTTCTCCAACTGGGTAACTGGTACAGCCTCCAGCAAAACTCACCTGCCCACAGGACTAACTTACATTGCCTTCTCTCCATCCTTCTGGAGGCTTACGAGAATTGCTGGTGCAGAGTACAGCACTGCTCCCTGCACACCTTACTAATCTGGGCTAGCTGGAGTGCTGGGAATCTCAGCCCCAATCTGCCATTAAGGTCCAGAGAACTGCAAAGCCTACAGCTTCAGGGACACTGGGGCTGGAAAAGGAATGCCAAGGGGAGCTCCTATAGGGTTCCCACTATATCATCTTGGTCTCTCAGAGAACAAAGCCTGTAGCTTTTCCATGTGAACCCCACCTACCCCTCCCCTCTTTGCTGTTAGAGCACCTCAGTGGGGTAGAGAGGGCACCCTGCCCCTCCACAATGCCACTGAGATTGTACTGTAGAATCTGGAGCCAACAGTTTTACTGGGTCTGTGACCTGCTATCCCCCAGACTTTCACGTGGTCCATAGGGTGCAACTGGTTTATCTGTTAAAGGTGTCTGACCACTTATTAAGCCCACAGTAGAGACTGAAGAACATAGATGTTCCCAGCATTTGCAAGAAGGCTCCCTACGTCTTTTCAGAAGGTTTCAAAAAAAAAAAAAAAAAGGTCTTTGGGGAACAATGGCTCCTATATTTGAGCAAAAAAAACCCAGGTAATGATGCAGAACCTGAGTGAAAAACCAGGAGAGCAGCACTATTAAGAAAGACTGCAGAAGGAAAGAAGAGGAGAGAATAAATGGAATAACTAATACACATTTGCTCCAAGGTTCTCTCTGCACCAATTGGCAAAAAGAATACAACTGAATCATTAATAACTGAAGGAGCTTGACAACAAAGAGATTTTCATCCAACATTAAAGGGATGAAAGACGGCTGCAATGAGAATTCTGATGATGGTATCATTTGCGGAGGGACTGGGAAGGAGGGGGTTATATTTAAAAGAAATGGTTCCTTTGTAAGACAAGAGCAAGCATTCTCATTACTAATGTAGACAGACACATCTGAAAGATTTTATTCAGCTGATGGTGTCACCGAACACCCTTCCAGACACAAGCTCTCCACTAACAGTACTAAACAAGGATAGGAGACTGCTGTAGGAAAATATAAAGTGTCACTTGTTTATTCTTTTTAGCTTCATAAATCATTAAAGGATGACTATTAACAAGCATCCAGTTTTCTGCGCCTTTCTTAACTGATGATTCTCTGCACACAGTTGATGGGAGCTTGAGCTTTCACTGCTTTTGGAAGTTGGCTCTGCAGACCAAATCAGAACCAACATAAGTAGCAAAACACAGGGGGTATCCCTTCTTAGGAGCACAATCTTGTACAGAGGAATTTCCACTGACACCTTTTAAAGGCCCATCAGCAGTTGAGTCAGGCACACTCATGCCAGCCTCTAGCTCAAGGCCTGAAGTTTTGCACAAGAGAGTTTCTGAGCAAACGAACTGTGCTAAGAGACAAACAAAGGGCACATTAATTTTACTGGACTGCTGCCATATTTGAGGGGAAGGATGTTAATGAAACTCAGTAAAACTGAAATGCATTGTTTTCCTCATAAAGAATAAAAAGCTGCAATTTCAAAAACAGAAAGATCAGACTAGATAAATTTTGTAAGAGGAGGAAAGTCAAGAACAAAAAAAACCCAAACAAATAACAACAAAAAACAATAACAAAAAACCCCACACAAACAGACAAAAACCAATGCACAACTCTGCATCATTTACAGAAAGGGCTACTAGGATCTTACCGTGAACCAAAAGCTCACATTATCAGGGTAACCAACTCTAAATTAACTGCTGATCCCCTAAAAGCTATCCTTGCAAACCTTCCCAAGTCCCAGAGTGGGGCTTGTGGCAGTGCAAACCACAAAGGTGTTTTCAGATTTACGCTGTAACATCATGATTCACCACAGCTAAGTCAATGAGAAGCAACTAATCCACTGCTCTGCACGAAGGTATTACAGAAAATGCAACAGAGCATGGCTCATCCTGTCTGAAGCCTCACCTGAACAGAAGCCATAAAAAGGAGGGCATCCTCCTGAAACTTTTCGCACATTAGTGGGACTTCTTCCCAGCTCCACACAAAGATTGTATTTTCTGGTCTAGCTGGCTGTTATGAATGGATATTATGGGGTTTAAATAAGTTCCTACCTCTGCTTAGGCCTATAGCAATAGACAGTAACTCACTGAGGCAGCCTGCACCCCAGAACCCACTTCCATTCGCAAGTTCTTTTAATAATGGCTGATTCGGTGTATTATAGAATAAATCATTTATTCAATAGACACCAATTGAACAGACAAGAGACTTAAAACAGAATATTACTACACAGGAAAAAAAACTATTAATAGTATAACTTATACAGTGCACGTTTACAAATACAGCTAGCAGGAAAAAAAAATAGTATAATTAGGATTCAATGTATCTAACCATCCAATTGTTGAAGGATGTTCACATACATCAGATCTTACGACTCCCAGTCTCCAGAGAAGTTACCACAAGGTTCGCAAATTTCCTTGGGGAGAAATTATCTCAGCACATTCGTAGAATGTGCAAGAGAAACTTCTGACTTTGTGGCAGATAGGTGACACTTTTATAGAACAAAAGACATGCCTTCTGTCACGTACACGTTTTTTATCTCTTCTCCCATCTGTCCTCCAGATTCCTGGCATGGGGTCTGGTCAGACTCCTGGTGCCAGGGTGTGACCCCCTGGTGAGTTGCTATGCCAGCTATGCATCTCAGTGGGAGGGAGGAGGGGGAATCATCCTGCCACACTGGCTTTGCTCAAGTCACCTTCTGCCATACCCTGAACAGCCCCACTGCCATAGTAGGATGGCTGGAGCTGTAACAGCCAATCACCCAGGTGCGTGCAGCAGAATGGCTCCCGCAGATCCCATTCTTGGCTGCACTCTGCAGGTACACACACAGAGCCACAAAAGCCCAATAGACAGAATCTAGTTTATGAAGAAAGTGGGGTTTTTTTTGTATTACCTTTTTTTAGTCACCAGGGATCTTGTTAGTGATATTTTCCTCATAAAGTGTTAGTCTCACCTTTGTAAGCCCTGGATTTTGGGCAGTATGTTATTTCCTTGAGTCTCCTTGGGATTCTCCCTTTGCAGAACTAGCACTTTGCCTGCGGCTCAGCAACATTCTAGTGAGCAGAAAGGAAGCTCCAAGGGCCATTCCCCCCACCCACCTCAGTACAGCAAGTCTCTCCCAAAGACACACACTTGCCTCCTACAAATTGACTTCAGATTAGAAAGCAAACCCCAAATCAACTCAAATACAGCAAACTTGGGATGCAACTCTTTTAACAGCAGAAGTTGCAATTTCCTAATATTTTTAATGCCTTCATTAATCATTTTTGTTTTCTGGTCAATGCAAACCACAAGCCTCAGAACTTGCAACTGGCAACATTATCCTCCAACATTTCATTGCTCACACTCAGATATAAATCTTCTGCCTGACAGAGTTTTCACAGGACAAGAAATTAATGAAAAAGGAATAGGTTTTCGTTACTGAATTTATACTCTATTGATTGCATACGTGAGGTTTTTAAGAGACCACGTGTTGATTTGGAAACTACTAATCCTCTCTTTGACTTAATCTCTTATTCTTTCATATTCAGAGACTAAATTTTGAAGAAGAGAGACAGAAAGATTTATTGCGCTTCTTAGTAAAAGGAACCATGAAAAGTCATTAATAACTCATGAACAGTTTTACTAATAAAAATACACAAGACCATGCCAAAATAACCAGCTTTCACCAGCTGGTGACAAAACTTATACCTGCTGCAGACAGTTGCAGGTCAAGAGTCAGAAAATTCACATCCGGTAAAGCTGCCTGATCCTTTATTAACTTGTGATATTACTACAGGATATTTCAGTTCTTTCCTGCAAGATGTCATATGTTAAGCTGTAAGAGCTCTATTAAAATTCATGCTAAGCGTTTCTCAGCTTCATCCACTGATTACATCTGGGTGCTGAGCTCTAACCACTGCAGTGCTGGGTAACACACTTTTCTTCCAAGCCTTTTTATTCCCCCAATAGATTGTATTTGGTGATCCTTGCTGGTTTCCAGCCACTGCCCCCCCTTAGTCCAGCAGGAGGGGGCCGTGATGAAACCAACTTTCTCAGATTTTCTTCTGCCACTGTTCCCCGCTCATACATGTATAGATCTCTTCTCCAATCTCTTCTTCAGCCTCTTCTGAGGGCAGGGTTCATTAAAGAAGCAACTCACTTAAAGAGCATATGCCAAGGTCCAGTGAAAGACGCTGGCTGGACCAAAGTGCTTTCTTTTCCCTGCATCTTTGGAGAGCCTTAAGAGCATCTTATCAGTAAAAAGACATCTCTGCACATATCCCACATACTGACTGTCAAACAGATCAGCTGATTCCTGTTTCCCACCTTTCCCAAAACACTCTGTTACTCTTTAACAGGATCTATCAACCATTAAGCACAGTTAAACACTGTGAATATTTAGAAGCATTAAAACCTCTTGGGGAAGAAAAAAAAAAAAAAAGCATGAGCTTAGCTTATCCTTTGATTTCTGTTTCTAGAAGCCCTTCCTAGGGGTCATACCTGATGTTTTCAGGGAAGAAAACATTGTCTTCTCCTGAGAGATTTAGGATAATTCTGAAATCTTTCTGTGCTAGAAATATAGGAGTAAATGTAAGTAAATTTAAAATTAGATAAATGTGTAGCACATACTCCCATTACTAACACTCCATTTTTTCCATCCTTTTTCCCTTGTTCTTCAACCTATTTGCTGAAATTTATAACAATTCTCTTTGGCTTTCATCCATCTCTTAACGTACCTTAAAGCCTTTTTCCTTGTCTCTTTTCATTCCCTTCAACAAGGGAGAAACCAAGTGTGGGAACATTCTCTACATAAAGCTATATTTTATTAATAAGTATAAACACATGTATTGGTTCAGATTGACTCCAACATAAAGCCAAGACTGAAAACTATTTTATTTTGCAATGCCTTGGTAGAAATTATTTTAGACTTCAGTAACTTGCAAAACAAGTCACTGTGACCAGAAAATGCTTCTACCCTGCAACATGTAATCAGCAGACAAAAAGAAGGCAGAGTGTAAAGTCAGATATCACTTGAAGATAAAAAGCCTCCTGACAGCATGCCCCTAATATCCAGGCACTGAGCAGGTGCTTGCCATCTGATAGAGAACTTGGAGAATAAGATAAACTAGAGAGCTTAAGGGGTTTTTTTGTGCGCTCCTTTTATTTTTATTAAACTACCACTCTACATGTTGCTATTTAATTTCTGTGGCTCACGGTTTTGCCCTTTAAAAGACCAAAACATTCTCTCATCCTGAACTAATCTTTCATTCTTGAAAAGCACTAGACTGAATCTCCTTATTTCCCCTAGGTATACCAAGGGTAGTTACAGCTGATCCTTGCCTATACTGCCCAGTCAATTATTCTTATTTTCCTTCTGAAGCCCACAAAGACTCTTCAGTACTGAAAGCTCTCCCAGTGCGAAGGCACCTGCTAGAAAATTAATGCATGACACAAAATAATGGGTGGGAGGAGGAAAGAGGCTGTAAGGTGCCAAGTAGCTCACTGAAACCAGAGGCAACAGCTCAGCTCCTGCATCTCTGCTCTGACTTCCAGAACCTGGGTGAGAAAGCATTTCTTCAACCCAGCTTTACTACATGTTTGGCCTTTCTTACCCAGTAGCAAGGCAGAAGATTATTGTATTGTTTCCATTTTATCTACACAGCAGCAACTTGAGATCTCGACCCAAGTCAGCCCCAGAATACGAGGTCCTGCATCCACTTGTACCAACTCGTTGGCATGTGTAAATACAGATGGACAATGACTGCCAGCTGCAGCTAAGGTGATGTATCAGCTGGCACCTGCCGAGGCACTTTCAGCGGGTATTGCATGACACAGGAGTCCTCTGAGGACAGCACAGTAGTTTGGCTGCCACCAAATCCTTTCTCACACCTCCCAATCCATGTGGAGGAGGAGCAGGAAAGGAAGCAAAGAGGATGACGCTTGAAAATTGGGAGCAAGTGCTGTATGGACTGGTACTAGAACTAACATACACAAAAAACCCCAATGAAACAAAATCCCTATAAGCAAAGAGCAGCTGGGTCCAAATCACTTACAGCTTATGCTGAAGTTGACCAAATATGCCTCTACCAGTCTCTCTAAGTGAAAGAAAGCAAAACCCCTGTTCAGTCAGGTGTCTTCAAGCTCTTAAAAGCTACAGATTACCCAAAGAATTCTTTAAGAAAAAACATGGATTTTAAATAAATATTTGTCTTACCTGAAGATTTAGAGAAATTACATGACACAAAGTGAAGCCCAGCCATACATACAGGTCCTGCTGAAAGCCTGGTTTCTCTCAGGGAAGAGCCGATCTGAGCAAAGGCTGACCTTAGGGACCAGACTTTGGGGAGGGCCCCCTCATATTCCTGATGAGATCCCAGCAGGAGCAGAGGCTCCAGCTGAAAAATCCAGCTTTTTCAAATACGTGATACAAGTGCAGAGCAAAGCCCAAGCTGACAAACAGGGTCACTCCACTGCTGGCTCTTCATTAAGCACAGCGCCATCTGCTTTACTCTATCCTGTGAGGGCTGTGGCAGCAAGGAGGAAAACAGCCTGTTTGCCACACTCCTGTTGAGGAGCACAGGAACGGCAGGTGGAGAGGAGGCTGCCCCTTCCCCAAATACACCTGTGTGGAAGGGGCCAGGGTGCAGGGCAGGCAGGAGAGACAGAACTGAGGGAATGAGACCAGAAAATAGCTGAGGAAAGCAGCCAGGTGACTTGGTGACCCATCACAGACTCGGCAATGATCCTGCCAGCAAAGGGGAGCAAGGAGACTGCAGAGACAAGACTGAAGTGGGATTTCACCATGCTCAGAAGAACACCCATTATCCTAGCTGTAACCAGCATGCTGCCCGAGTCAGATGGTGCTTATTGGCATGCAGCCCTCTGCAGCCTGGCTGCTCCAGCAATCTTGGCAAGAAGAGGGAATCCACATTCCTGCAACTTCGCAGGATACACAATCACTGCTTCCAGGGACAATTCTCCTTGTTCTAAAAGTTATTTCCAGACTGAAACTACCCTGATATTAAAGTACTAAGTATGTTTGAGGCCCAGATTCCTGAAAAAATTTGTTTAACTGATTTCAGAGCTGTATGGCTTCAAATAAGAAGACATGACAACCTTTGAAAGGGTGTCTTGAGGTTGTCACCAAATGCATAGCTGTAAGCTATGGGACTGCTCACTGAATGCGTGCACATCTCATGTGGTTTTGGGGATCCCAATATTAGATCCATCACTCATCCCATCCCACCACTGATGCCATCCTCTCCCCCATACACACCCAACGTGTGTGGTTGGTAAAACCTCAGCACAGCCCTGTGGAATCAAGTGCTAGAGAACTTCAGATACATGTATGTGTGTGTGTGTGTGTGTGTGTGTGTGTATATATCCACACACACAGCACATAACTGTGAAACACCCCATCTGCTCACGTTACATTTTAAACACATGCAATTAACTGAACTGAAATGGCATAAGGATCAGCCACTGTCTTTTTCCCCGACTCCCACTATTTCCACCTTCCTCTTGCCCTAACATATGGCAATGCCATATGAATTACTGAATGGATCATGCTAAAACTGGAGCCTGTAAAATCTATTTTTAATATAGATTATGGGGGGATACTGTCAGTCCATGGTGCAGCATTGTTTGCCTTACAAGTATGGCCTGTTACTACTTCTGGCGAGCCCCATTTCCAGCACTGACATCTCCAAACTCTTACATCTTTTTCCTGGTGTTCTGAAATAAAACTCAAGTTTCCTTGGGAGTTCCTTGGTGGTAACTTTGCAGGAATAGCAGGTCAAGTGAGAGTTAGCATACTGCAGTTTTTCCAGCCTGCTGCTGCCCTTCTGAAGTAGCCATGAGATGCCCAGTTTTCCCTGTCAAAGCTACCAAGGTATTTATTAATCAATCATATAGGACTGTTACCCTCAGCTTTCACAAAACGTCATAGAGACACACAAATCATGTGTTATCCCAGGAAATGGGCAGAGAAGGGTTTATATGGTTTTTATGTCCTCTGGTACAAACTGGGAAGGTATACAGCTTTTTCAGTCCACTCTTGAAAGCCCCTCCACCCCAAAGAGACAAAACAACAAGGTCAGTCTTAGCAGGAGAAATAATTGGAGCAACCTGATTTGTTTATATGCTGATTATTAAATTTTGATGCAAAGCTAGGGAGATGTACACTAGAGATTCGTCAGCAGACAGACACAAAAATACAAAATCTCTTTACAAGGCCACAGTAAGCTCTACTAGGCATTTTAAAGCCAACTCAGATCAGGTCAGCCAGTTATTATTTGCTCTGAGCAGTTCATACTTCAGTGTCAGCATACATTACCTGAAATTGCAATGGTTATCAAGAACACCATTTTCTCATACCCTTGAAAATCAATTAAACCTCATCTTTACAGTCAAATGCACCATCAGCAAGGCAGACTCAATCCAAAACCAATGTCAGATAAAAAACCTTCAGGTGAAATCACAAAGGACTAGAGTGAACAGGTGACACAAGAAAGTGGTTTCCAGACAGTAACTACTTGTTTCCTTTTACCCTATACAGGCTAATCTGAATCAGGCTTCACTGGAAGCTTTTTCTTCTATAATGAATTTAAAAAGCCAAAGAAAAACAATTCACACATACACAGGGGATCATGTGGATGCACGGTTTCTAACTGATTCCAGAAATTATGTTCATAGTTGTATATTAGATTTTACCTCAGAAAACACAGGTGCTGCCTAGGAAAAATGGGATGCTGGGACCACACCAGCATTTCCAGCTGTGCCTGGAGACAAACAAGCCAGGGGTTCACAGAGTTACCAGTAGTTAAGGAAGCGAAGCTGGGTGCACTGAAGTAGCTTTAAAAATGTTTAACAAAGCAGAAACTGGAATTGATGTGTCATAAACCACTATCAATTACCATGAAACTGTTACTTCATTTTAATGTCACACAAATCTAAGCTTGCCTCTTCAGAGCACCACCATTTCACAAGCAGATGCAGCTTAGAGTCTCACACTTAAAGTACTTCCACATATATTTTTTGCCCTCAATGAAAAAG
The DNA here is from genome assembly GCA_013397795.1 of Orthonyx spaldingii. NCBI lineage: Eukaryota > Metazoa > Chordata > Aves > Passeriformes > Orthonychidae > Orthonyx > Orthonyx spaldingii. The sequence continues at coordinate 260,030 of VZTJ01004398.1, forward strand.
ACATTCCCTCTCATTCCTTCCTGGCTACTCTCTGCAGGACTGAAACTTCAGAAATGTTCCCATGGTTTTCCCTGTGACACTGAAATTTGTTGGCAAGGCTGTGCTTTCTTGCTGTGTATCTACTGCATATCAGGTTTTCATTCTTTACAGGCAAACTCCCTTTCCTCTTCACCACTCAGTACCAGAGACATTTTATTTCATTTCACTTGATGCAACCATAGATCAAGGGATCGGAAACATTTTAGAGCACAACTTGAATCTGTTATGGATTAGGCACCCATATAAAGGAATAGAGACTATGTGCTCCACAAAAAAATAGGTTTCTACTCTTCCTTCTCCAGAGGAGATCAGGAAGAAGTAGTGGGCACCTATTTCTTATGGGCAGTGTGGCCAAACTCAATTGGAAAGGAAGCCCAAGCTGACACATAAACACCAGAAAAAGTCACTAAGAAATTAAACCTTCAAGAAGCACTAGTGCCAGAGAGAGGCAGCATGCCTGAGATGGAGCCCAAGGGGAGAGACAGCTCAGCCTCAGTGGCCAAGGCACTGCCCTCACATGATAGCCAAGCCCTTGGACTGGTCAGCTGGAGCTGTCCCATCCCATATGTTCCTCTGGCTCAGAATGTGATACACTATGCCTTTCCTTCAGCAGGGGGAAGACAGGGAGTGAGAAGTGGGCAAACTAAATCAGAAGCTCTTGGCGGGCATATAAGTAAAAAAATAAAGACAGAAGTTATGTAGAGCAAGCCCTGTGTTGCCAAATGAAGTCATCTGTGGCTTAATTCTGATCTGAGTGTATTTTTTAAATCTTTATTGTTGTTGTTGTTGTTATTATTATTAGCATTTGGCAAAAAGAGACAGGAAATACCTTGCCGGTGATGTCTGCTCCCAGCAAAAGCCAGTTTGGAATGCTGAATAGCTTACCCTGAAAAAAAGGGAGAACCAACTATTTCCAAGCCCCAACTTAGACTGTTACTTACTTAAGCAGCATTGCAACAATTTCAGTTTTGTTTCTATTTTATAGCCTCTATTTTATAAGAGGCTATTATATGATGAGAACAAACCTTCCCAAGAATGTTCACTTTTCTCCTCCTCTTAACTGGGCATGGTCTCAGGGGGAGGGGGAAATTTCCACACATAGGGACTTGTGAAAGTTGAGTTCAATTTAACAGGAAAGAGCCTCTGTTCAGTTAAAAGCCTTATAAAGAAATGAATCCTGAAAGAATCCTGCCTTTCAGATATGTAAACACAAAACCAGAATACACTGGTTCATCTGTAAAGTGAAATACATGGTTCCATTGGAGGATGTAAGTAACTCCCAGTCAAGCCAACATGAATGACTTGCTCCCTGCATCAGCAGAACACATGGTCTAACAGGGCATCAAATTTGGAAGACACCTGTTTTTAACTCCTGGGCAAAGAAGTAGTTTAAGCATAAGGAGGCTTAAACTATTTATATAAAATTATGTTGCTTACAAAAGATAGTCTCAGTTTAGCAATATACAGAGCATCAAATTCATGGAATACTAAGCAAGCCATCTACAAATCTCTTGCTTGAAGTGAAAGCCAAAAATACAGCTCTCTTCTCTGACACAATACATTCCTCCATCTGTTTGCTGTTTCAGGTCAGATTAAATACTGCAGCTTCCTAGAAAGCTAAATAAACTTTACCTAAAGGGACCCTCAAAACACTGACATGTGACTCTGATTGGCTTTATTCCTTTTCTCCAGAGTCTGTAGCCACAGAAGAGTCCTGTGCCACTGCTGAGAGACTCACCACACTCCCTGAAGCAGTGCCTCCTCACACCAGGATGTTATGCCAAATGCTCTATCTTCATCACGTTACTGAAAAGCAGTTGGATGCTTCTCCTGGGTGGACCCCAGGACCAGGACTTCATTTCTGCAAGTTAAGTTTTATTCAGAAGCCTGACTGCCAGCAGAAATAAACTCTACCCTTATGTTTCACCCAGACACACTGGGATCCTATTTGCACAATCATATACAAAGCAAGACTCTGGAGTACCAAGTATGTCTACAGTCAAGCAACTTTTAATCCAATAGCCTGATGCCAGTGTTGTGAATCAACATAACAAATATTCAGTTAAATAAAATTACTATGGATGTTTCATTCTCATACTGGTGGAAAATCAGGACTCCAAGTCCTTTGCTTCAAAGCACAGGACTTCTGTCATCTCAAATGATGGAGAATCTCTACAGCTGCTTGTACTGGTATATCTTCGACCCAGTCTGGATGGGACACCAGCACTCTCCACTCATCATTTTATATAAGCCAACATTCAATTTAACTCACTTGTCTGTGCCTGCCCTAGTTTGCAAAGATGTCTGTTACCTCTCTTTTTAAGTACTACTGAAAGATAATGGCTGTTTATATCACTGCCTAAAAGATTTCTAGAAAAATAACCTCCTTCTTCAAGAAGAGCATCAACATACTTTGAATGCAAAACTGATATTACTGAAAACTGCCCTTACTTAACTAAGACTTCAGCAGATGAGAGCACTATAACTTGGGGGTAAGGAATATGAACTAAATTTGTTGAAGAAGATACCTGAAACAGTTTCTTAAACACCCTGTACAAATAGCTGCTTCAGAAGAATCTGTTATGCATATGTGTTTAAGAAACAACTGTTATTTCAGTGACAGCATTATGTGCTTTATAAGCCTACGTGTCCAAATTGGCTCTATTCTAATGTTTTACAGACCAAACAAAATTCATCATTCACTCTTACATCACCATAAATTCATGACAGAAATACAGTCATTTATAAATTGCTCTTTCACATCTTGGCCTCACCTACATGTTTTCTTATAGCCATGGATGACAGGAAACACGGGTGTATGCTCTGTGTGGAAGCAAAAATTGTTAGATTTATAGCCATTATTAAACCAAATAAGAAGCCAGTGAATGGACCAACAGAATCTGATGTGTCATGTTTTTTTATCTGCTGTGGTTAGGATAAAGGTAAATCTTAAAATTACTACAGCTACACAGTTCTCCAAGAAGAAACATGGCAAGAGAAGCCACAACGGAGCAGCAGCCAAGCACAAGCTGATTGATGATACCAGTAACCCTTCAAAGTGTATTGTCACAATCTGGTGTCAGCCCACCAAATTACTCAGGAACACTTGCTAAATAAATGTGAATCACTTTGTTGCAGCAGCCTTTTTCACTTTACACTTAGGTGTGACAGCTGTGCACTTGCACCAGTATGCAGCAGTCCCCATAGCTTGCTCACTCCAGGACACACTCACTTCCTTTCACTTACAGAAGGTAAGGTTTGCTCTCAAAGCCTCGACTCTCACAAGCTCACAGCGATGCTGCCACAGCCATACACACAGGTACTGCAGTCTTCAACCCATAAATCACCACCATAAGAAGCATACTAAGGTGGCCCTGTGATTCCCTCTGCTGTCTCCCCAGAGTCCTGCATAGGACCATGAGAAGTCTGTGTGAAATTCACATACAAAGAGTAAACTACCACAGAGTGGAAAGTAGCTTATTTCCTTGAGCAGTTGCTACATTGTCACATAGCCTACTTCCTGTTACATCGCTATTCCTGTACCTCTCTACTACAGTGGGGTATGTCTATCTGTATAAACAAACCAAAAATATCTAAAGGAGTGCAGCCTAGTTCAAAACTCCTAGTGCCCAAGTCCAGGTTGGTTTGCTATATTGCAGAAGGACTGTACTCATATTAGAGAAAGACAGGCTTCCCAATGGTAAACCAGTGCCTGTTCATTTCCATGCCCACTAAAGCCTGTGCCAGGCTGAAGGACAAGCAGCAGGACAATCCCTGCTCGCAGCACTCTGGGATGGTGCAAAGTACCACATTTCTTCCTGAACTGAATGCAGTTCTTCCCTTTTTCAACTCTTCCACTTCCCATTGTGTCTCTAAGCTGAAAACTAGAAACTTCAATTTGATAGAACCACAGGGAAATACAAGGACACAAACATGTTATTCACAATCCGGAAAATCTGTTTTATGGATTAGAAGCACCCCAAGGCTGAATTCTCTAAGGAAACTTGCTCCGAGTACTTGATATGGCCAAGAATAAAGCTGACAGGGCAGAAAAACCCCTCAGATTTAAGCAATCAACTGCTGAGCCACTGAACTGAATACAATTGAGGATGGGACTTCAGAACGTTACTAGACACATCTTGATTTCACCTGCACTTCAGCAGCATCCCCCTCTTCACCTGTGTCACACAGCACAGCTGTCAAGGCCACTGCACGCCTTCCATGACCACCACACACCAACAGCCATTTCTCTGGGAGGATTATTTGGCGTTCATTCCCTTTAGCTATCCAGTTTGCTGCAGCAATAAAAATAACTCCATTTCAATAAAGCAAGACCTATGCAGAAAGACTAAATTAACAGAAGTTCAGACAATAGCAGAGATTAAAGTATCATATTCAAATATTCACAAGATTACTGTGCACAACAGCGAACACATGCAGTGGTCATGAAAAACAGATCATTAAAGTATTAAAAATCTAGATAGTACTGGAAGAACGTTCTACCAGTAAGGACAGTGAATCAAAAGTTAAGCAGCAGTAGCACAGCTCTATGTACTGCATCTCTGAACTATAGTGTACGGACTGGGGAACAAGCTCTAACTTCTGGCCAACTAACTTCCTTAACCCACCCAAATAATTTTATTTGCAGTTTTGGCAACTTCCAACACAGCTACTTCTCCCCTCCGTTGCTGTCATTTTCAATTTCATACACCATCATTTTGTCCTGCTACATTCCCTCTGAGCTAATATCCTGCTGCCAGGGGCAGCACAGAGCATGTCTGCTGGACGGTAACCTTCCACTTTCCGAGATGTGCAATGCACCACTTTATGCACACTGCAGGAAGTTTTAATTCAGAAGCATTCCATTAACATCTTCTAGGCAGTAGCTGGGTTGTTTGGTGAGAAAAAGCAGCTAGGAGAATGTCAGAAAAACACTATATATGCAATAAAAAGACCAATCATTTCTTCAAGCAGTGGGGTGCTATTAGATAAAGCCTTGTCTCCCTTGCATTGCCTGTCTGTAGGCAGCTCCGTGCCAGTTTCACCCCAGCAGGCAGCAGCAAGGCCATGCCAACACATAGCTCCAAGCTGGTACAGCACAGATGCACTTTGGATGGTGGGAAAGAACCACCACTTTGTTTTCCCAGTGCCACCACAGCCACTGCAAGATCTCCATAAGGGATCCCAGATACGGTCACGTTCAAAGGTGTCATCTGTCCCCATTCTCTCAGCTCTGCTGTGGTGTGACAGCTCCTTACATAAAGCACTTCCCAAGCCAGACAGAGAAGCTCCTTTACACACTGACGTCCTATCCAACCCTTTTCCCACCAAAGACTTTCATGAGGGCTGTTTTCAAGTAAGGTTAGGAGGAAAACAATTATCTTTTTTATTTGTATTAACACAGAAAATAATTGAGCAGAGTACAGAGGGGTGGGCAGGAGGGAAACTGAATGCATGGCCTTTTTCCTCCACTTGCATATAACTATGAACCTTAGAAGTACTGGGGTAAATACTTAAGTTCAAGCGATACACAGTGTCTGAATGGGAAAAACATGAAAACCGAAGTGCAAGAATAAAAATATCCACAAACCTTCAGCTCTTTTTCTTGACTCTTTAGGGGGTTTCCTTGGGTTTTGCCGCTCCTGCCCCCCAAATCAAAGACAAACTGCAATGAAGCCGAAACTTTTTGTTCATTCACAAAATTTTTCTTTCCTGAAATGTCTCACATTGAATCAGTCAGAGCAATGTGAAAAACATTCTTGTAGGGAGTGTGGAGTTATGATCTGCTCAATGAGGAATGACTCGATTTGCCTTCTACACGTCAAGGCTTGGCACAGCTTACACGTCTCACCAGCAGTACTAAAAACCCACCCATACAACTACAAACAAACTCATACTAGTGGCTCAATTGCTCTGCAGAAGTGATTGCATCTTAGAATTTTACGTTCTTTATAACTCCTGTACAATTATGGCTTCTCCCATTCTTGCCAGGACCAGGCTTCACCCCTTTGTGAAAGGTTACCCCTATTAAGCCAAACGTCATTACTGCTTATTTTGATCGCAACAATGTTTAGGAAACAGCTGAGAATGGGTCTGCCTTGTACAGGTTTGTACTGTACAAACATACAGCAAGATTATTTATATAGATATGTAAGTGTTATACAGGATTCATGTTTTTGTGGAAAATGAGCAGCAAAAGCATATCACAAACAGATTTTCTAGCAACTCCCACCTCCAGGACCTCTTTTGTGGCGGGGTAAAAATGCTGCTTTACCTGAAGCTATATGCACCTATCTTCATTTGGAGGGAACTTGGGTAGCAAAAGAAATTACAGATTTTGAAAATGCTGGTATTACTGAAGGACAGTGGAAGATCTCTGTCCCAACGAGTCTGCTATTTCAGTCATCATTAAATATCAAGGATGGGGGGAGGGAACAAATGAAGTTCTACATTTACATGGTGTGAATACACGGTTTCTCAGGACAGAGACTACTACTTTAAAAACTGCAACTTCTGATGAAAGCAGCAGATTCTTTTATTATTTTAAACAACTTGGGCTAGAGAGCAAAACCCTAGATGTGATGGACAGCCAGCATTTTATACCAGGAATGTTTTGCTTGTTGCAAAGTATCTCTCACGTTTAAAACACAAGTAAAACAAAGTGCATAATTCCATTAACATTTGTCAGTAATGTTAAAAGTACCCCAGTGTGTTTAACATCAGTTTGAAAATTGTTGTAAGGAATGGACCTTAAACATGATTTTGAATGAAAATACTTTCTTTCTATTTTAACATTTTTTATAAAACTCTATGAAAATGAAAAGGGCTATTCACAACCTCTAAAGGATAGATTGTCTGTGGAATTCTGTTCCACTTCTCACCTATACTGGTTTTATACTTAAAACAGGTTTTAATGCTGATTAAATTATCCAAATACTTACCATACTGTACACCCCCGTTCCACCCTGCACCCCCTCACCCTCCCAAAAAACCCCAAAAACCAAAACCAAACCCAGAAGTAATTTTGGCAATTATTTTTTCCATGGTAAAGTATGCAAGAACATAATAGCAATAACGTGCTTTCTTTCTTTCATACAATTCTTGTAGCTGCTGACACCGCATGAGGACTCCTTCACCCTCTCTTCCTTCAGTGGAAGTTTCTACAGCATCCTTTGGGATAAAGTCCTTAAACACTGAGTTTACAAACCATTTAAGCATCTGTACAACTTTAGGCATTTGGGCTATCCATCCTTACTAAGAGCACTTAAGCACTTAGAGTAAATCATGTGCTTGGTGGCATTGCTGACTCGAGACTTTAGTGTTATGTCTTTACAGGACTATCCAGCTTCCATAGTGCAACTGAAATACAGAACCAACAGTTCCAGAAGTTACAGACCAAAATTTGCTTTCCTTTCACAGTATGGCTACCAGATGGAGCATGTATACCCTATTTGTGCAGTGATTGGGAAAAAACCCTGATTGGGAGCAGATGTTGGCAGGGATCAACAACTTGCTATTAAATGAAACAAATATATGTGTTCAAGTGACAGCGAGCCTTTGAAAACCAGCAGTAAGTTAACTGTAAGTACTCTTCAGAATGAGGGCAGGACTGAGCACAATGAATGTAGCATTACGTTCACCATTATGTACCTGAATCCATGCAAATAGCAATGCGACTTTGCCTCTCCTATACTTCTCAATTATGGATTAGTCCTGGGCTTGCTCTAGTTTATTGGCTCATGTCACCATGGCAACACATCTAAAGCTATAAGATACTCACCCCTCCCTCTTCCATTCCCTTCAGCCAGCTTGGAAGACATCTGGCATTTATTTAGAAGCCTCCTCAACACATACACCTCCATATGCTGAGCTACTACAGGTGCTCCAACCAGTAAGGGTCTGTATTTTACCCTCTACAGGTCCCAAGGTTAATAGTCTACATGATTTACTTCAGCACTGAGCACTGTACACAATTTGAGCTGTATGTCAACTACCTGACAGTTTTCATGACAAATCCACCAGAGTCATTAGCAGGGTTGCTGCTGATTTAGTTACTTCTGGTCCCATTCATCTAACCATCGAACAAAACAATCCCTAATTAAAAAAAAAAAAGAAAAAAAACCCCTCTGAATTCCCAGGCATAAACCTTTGGTATATTAACCTTTATTGCCTAGCTCTGGAAGTTTAATTACAGTCCTAAACAATAACTTACTTCACCAGCTTTAGTGCTACTTCTTCCCCTAGATGGGCAATGGCAATGTCTCTGTGTATTAACTTAGAAATGCTGTACACAGGAGAACAAGATGTTTCTCTTTCACAGCCACATAGTTTTTGTGTACACAGAAGAAAAAGCTAACTAGGACACAACAGAGCATTGGCTGAACAGAAAATTGAGCCAGAAAGACACGGAGGCAGGACAAGGCTGTCCTCAGAGAGTCCCAGAGGAACAGAAGACACTGAGTACACGGCTACACTATCATTTAAGAGCCTGCTGTCAAGATTGGATTTACCCACCATCCGTAAGTCTCTGGCTGATGCTGAGAGGGAGCTTCACCCCAAGCTCTCTGGATGAAGGGCTAAGTAATGTTCAGCATCTTAGCCACAGACCCAGACTACTAATGGGATTTAGACAGCTTTGGCATGGCAAAGGTAAAACAAGCTACTGACAGCCCACCAGCAGATTAGAGATGATGGCTCCACCTAAGCACACTTCAGATGCTTTGATCCACATATAAAGCCAAGCTCTGGCTTGCTACAGTGAGGCCTGATGTGCTGGGGCCTGCTTCTTATTTCAAATTGCAAAACCAATCAGAGCTAAGAGAGGTGCAAGAACTACCATAAAAAGGCAACAGTTTCCTAGACCACAGTGATGAAGCATCAACATCTGAGATCAGGGCCCAGCTGAGGGAAGAAGGCAAGGAGGAATTTGAGATGCAGTAACTCACAGACTGGAAGTGTCCCAAATGAAACACACTGTCAGAAAACTAAGGAGAGCACAAAGCAAGCTACTTCATTAAAAGCATAAGTCCTTGTGCATTCCCAGAACAGAACCACCAACTAGTTGAGGTTGGCAGGGGCCACTGGGGATTTGTCTGGTTCAACTCCTGTGCACGAGCACGGTTGCATGTGTTCATAGCAGCAACTCTTTGTCCAGAAGACATCTAAAACAACCCTTTGGTTCAGTTTCAGTAGAAACGCAATAAAAAAACCCACAGTCCTGCATGTTAATTGGTCAGGTCAGTGGATGCTAGTCCTTTCCCATACAAAAATACTGATTTTCACCTTCATTACAAATCATATGATAATCCCTTTCTTTGCACAGCCCTCAGCTAAACTCATGCCTCATCTCAAACTTGGTTCTAATTGGATACCCTCCTAAGGGGTACCCTAAAAGCATTTTCTGCCACACAAAAGACAATGAGCAAATGAGCCAACACACACTGGCTGTGAACTTGTGTTGCTCTTGACCGCCTATTCATTTCTCTAAGTCAGGAACAACCCCACTGCTGTCAACTGAATTACATCAAAGAAAGCAAGCGCACACAGCCTTCTAAATGAAAGAGGCAGTATCAAGTTTCATAGCTTGTATAAAATACTGCACATCATTAAAGGCTGAGCAAAACATGGGTGTTTCATGTTCTATTTATTAAACCATACTTGCTGTCCTACTACCAGAACAACACAAAAAGGGGATATAAGTCTCCCATACAAATGCAAACCCACCTGTTTTCTGAAGTACTGCTAAAACTTATATTAATACATATACCCTTCCATTAAAGGGATCAGGAGAAAAAGAAACTGAAAGAAAATAGAAAAAAATGGAAAAGGATACAAGACAAAGTCTAAGATGCATAGAAGATACGGATATAAAAAGGACACGGGATCGTGATTTTTAGAAATCCAGGGATAAGTTCTCAATCGAGCACTTGCTTTAGCAGAAAAGTCTCCAGCAAAGAAATGGCTGGCAAAGCCACCCCTTTGCAAAGTGCCCCTACACATGCTGGGAAAGCAGGGATGTGGCTCACATTGCTGCTGAGAAACTCAGCTCCTCACACAGGTCACATCACTGTGTTCCTTGCTCTGAGACTGAGCACCAGCTGGAGCGCCCTCCTTGCTGCTGAAACTTCCCCTGCTCTCCTGTCTGGAAAGTGTCTTGAATCTTTTCTTGCTTTGCATGACTAGAGGACAAGAGAGATACCTTGGTGACTTGAAGGGTAGAAACAAAAGGCATGGTTTAGTATTACTAAACTGAAAAGATAGCTGCCTAAAGCCCAGAAACTGTGCAGATAAAACCACTCATTTGGGTAAGCCTTTGTGGCATCACTTCCATAATGGTTTTCTGCTTTTGAAAGGAGCTTTGGAGAATGCTATTATGCAAGGCCTTTGCTGTTTCCTCATGAGCTAAACCACCACTAGGACAGCCCTGAAATACCGGCACAAACTGGTTTCCACCGACAGAAGCACAAAACCTCTTTACCTCCTCTGTTAATTCTCAAGTTTCTAAAGAATCTGCTTTTACTACTATCTGCATCCATAGACATCTCCTGGACTGATCCTGTATGCTTCACCTAGAGCGCTCATTCCTCTGCCTCATCAAGAACATTTAAAATCTGAGAGGAGAGTAGGGCAGAATTCTACAGCTCAAATCAGTCTGAAGTCAAACAACAAGTCAGTGTGTTTCCAAAGATGGGGACAGTAGTGTGCAGTTCAATTTTTTGAGGAAAAAAAAAGTTGCACAGATGAACGTGTACACACCCCAAGGATGTTCAACCCAAAGCTTCAAGTGCTTCAGCTGCAACTGGAAAGGAATTGCCTCTTTTATCTGATGTGTTGCTAAACAGCCGTAAAACTGCCTTTTCTTGTAGTATAAACACGCCTTTTCTCTAAAGAGATGCAATCTGGGTTACATGAGAGAGTTTTTTTTTTTAAGTAGCATACTTCCTATGATCTCAATGCGCCATGTGGATGATATTTGGGATGTAAGCATTACCATGCTGGAATGACCAGTGCTTCCTCCAGTCTCGCACTCCATCCTCAGACATAGTGGATTCCAGACAATGTAATAGATCATCTCCATTTTAAATTTTTTTTTGCACATTTTGTTCCATTCACTCAGCAGTTTCACTGACAATGAGGTTGATCTTCTTAGGACAGGAGCTGAGTTCACTAACGTCACTTCTGCACAACCAGGAGCCAAGAGAAGAAGGATGTTTAAGCAGACAACAAACAGCAACATCCATATCTCAGGCTTCAGGCCACAGCCTAGTAAAAAGCTCTTATGTAAGAGTATAACTTTAATCATACACATAATCCTCTAGAAACTATATATGGGCTTGAAAATTAAGACTGTATTTCATTATTCTTCTGGAGCAAAGAAGCCTATAATTTCCTAAAGTGATGGGAAATAGCAGCATTCCAAGACAACTGTCTCAAGTTTATCATTTAATGTCCATGTTCCTCAGTTTGGCACTTCAAAAATAAATACCATTAAACAACCTACCTGCAGCACTTCCAATACCACTGATTCAAGGTTTTCCAGTAATTCATGATTATTTAAATGTAAAATGAAAATAGAATAAGAACACAACAGAAGCAAACACCTTTGGAGAGCAAAAATAACAAAAAGCCCCTCCTGTTACTAAAGGTATTTTCCACTCATACCAACACATTTGTTTCTAGAATGAAGAGAATGAGGCCCTTTGGCCCAGTGGTAATTTGCAAAATAGTTCACAGAAGAAAATAAAGATAAAAAGGCATATGGATTCAGAACAGAAGTGTCATCTTGCTAATAACTACTGTTTCTCTAACAAATAGGTTCATTAGTGAGGATGATTCACAGCAAACATCACTGACAGTCTACCCAGCAGTATTGAGTTGAAGTAATGCTGCAACTCTCAAGAATAACATGTAATAACCAGATGATTTCCTGCAACAAAATGTCAGTCCAATGCTGTTGCTGTGAAGGCTGCAGCTGTGTCCAATGGAGACCAGAAACACTCTTCCTGCCCCCCAGTAATGTTTCAAAGCAATAGCGGCACCTTGTCAAGACGGGAGAAGTCATACCTCCTCTCAAATCTGCCAATGATGATTTTTTGTCATTGTACCACAAAAAAATTTGTCAACATCTCATTTTACTAAAAGGCCATTTCAGCACATGCCTTTCTGAATATAATCTATTTCTTCAAAATACATGAAAGCACTTGTTCACTGAAAACTAACAAGTGTCACAGTGGTTCCAAGGATCAGTATCCAGAACCACAGGAAAAACCAAAAGGCAATTTTTCAAATGATTCCCATTTTCAAGATCAGAAGAGCAGATGTGCTCATCCTATAGTAGCCAGGTTAACATTTAAAACATAACCAAAAACCATTTAATACACAAATGTAATGGGAGCAAAATCGAATTATTGCTAGATCTGACTTGTCCGAACTGTGTTTCAGATTCCAAATGACTCATGAGGCAAGGTTCTCCATGTCTTTTGTCAACTGTTACTACCTATGGGAAAGCAGGTATACTCATCTTCCTAATTAAACATCTAATTACATTACTGCAAGTACTAACCAGGGCATCTGTTTGCAAGCACCAACACACACATTCACTGTCCCTTTATTAGGAAACCCACCCTTTGCCCCATGCGTACACTGCATGCTTCTGGCTTTTTGTCTGCAGAATGGGCAGCTTTCTTGATGCAGTCCAGAAATGCGATTTGCAAAATTGAGGGGGGAAAAGGGCTCCAAAGCTGACACTCTCATCTGTGAAACAATAACTGTCACAGCATTGCCCTGCCTTTGGCACTCCTAAGAACTTCACTATCAGAATGCCTTTCAAGCCCAATTCCTATCATCATAGAGTTATATTTCCAACTCACTGTCCTGCATGACATTAACTGTTTTTTGAAAAGTTCATAGATTTCTAAGTCTTGGGAAAAAAGTTCAAACAGATGGAGATCGGTTTTAAATACACACATGACTTGCAGTATTACATTTCTATAGCTGCAGCCAGGATTTCCATTTACATCAGTGGAAAATGACTTCTAAATGACTCCCCTCTCACATCTCTACCCTCCTGCACTTTTACTTGGATACCATTTAATTTTCTTACTCTGCCCATACATTCAGACCTCCTTCACTAACACCAGGGTGGACAGTGCTGGACTTCTCTTGCACTCTCACTGTAAGTCTCCTTGGCTTTATTCACTAGTCAGGTGACTTATCAGGCCTGCTACGGCAACTACTTATGTGCTTCTAGATCTTTATGTGACATCAGCCTAAGTGTCAGCAGTGTCAGGAACAAAATGCTTTTGGCTACAGTAATACCAAATTACTTGGACCTGGCTTTAGCTCAGCAATGATAACCAGCACAGGCAAATGTTCACTCTCTTCCACTCTCATGCACTGATGCTGACTTTATGATATGGTTCAAAAGCTTTGATTCAAGGTGATCAGAATACACATTACCTTCAGGGCATTTTTGGTGCCTTTTGGAACTGTAGCCTGTCTGCATGCAGGAATCATGATAGTAACACTGCCAAACACACATTTTTTTCTTTTCAAGAAAAAATAAACTAGTGGGCAAAAAAAAAAAAAAAAAAAGAAGAAGAAAAAGGCAGTAAAAATAGATCTGGCTGGAGACCAGAGACCACAAGAACTGGCTTACAGGAAATTGTCCTCATCAGTTACTAGACAGAAAATTTTTTCCCACATATTACATGGATCATGCAGGGACAGGATGGTTTTAAACTCACTCCAAAAGTCATGTTATCACAGGACAACCTAACTTGCAATCTTGTATGGTTAGGAAGAAAGGGAACAGAGAGGCTGTCTCTTTCCAGGCCATACCCGCAAAGCATAAAGGATTCCAGAAGATGCTTTGCCCATTTTGCTCATTTGCATTAGCAAGTTTCAGATACTGAGTTTTAAAATAAAAACATCAAAATGTTTCAGTCAACATAAGGCATCAAAACAAAGTCAACAAAACAGTAACAGAAACATTATGAAACAGAGGTGCAGAGTCCCTGATTTCAGTGGCTCTACTCATATAAAGGAGCATTATTCACAACACCTAATTCGTTCAGGTCTTTACATGCTCTTTCCTTGCAGAAGTATTACACCTATTTTCACTGTACCACTCTAATTGAGCTTAATAGCATATCACTTAACAGGCCCACAGCTATAGGCAAATACTTCTCCTAACCAGCCATTATGAGTGCTTTCATCACAGAACGAGGAAACGTTTGCACAAATGTGACTGCTATTGCAAGGTGTTGTTGTTGGTCTAAGCCATGAATGAACAAGCAGCTAAATCTCCTCCCAAACAGCTTTTGTGATGTGTGATGATAATGACAATTTGGCTGTACTGTCTGGCTAGGACTTCAAGCAGCTCTCACTAGTTACTCCACAGTGCTCCCCAGGCAGCAAACCATAGGTTTCTCTTGAGTTATGCCAGCTCTTCACTGAAGTTTGTTTTTGTTTATGAAACCAGTTTTCCCAACAGCAACACTACTAATACATATGTAAGGACAGCAGACTTGCTGCATGGTTCTGCAGTATGCTAAGCATATCACTATCCCTATTGTTACACTGCTTGAGGTCACCCATGAAATCAGTAGCGGAACCGGGCTTGGAGCACAGCCTGTCTGAAACCCACTCACCCTTTCTGCTGGCCATGAGACCAACATTCACAGACATATTACACTGTGCTCTGCATCCCAGTGTTCAAAGCCAGTCATGGTCACAGATACACACATACATGCACAGCTTTGGATCAATCCTGACACCACACTAATAAAGAACAAGAAAATCTAGGACTTTTTCTACCACTTGTTGAGCTTCCATGACCTCACTGAGCCAATTTTTCAGGCTGGTTCTACTGTTTCCATTATGCGGCTCTGAACTCTCATTCCCAGAAAAGCCATTCACCAGCTTTTCTAGGAACTCAGTAACTCCCCCATCCCCAGCACCTTTTTTATGTACTTGTTAAGGACCATATTCTGCTCCCCACACATAGCCTAACTAGCACCTTCTACCCTAACACTCTCACTAACGTCCCGCAAATCCAATGCTGCAGCAGAGTTTGGCTCTCATGCAGCCAGCACAACCCTGAGCGACCTGCAGCAGTGCTAAATTACAGAAGTTTGCTGGGCTGCAGACACGGGTATGAAGGCCAAAATCTAGACCATAAGAAAGGACTGGTCTGGGGAAGAAGTTACATGAAACTGCAAATTTAAACAGGTAACACATAAAACATCTGGTCTAGGACGTGTAGGCAAGTTGGTCGGACTCCCTACCTGAATGTACAGGTATGTGGTGGTGCTGTCACCTCCTGGTGCTCACTCCCAGAATTATGTAATGGTCAAAAATTACAGTAATTCAGAAGCTAGGCTTTAAAGTAATTTTTATGCCTAGTTTAGACCCTTCATAATACAAACATGCAACAACTGCTCCTATAGCACTCTAACAAGTACCTTGTTCCATTTATTATTTTAAAAGAAAAACATTTCAAAGAAGTATCCCGTAACATGTAGAACTGTGTATTTCCCAAGCCATGAAATCGATATTGAAAGCTCAGGAAAAATACTCACATCATAATCATGTTTGATAATGGAAATCTATCTTCCAACAGCCAGAAAAAAGAAAAGGGGATCTGGATATTTACTAGAAGATAAATTAAATTTCAAGATCTTAAATTTTAATATATTTCCTTTATTCACCTGTAGCATCTAATACCTGAAACCAACGCTGTTCCCACTACATGAAGACATGCTTTTACAACATGTGGGACTGAACATGGTGCCTCTCTCCACTGAAGAGTCTTTAAAACAATTTTGCACCCTGCTCATCAAAAGGCAGGTCAGGTGCTCCTCCACAAGGCTCGTGTCTGCTAGACTCCCCCTCACCTGGGAAGACAAGTTGTCTCCATACACGGCTACAGAGTACTGCAAAGTATGAAAACTGTGAAAAACAATGGTCATGACAGAATCCTGAAGTTTTTCACCAACTTTTTATGTGTCGACCATAGTGTACTAACTTTATCACAGTAAATTCCTATGAATTCAAACTAGCACATATGGCACAGCCAGTCATTGTCAGCCCTGTTCTCCTTGTCAAGGACAACACCAGAATACATCACCTCTGGAATCACATCTCCAGGGAGCTCTGGCACCGCCCCCACCCTGTCCTACAGCATGGTTCATTTACCTGGCTCTGAGCACCGACCTTTTGGCCATTTTTATTTCCTAGCTGCTGCACTCCCTGCAGCTTACACCATCCCTGATCTAACCTCATCATGGTAAATAGTCACAGCCTGTTCTCCGGACTCAGGCAAAATTTTCATCTGCACTGCTTTGTTTGGCCTAACTTTCCTAGATTCTGTTTATTCCTGCCTGAATAAGCTATTTCCACATCTCTGCATGACTTTTCTTTCCAAGTGCTTATCTCTATGAAATGTCTTTTCCACTCCATCTCCTTCAGCACCTAGGAAGCCTACAGAGACCTCAGCAGCTAACCTGCTATTTACCAATTTGTTTCAAAGCAGAACACTACAAGGATCTCTGCTCTGCCCCAAGGAGCAAAAGAAAGGTCATGTCTTCTACTGTTTTCCTGCTGGTAATCCAAGCAGTCCTTCCTTTTCAATTTGCAATCAGCACTCAGAAGTCCTGTGGTTTAAAAGCACGACCTAGCACAATGCAACACAACCAAATTACACAAGACCAAAAGGAGACACACAGTCACAGGGGCTCTGTGGAGAGACACAATGCCCCATAAAATACACAGGCTGTATGTCTCTGAAACACAAGATATGCATGGGGGAAGAGCAGTGCCCATCTCCCAACAACTCACCAATACACCCTGGTCCACTGCTCACTGGTGGAGACGAGGGTCTGCAGCAATACTTTTTAATCAAGGAGAAATCAGAAAACATCTCCAGAGGAAGGGCAAGATTTAAAGAGAAGAATTAAAGACAGCTTTAAGTCAAAGTGGTGAATGTGACAGTTCCCATGCAAAGAGTGTACTGGCATATGTATAGAGACACACCAAATTCACATAAATCTTTAAAACTAAGTTGCATAGCTGCAGAGGAAATCAATCGGAGCTGAAGAAAGTAGCCTCTCTAGAAACACAAGCACTGACATTTTACAGGCTGTTTCTCAGGATTTCACAGCTAAAATATTTTGTTCAATCTGCCTGGAAAATAGACCCAGAGCAATTCGACCAGACCAGGTCCAAAACCCTTTCATTAACATAGCATCATTTTTGCTTATCCCCTGCTCCAGAGAGTCTATTTTCAGACTCATAGGGTGGATAACAGTCTTCTGAGATCTGCTGCCCTTGTGAAAGTTGGTATGAAAAACACAGTGTGGGCTTACATCCCCCTTCATTATGTCTGCATCTGCAAATGCACAGCTCAGGCTTTCACCCCATTTCTCTATGTCTTTCTGATTCCACACATGCCATTACTGAACTTATACCCAAATTCCAACTTTCAACTGCTGTATATAGCTAATTAGGGAGCAAATGCTGCTTCCTGATGAAGGCAGACACAGTCTAATAGAGGCAGGGCAGTGCCCATTCTGCCTCTACCATTACAGAGAAGAATGCACTGACCAACCCTTAAGCTTACAGCAAGGGTTCAGCCTGCATTGACCTGGCTGCAGGGCTCGGTCATGTTGCCCACTGATGGAAGGTTCTGCTAAATGCCATCCCCTGCTACAGCTACAAAGGGCTCTGTGCAAGAGGAAAACACAGGATATGCAGACAGGCCAGCAATACTTCCAGACCTGTAAAGCTAAGCTTAAGCTTTTCTGCACGAAGACTCTAAACTGACGTTTAATACATAAAAATACCCCACTGCTTTTTTTAAAACTTTTGGACCAACTCTCAGTCATTCCACTTAATCTAAATGTCCTTCTCCTTTTTTTCCCCCACTTGCAAGAGCACATTTCATCCACAAAGTCATGCACTTTAAAAAAAGCACTGAAACCATAAATCACAGTTGCTGTGCCCAGACACATGATTCATAACCACAATAAAGTTGTTTGAGGCTTGTCTACTCTCTTCTGCATTGACACTAATTCTAAAGATTAAAAATAAGGTGCAGATTGCTTCTCCTGCAAATATACTCTGTAACCTTGAAGAGACCTAGTTAACTTTCAGCCTCAGCTTTCTCAGCCTCAGGCTTTCTTCAGCCTCAGCATTTCTTAGCTGCCTAAAGAGATTACAGTTTAAAAAAGAGAGCATCAACTACATCAGTGGCCAGCATCCATGATCCAGCCTATGAACACTGCTCCCGAAGGGGAGTGCTTGCATCTTCAAAACTCTTTTTCTCAATGAGAAACACAGGAAACGCTTCCATACACAAGAGTAGCTCCCTCGTGCCAGTCGGGTCTTTCCACAACCATGAGGACTCACGGAGGAAGGGTGGGTGAAGTCAGCATAAAGGAAACTGACATCCTGCACCTGACTTCTAGCTAAAAAAAAATCAGAATTTGACCCTACCTCAAAAGAAATTATCTACCTACCATACTGCTTGTCCAGGTAACCTGCAGGGTCTAAATGGTACATTCTCCCACAGGTCTCCTCCAGCTAGGAAGCCTCTCCATGTATAGCTCAGCTGAATTTAAACCTTCTTGCCTCGGCACACAGGCTGCAAGGCCCACCCATCTTTACACCTGCTGCCTTCATTGCAACCACATGATACAGAAGAGTTTGACTGTGGGGGTCCCAGAGTGGAGTCCTCCCACCAGCAGGAGCTGGGTCTGGCCATCTCCCATTTCTCTTTTGACTGCTCTCTGGCCTTTCCAGACAGGAGTAACACAAGCACTTGGCAGTTTAAATTCATCCATCAGGTCCTCGCACGGAACTGGGTAGGACAACTGGCAAGTTGCTTCTGTTTGCACATTTGTTTTTATCAGCTTCCTGAATGGAGGGTTTTGTATCAGTACAGTAGCCAGGAAAACACAGAGCTTCTTCAGTTGACGTATAGCAGAATACACCTTCCTAACCTCTTTTCTTTCAAAAAGAAAGTTGCCCCAAAAAACACAGTGACAGCAGTATTTTCCCACAGACACAAATAGACTACAGCATTTCTCTGAACTGCAAATTATTCTATTCTTAGTTACTGATTAGCAGTGCTGACCAAACACTTCAAACTCAGCTCTTGATTTTGGTCTGAAATATTCTTTACATGTAAGGTGCTCTCCCCAGTACTGCACTTGAGAAAACATAATTGCTTTTATCTATTCACTGAGACACCAGAAAACCATTTAAAATAAAGGGAGGGAATTTCCCATGATGAGCAGAAACACAAAAGCCAAGCTCTTGAGCTACAGTACTTTTGTGAGACTTGCTTCTTCCATCTCACATGGTGACAGATGAACACTGAAAGCAATTTCTCATCTTGTTCTGTCAGCACATGGACACCTAACAAACCCCAAGATGCAGAAGACACCCAGAAGGCTTTTTTCTATTTCTTTTGGTTGTATAATTACAGGACATAGTTACGACACTTATGCTACTTCCCATTCTGCCCTTGATGAAATTACAGGCAAATAGTGTAAAAAAACCCACAAAAGATACTGCAGAAAACACAACTGCTACATTTGTGTGAATACAGGACATCTTTCAGGTGTCTGGCTGGCTGGTACAGAATCTGGTGATATTCTTTCCAGAATGGCTTGATTTAGGTAATTCATTTTCTTAAATGGTTTATTTGCATAAGACTGTGAAACACCTAAGAGCAGGCAAAAAGCAGCCACATCAGCAGGTGCTGCACTGACCTCAGGCTTCAACTCTGATTATCACAAGCAGAGATGCTGATCCCAAGGAATAATTAATTTCCTGCTCATGGTCCCCAACTATGTTCCCAGCTCCAGCACCTCCTTCTCTGCTGTGCACAAAAGGCACTTTTTTTCCATTCCCTGAAAGTGCCTGCCATGGCCTTCTGCTGCCCACACAGCATGAAATCATGCTGCCTGGGAGGAAGCCAGACCCTGTTGGCACGGTTTCTAATGGAATCAGGAAGGCCAAACTTGGCACAGAGGATAGGTTAAATGCCATGGAGAACAAGCAGACATCATGGAGTCATGCTGCTGTGTGATGTCTTCCCAAACCTTAGTACTGAACCAAAGATGAGGTCCCTCAAAGTTGAGTCCTTGCACCACTACCACATTTGGCTGTTTTAAACCTGGTTGGCATTATGCTCCCAGACAATTTGACTGGCCTGACCAAAAAGAAAGCAAACCCTCCACCATATGCTCACTATTACTGCCAGGGTCCAAGA
This sequence comes from Orthonyx spaldingii, assembly GCA_013397795.1. NCBI lineage: Eukaryota > Metazoa > Chordata > Aves > Passeriformes > Orthonychidae > Orthonyx > Orthonyx spaldingii. The sequence goes on from VZTJ01004398.1 coordinate 280,347, forward strand.
CTAATACTAAACGAGAAAGGCATAAAGGCTTTCCTGTTGCTATGCTACCGATGTTGTTCGGTATCTTCATGGTGTATTTCTGAGACTCAAGAGCCTGCTTTTGCTGGCTGTAACTGCATGTGGGTGCAGGTCTATTGAAATCAATGGACCTACCCAATTTCAGAGATAAAAAAGCATCTGGCCCTGATGCTTCAAGCCTTCTAGCACAAACACAACATGCACAATTGCAATCCGACATGAAGAGGTTGAGTACAGCAATCTTTAGTTTCAGCTCTTGCTTATTATGAAAATGCACAATTGTCAATACAAAACATTGGCAGAATCAGTCAGAACTGTATTTAAAAGTCCAAGCTTTCCAGTTCAGCTCCCACGGACCACATATGAAACTTGCCTTTGTATTTGCCTGAAAAAGCATCAGCTTTTCATCCAAAGCAATACTTTCCTACTTGATGGGTTGGAGTCCACATTTTTTCCTTCTGAGCACATCATAAAGTGTCTCAGAGGCATGCACCCCTGCTCTAATTAGCAAAAAAATACAATTTTATACACATATCTGCCCATACTGTTACTGTTTGCACTATGAAGCTATTTCATAGTGGTTAGATCAGGATAAGCTGCTAATTAAGATATACAGCAAAAAAAGGCTGCTGACATCCACAGTCTTTGGATGAGTTCAAACTCATTTGTGACTCCTGTACCTTTACATTCACCTCCCATCCCACCTCCATAGCAAGAATTTTTGTGCAGGCACTATTCCCTGACTAGTGTTTTTCCAAACTAGGTCCAAAAGTCTTTCTCAAATATAACCATTCACCCACATAGAGCCTCACCACTCACGTGGATCCTAAGCCCATTACACATATTTCCATAATCTTTTCTATAGAAAGGTCATTATTTAGTTCAGCAGGTGCCTCAAGGAAAAAATAATTAACAGAAGCCTATAAAGCTCTGGATTTCAAATGTAGCACCACTGTGACGCATTGAATTTCCCCTAACTCTGAGATTTTGATTCAAATAGTTGGAAAGAGCAGTCTGAGCGAGACAGCTCCGTCAAGAGCATATGAATCATTTGAATTCTTGTCTACAGTTTCATACCACAACTAAATCGCTCCTAGGAATGCACTTAAAAATTAAAGATTGAGGTTTTCACATTTTCAGCCACAACATTCCTGTTGGTTCTTACTCAGAAAATGGGCCTTTGGAAGCTCAGCTCAAAACAACCACAACATTAAAGTGTGAGAAAAGTGCAGTTATATAAATGTCTAGCAATGTAAAGCACCACGTTTTACAGCATTTGGACTACAAACCTATGTGATGGAGAAACACAGTAAAGCATAAGCAACCCTATGTGCCAACAGTGGGTAAATATGGACAACAAAGACATGGACATCTAAAGAAGTATTTTTCTCTTTTTTGATCAGAATCAAAACATTATCCACTCTCCTAGAAGTATAGAGTTGACTTGATTTTATCAGGATTTGAGACACTAGTCTTAACAGCCTAGGAATTATAAACTTGACAAAGTTATTTCAGCTACACAAAAATATCCAGAGATGTAATACAGGATGTATGATTTGTGTATTCTTAAAAGTGTTATGTGTTTCATTCATACAACAAAATAACCGGATATTACATTATATATTATTTATTTATATATATTTTACATATAGATACACACATTATATTGTAACAGTAAAAAGGAAAATCAATTTCAAGCAAAACCAGTTGGGTTTCACATGGAAGTTCTAAAGTCAGTAACTCCTGCCTTTATACACTGCTCAGACAAATGAAGTGAATTCAACAATCCACCTTTCAAAGTTCGAAAACCAAGAATTTGGCTTCCCATTAATACCATATGCTTCCAACATGATAAGCAACACTAAAGGAAATACTCTATTACCTTTTGATGATGAAGTATGTTTATGCCTGCAGCATTTAAGAACTGGAAGAAAAATAACTGCTTCTTCCAATGACCGTAATCGTTTTTTCCTCGGGATGCCAATCCTTTTCTCTTACAGACCTGGCCACACCGGAAAATCTGACATTGCCTTTAGGTAGAGCTTCAGTGAGACACTTCATACGGCCCTATCACATTGAATAGCTTTAACCCTGGCTCTGTTGTTACTGGTACCAGTAGAAAAAAAAACCCATGAGTGACTTTATGGAAGAAAGACTTTTGACATACCATTTTTAAGTGGTAATGTGTCCAGAAACCTGTGAAGACATAAGAAATGCAGATAAAAATCTATGAACAGGATATGAGTTGGGGCTCTAAGCAACAGAAAAGCTTCTACCTCTGAGTGCTACACACACTGATATGCTCTCTCCCCACCAATAATAAAAGACACTGAAGATGTAAAGGCATTACAGCCACTATTTTCAAAGGTTGTAAGTGAAGCAAATCTTGTAGGTAAAGACAGTATCTCCTACACCTGAGGGGCAGGGAGAAAAAATGCACACCGAAAAAGCTTTCAAGAATAGAAACTTTTATTTAGGTCTTCACCATTCACATGCAAACTTATCTATTTTTCCTGCTGTATCAAATAATCTCATAAAAGATGTTTTCTATCTCCAAAGAGACTTGTCTTGCTTAATTTAAACCTTTCAGGTTAGAATTAAAGGGCATAATATCTCTTCTTCAAGACTATCTCAGAAGATGTCACTGCTACACATCACAAAAAAAAAGGTCTGGCTCCCATTGAAGTCAAAAGTAAAACTACTTTTTGCTCTGGAGAAGGATCTAATCAAAACTGTTTATCCTACTGCCTTCCAGCCTCCTGGTACAGTATGCAGGAAGTAATAAGGAATGTGGTTTTGCCCCACTGAATAAAATAAGGTTAGAAAGTATCATAAGAGCCTACTAGCTGGTATAGTAATTTATTCCACATAAATGAATGGCATCTCAGAGTGTCTGAAGACTAAGCATTAAGTAGAAGCAGACACTTGCAGTTCTACAATATGCTGTTTCCTTTTAAAAAAAAGTTGTGTGCCACCTGTTCCTTCCATTTTTCCTTTTTTTTTCCTGAAGACACTGCTGGCAATGGAATTAGCCATTAAAAAACAATCCACAAACACTTGGTTAACTAACTAGCACTCAGGAGCTGCTGGCATCAATACCAACAGTTTCCTCAGCTACTCCCTCAATAAATACTTTGCTAGCATCTGTGTTTCACATCTGGTAGAATGTTAACCAAGGCATTTGCTATGACTCAGAAAACTGAATCTTTATACGTCACACGTATTTATGCACCATGCGTAATCTCAGAGAATGAAAAGTAAAGTGGCCCTTAAAAGAACACCTATTTATGTATATTCATAATCTCAGGCTTCAGATTATTTGAACAAGTGGAGTTTGGACACGTAACCCAAATGCCCAGATGCACCTGAAAGAGAACTAAACGAATAACCCAGTTCTGCTGCTGTGCAATACCAACATACTTGTGCTGACTTCAGGAGAGCCATGCCAATGGGAAATCTCATCTGTCAGACTTCCTACTATAAGCACACCTGGTTCAGAGTCATATAAGTGCCAACTGGTTTGTCTGCAAAAATTCTTCAGCCACCACCTTCATTCAGCACCTCCCCGTTTCTTTCCTCCCTGATACAGGACTTAGGGCTCCCCTGGTCCCCATCCTACCCACAAGCTTCTGGGGAAGAAGACATCATGCCAACATCTTTCCTGCTTTTCCACCTACGAATGCAGGGAACATCACACAGTTCTGCAAGGCCACAATGCTGCACGGCTGGTTAATGTCACAGTTTAATGGTCTGCATCCTGAACTGCTGGATGCAGCCCGGGTCACGTGTTTTTCTAACTCAGCAGTATAGTGGCTAGACCACAGCCCTCCCACTGCCCAGGCCTAACAGGATTTGCCCACTGAGAGTGCAAGATAGCGTGCTGCACATACCAGCAAAGAACTGCTAGGGGCAAACACCAGAGGTGAACTCTACATGGAGAAACTCTCTCTCCCTCTGCCCCATATCCCGCTGAAAGGCTCCTTCTTACAAGAGGAGAACTTGGAACAACAAGACAAGGAGCACTTGCAATCAACTGGAATGCTGGTGGGTCTTTTTGGGGCAAGCTTGAGTTGCTTATGACTTCAACGTAAATAGTGAAGGCTTAGTCTAAATAGCTTCTGCCTCACACGATTCTAAGGTATCTAACAGCCATCAAACCAAAGGATGTTGGATGTGATGTCTATGCCTTCAATGGGTAGGTCTGGATTTCTCTTTTTTTTTTTAATTTTAGCACAAGGAGAATATCACACAGAAAACTGGTCACAGAGAAAGAAGTAGGGCCCAAGGATAACATCCTGCTGTTTGACCATGTGGACTGTTCGCACGCCTCTGTACAATACACGACATTGCTCTCCTCAGAAACCTCTGCTGTGGGAGCAATTTGAACTGCTCAATACCTTTACACTTTCTGTTCTTAGCAGTAGAGTAGGAGAGAATGGTAATGGTGTGTACATATGAGCAGCACTGCAAAACAACTTGAGGTGCATAATCTTACACTGGGAACTAGAGAACCAGTATACCCTGGCAGAATGAAACTTCGATTTCTCCAAGAGATCAGGTGCCTTATTACAATTGTTTATTTGCTGGGCCACAGCAGATCACTTGCACAAGAGATACAGTCCAAAAGAGCAGCAATTTAAAGATGGAAGTACAAAAGACTGCATGGTGTAAGTCGTGGTAAAGGCAAATGTTCAGCTAGCTCTGTCTGTTTATAGGGCTTCTAAGAATACCAGCTCACTCACTCTTTTATTCTATATATTCTATATTCTTTTTCTAGATTCAATGGAAAGAGAGAGGTTCTTCAGAAAATGGTTCAATCACACATGACCTTCCCAGCCTCCTGAGATACTCATCTACAGTCTCTGCTCTCTGCAGGAGGGGAGCAGGGTAAGCTCACTGCTTGCAAGCAGTAATGACATACAAGGGCCTAATGTCAGGCTAGGCGATGCAGATCATCGGGCTTCTGATAAAATTCTCTTCTGTTTTTTGTACATACTACATGGAAATTCACCATGAATTAGTACATGCTTTGGTACCATTACATACACTTAGATTGTTCATGTGAAATATTCTGATAAGAAATAAAACCATCTTTTTGTTGCCTTTTTTTTTCCATATTCTCAGCAAAACACAACAGTTGTGCTTACATTTAACATTTTCTTTTGAGGATTTGGGTTTTATTGCCCTTCAAGTGTGAAAAATTAGGTAATATTTATGTTCAATACATGCCTGAGCTTGCAGAGACTAGCGTGAGACAGTCTTGCTTTCATTCCTTTGTGCAAGATACACTGCTGTCTGATGAGCAAGAAGGTGCTTTGGGGCAGTTCAGAAAGTGATGCAACAGAGTGAGACCAATAAATGGGTGAAGAGCTTCTCTGTTCCATTACATGGGTTGTGTAGAAGCCTAAGAGAGGGTTATAAGGAAGACTATCATAACAAAAAATGAGAGCTGAGCATGATCTGCATATGTCTTAGATTCACATGGAGAAGACAGAAAGAGAAGAACAAAACCTAATAAAATTCAAAAAATTTGATGTGTTTAAACAGCCTTGGTGCAGGACCGCTCCTGTAGTCTGTACTGTGTGTTCAGCTTAATAAAATGAGATTCAGACAACTGATTATTTAATTACAAGAAGGTATTTTGCTCTGCGTTTATGCAAGAACACAGCTTCTACTGATAAACTGTGAGCAGCTCAAATGCAGCTGAAAGTACCAATATTCTAGGCACTGGAAGAATTGGATTACTACTCACTTCTAAGAGCAGATAGGAGTTTGCCTACCCCTTTCAGCTGACTGTTCACCAGCCTGCTCTGAATTTCCTGGTTACACGCATCAACTGTGATAAATCTTTGATAAGAACAGACAACACATTCAAACCCTGCCACGAAGACTACTGAAACTCAGACTAGCACCAGTGAAGTGAAATGCAGAATCAACTCTCCTCAACTTTCCTGTTGCTATTTGCAAAGAGCACCCACCAAACAGCTTTGTTTACACTTTTAGCCCAGATCCTCAATTGTTCCTTCCTATTAGAGTTTTTTGGATTTGGCCTTGTCACAGCTTTGAAAGACCTGTCTCTTCCTGCCCATTTAACTTTTTGGCTAATAACTCACGTTCAATGACATGCAGAGACTGACAAGGAGCAGCTAAAAGAAACATCTTGTACTCACTGAAATCAAAGCTAGACCTCTTCTCACTGGATAAGGATTAATACCATGAGCAGGGCCCCTGACAGTTTCCACTCAAGAATGATGACAACAGGACCCTTGCTGATAAATTCTCACGTCACCTGTTTCTCTCTCTGCAAGAGAGGAGGCTTACATGACTGTGGCAAATTTTTTAAACATCTTGAGAAATAAAAGTGGTACATCTGCACTACAGCCCGTCACAGCTATAACGCAGTGTTTCAGAGCTGGTAACAAGCAATGCAGTCTGAAATACCCAGCAGAGAGTTTGCTACTCTGCACTGAAATATGCCACTCACTCACTGGCTGTGGACACGTACTCCAGAAAGACTCACATGTTCACACAAAGGAAAAGCTATGACCTCCGAGAGAGATATGTGAAGCTGCAGTAAGAGCAGCAATGTTGTAACCAGAAACTGCTCCCGGCACACAGATGCAGGGAACACGTGTCCCAGTTTTTACTCCATTTTTCATCCTAGAAAGAAGACAGACAAGAACCAACCACAGAAAAGGAAAAAAACAAACCCCAGAACAAAATCCAACTTCATCATGACTCAGCAGTGTCACCGGATAAACCTGGTGTTTGAAAACTTCACTTTTCTTGCAAGAGGAATGACCAAGTAATTCTTCTTCCAACAACCACTGGATAAAGTGAAAATTATATTTACCAGCTCTCTTTGTGCTGTTTTTCTCTTGAGCCGTTCAAATAACTAAAAGCTGTCTGCATCCATTACACAAACTCCCCTCCAAACAGATTATACCATGGGTGCAAGTGGGAAATCCTGGGATCAACATTTCTTTGCATCTGGGCTATGTTGCAAATTCGCATATCCCATAAACAACCTCAATAAAACATTTCAACAAAACAGAGCAACAAATCCTCAAACAAGGTGAGCATGTGGTGACTAACACACAAGTAATCAGCACCTGTTGCAGGGAACTTTTTTGCCAACCATGAACCTTAAATTTGAAGTGTGAGAAGAATAAAATGCCATGTCACGAATTCAACTTGCAGTGCTTGTGCTCAGCAACAGCAACTTTTGGATAGCTCAACTTGCATTGCAAAAGGGTATTTCCTACAGAAAACAGACATCTACCCAAAAAAAGTTGGCAAAAACTCCAACGTGTTTTTATTTTCACTTGTTTCCACCTCTGTGTCATAAACACCTTCACTGCACAGCCCAGAAAAACGTGTACTTTCTTTGCTTAAAACACCATTACAGTACAAAACTCATGTACATGCAGGCATAGCAGAAGTCCTGCCAAACTACTTGGGCTTGTTTGAACAAGCCCCAGAGATTCATTAAGCAATCCATCCCAGTCAAGTCAAGATGCACAGCATTTCCAGAGCCCTGGAATGACTGATATGAGACCAACAAAAACAGAAGACCGACCTTGTGGTGTTGTTGTCACCTTGTCAGTCACAGGATATTTTATTTCAGGTTTACACAAACTGAAAAAAAACAAAAGCTCTCAGTTAGTGGCAGCTATTAAAGGGAAAAGCTTTAGTTTTATTATATGAATTAAAGACTCATTAATTGCAATGTGTTAATAACAAAATGGTTTCCTTCTCTGCTTTTAGCAACATGCGCAAAGTTACACCAAATTGTCTCTTCCAGTGACTAGAACCTCTCTTGCCATTATAACTTACATCCCTTGATGTGCATCAAACCATGTCTTACCGAAGAGCCCAGGCCATCAGAATGCCTGTTTTCGTATAAAGTGAATATCCATGGAAAAGCTGATTCCTCTGAAGCACAGGCTACACTATGGTGTCTGTTAGGATCAGAGTTTCATAGAAATAATTGAACACCTTCATTCTTTACAGAAAGAAGATGATCTGAAGGCAGAAGATCTTTCATGTATCTAGATTAACTAGAGATGATTTGCCAAAAATTGGAAAAGATGCTAACAGCAACAGGCATAAGTACAAGGAGTCAGCAAACAAACATAGATCATACAACCCAATTTGCCAAAAGCTTCCTTGTTGCCAGGAATCCCACAGTTACACTGCACAGTAACAAATAATGTTCTTACAAGCTGCAGACCAGACTGGTGGGACCTATTAATTCAGTACCAGGTAACATGATATCATGTACCACAGAAAATCTGCAACAGGGAAGTGCTGTTGAGTAGTCAGAGGCGACTTCTCTGGTGCTACAGCTGTTTTACTGCAGGACCCTAGGCATGTCCTTAACTGCTTTGTGCTTAAGTTACTAACTGTATCTTACCATGTGTATATTATCATCACAATGGCATAAATGAGGACTAATTACTGCTTTGCAAATCCTGGGAATGGCTAGACAAGGGAGAAGTACCTATAAAGTGCAAATTGTTGGCATTTACAAATTGCACTGAATTGCCCAAGAAGGAAGAAGTACAGACTTCCCTACCCAGCTTCAAGTCAACAGCCAATAAATAGGCCATTTTCCAGCCTGTTATCTTAAATCAGCATGCACCCCACCTGCAGAACTAACTTCTGCCAAAATGTGGGTAACAAAACTCACAGTTGAACAAAGCTATGTAAGATACTCATTGCTTCACAGGGGAAAGATAGGAAGAAGGTAAATGTCAGCAGGAATAAAAGCACCTTGCACTTTTAGTGAACTTTGCTATGTCTCACTGTACCCATAAGCATAGGGGTTGTCACGGAAAGCAATGGGAGTCTCTGACTTTACCAAAGCTAGAGAAAAAAACATTTATTTTCACAGAAAGGTAGAGAAGGACAGATTCAGCATCCTGCCAAAGATAACAGGAAGCAGTGGCTGAATGGTGAGCAGAAAGCAAGGACCCCATCCCTACCTCCTTCTTTTAAGCACAGGGTAACTTTCCAAAAGCAGAAAAAGACTTAAGTCTCTACAGCACGCTGCTGTCATAACTGAGGATGAAGATGGAGGTGTAACCAGGAGAACTGCAGAAGCAAAGTTAAGCTCAACTATTTCTTCTTTCCTCTCAACACCAGCAAATGAAAAGTCAGTTCTTACAATATACTGGCCAGGCGTGGACCTTATTATCTTTGGTTAATTCCATATGTCTGAGAAGAAAATCAGCTCTAAGCTGGTTAGACTTGCTAAATGAGATTTGTCTAAGGTCCAGCTGAGTCATGCACCAAAGATTCAGCATTCTTTAGAAAGATGATGCCACTTGTCCAGACACTGTTAATAATGGTCAGCAAAACACAAGCATGTAGCAACTCATACATATATATTCTCCTCTTGAGCAAAAACCCCATTCAGCACTCTCCAATCTCTGAGGAGCTCCCAGTTCATATCCAAACCAAGAGACAAGGAGGAATGGTACCAGCAGGATCCCTTTTCTCAAGCTTCTGATGAGCAAATGATGGACAAGCACACAACCCTGACACCTTCAGCAAGCAGAATTTCCAGCTTGGTCCACAATTATTTACTCCTTAGAGACTCCAGCCTCATCCTATCATCTGTGATCATAATAAAAGGGAAACAGACTTCTTGCTAAAACGGCCCTGAAACACCAATCAGACACCTATTTACACTCCTGCTACAGTTACACTCAGTTAACTCTGCTTATAGGAACAGCAAGATTTTCCAAATCACAGCCCTGACTCATGCACCCTGTGGTGAACACCTGGAACACATTTGGGAAAAGACGACTAATAAAATACCATGCCAACTGCTTGACTCAAAGAAAACAAGATTGGCACTATGACATATTGGCATTTTGACTTCTGAATACTTGCTGGATGATAAAATCAGGAGCTGCCTTTAAAGTCTACATTGAACAAAATTATCTACCCCTTTCCTGAAACTACAGTGGCATTTACTAATGCTGTCAGCTGTTATGTGAAGTCAGTGTTCCTGCAAGGAATCACACTGACAGCTCTGGTTAGCAAAGTCTTTCACTAACTGCTCTCCAGTAACATTCGACAGGAAAATAAAGGCATCCAGTATTTTCCATCTTTCAGTATACACCTGCCCCAAGAGATGGGCACATGCTTAAAGATAACTGAGCTTATCCAAAAAATTCACTGGCATAGCTGGACACATCTTCCAACACCCCGGGGATGGTTCACTTCAGAAGATGAGGCTGGTTTGGCTAAAAGGGAGAAACTGTTTGGAAATCCAAAGGTGGAAGACAGATTGGGTAATGGTGATCACAAAATAATGACATCAACTACTCAAACATAAGTAAGGAACACGTAGAGCAGATTAAGGGCAGTGAATCTCAAAGAAAAAACCACAGATTTTAAGCAACTCCACACAGGTCAGCAAGGCTTCATAGGAGGCAAAAAACGTGCAGAAAAGTGCTAGAGGTGGAATACAGATACAGAGAAAAACTATTTTATGGTAAAACAAAGCTGGGACATCAACTGATTAGAGTGCTGACCACAGAAATATGTTTAAAGAAGGGACTCATGTAGGTACATCAACTTAAGAAGATGAAATCTTACTACAATTTTTTTATCATTACAAAAAACCCAACCAACAGACTGAAACCAACCACACACTAATAGATGAAACCACTGACACCATGAACTCACAGGAAATGAGAGAAGACCTCAAGGCACTGTCTGAAAGCAAGCACAGAACCATCAACCACCGCAAAAAGGAAAGAGGATGATAACCACACAGGGAATTGGAGACCTGTCAGCCTAACTCAGACTACCAAAACAAACTGTGAAATAATTATAAATATCTGAAAGACAGATGGCCCACTTCAGCAAATCTTCTTCTGTAAAGAACCAACCAAAACAAACTAGTCTATTATACATGCAGGGGGAGTGTGAATGAGTGCTCAGTGGGTTAGAGTTAGTGAGCCTAAGGCTCACTTCTTTGCAATGCCTTCTGTGAGCAGCCAGAAGAAAACACTGAGCTGAGAGATAGAGTTTACCAGTATTTGATCACATTCAAAATCATCCAAAATCAATGCTATGAAACTCACTGATTCAAAGTGCTGCAGCAGTGCTACTGCAGAGGCACCAAATGGAAATGTTTCCACACAGAGCTCAATCCACCAACATCTTAGTTGAGACCCAACAGGCTGAGCCCAGGTACACAACTCCGCTCAGCTGGAGCTGGAGTGCAAGCCCACATTCCTCCCTGTTGTGCTGACACTTAGGTGGAGGCAAGTCACACCCGACAGTAATAGCAAAGTGAACAACTGAGTATTCAGCTTCTACTGAATAGGTGGCTCCTAACAGGTTTTCCAGAGCTCTTCTGTCAGAGCCATCAACCTCATACTCTTAACTGTATAGTTAAGACACATAGACGTGCCTCAGCCCAGAAGATAATCCTCCAAAGTATAAAGCTAGCAGTTGTTCAACATGTCTGAAAGACTTAAAAAGGCGATTTAGGTTAATCTAACTAAATTAGGAACCCTCTGAAGCTGTAAATTGCCTTCACTGGACAGTGTCTTAGATTACAATGTAAGATGTAACCAAAAGTATATATTCTATTATCTTCACAAGCTGCTAAAGCAGGTGGGGCAGCGTTCATTACCTCCTGCCGTGCCTCACTCCTGATAACTCCCTCCGGGAGCTGTCTCCATTAATGGGCCATCAAGTCTCACTTGTGACTCACAGCATTACATCATCCCATGGTGAGATGCTCCGCCCAGGGGGAGGAACCAAGCATTCCCACCTGGATATAATGTGAGGTTTGGAACAGCATGAGGAGCCCTACCACTGGATTCCCAGAGGACGAGAGCTTGACAATCACCACTGGAGAAGGACCAGATCTTTCTACAGGATCACTGCTTTGACAGTACTACATCCATCACTCCAACAAGGACTGTAGCCACCATTTAACTGGACTGCTACCACCTCCCTGACTGGCAGGGTGTCAGGTTGTATTCTGACTCTGTCAGTGTTCCTGTACTATTGCATTTATTTTAATTTTCCTATTAAATTGTAATTCTGACTTGGGATCTCCCACTGGTTTTCTTTCAAACTAGTACAGACAGTCAAAAAGAACCAGGTAAACAGGATGGAGATATCTCAGGGAACCTGCTTCCACATCCAAGGTCTGCAGTGTATCTCTTGCAATTTCTTCCAGCCTTGTGCATTTACCTTTCTGTGATCTGCTCACTGAAGATAACGGACACTCCGAGATTTGGTTGTTCATCCACCTGCATGTGATGAAGCTGAGTTGCAGGAGCTGTGGCTGCACTCTGACGGCCTTAGCCCTGTAGGTACACTCAGCTAATTCACATTTTGGACTGGGGTTCACATATGAAGCCTACTGGTTCATCAACCTGCTCACTGCAGTCTGTGTGAAGGAGGAACAGAATAATCTTATGTTTCTTTAAAAAGATAGAAATTTCAATGCTCATTTTATCTCTAATTGACCTAAGACTGTTCCTCATCTGCTATGGTACTTTTTGATAGCCTCTCTTACCACTTCTAGTGAAATGGAAAGTTTAATGAGTTCAAAACTCCCAGAACATTTGAGATTGTTTACACATGAGTAATGCTCTATGGCTCAGAACTGAAGTGGTAGTAACATAACAGATCTGTAGGGCACCTTCCCTGCTGTGCAAAAAACGAGCAGATACACATTCAACGCTTTTAATGGAAGCCGAGAGTCTAGTTTTTCAGGAGTATGTACCCTTTCAACTTTAATCTGTCAGTTTCAGGGACAAGAATTCACACAAAGAGTACACTGAACGCTGTCAGTATTTCTGCAGTGGAAGGTCCTCAAAGCTTCTGCTTGGTTTTCTAACTGATCCTGTTATCCATTTTTTAATGTTTGAACACATTTTCAAAGGTGCAACTCAAAACACTGCAAAGGTATTAACAGTGCAAGAAAATATAACAAACAAAAGAGTTCTCTGACTTTCAAGAGAGATCAGTGTTGTTATCACTGCACCTATTCAAACAATTTCTTTATCCTCATGACAAAGTACTTCTGTTAGTATGAGTCTGCCAATTTTTAATTGTTCCCCATTCTCATTCACAGGCAATGTCTTCCTCATAGCAGTTCTGATTTCCAGTTTATTCAGTTTATGCAGCTGCAAGTAACATTAAACCATATTCTTTTATTATCTGCTCTTAAAATGTTCCAATTTATTGGCATCAACATTGTACGAATCAATATGGTTGGAAGCTTTCTGCGAGGAAGAGTTGCCTGAAACTTTCTTCCTCTCCCATCAGATTTCATACTTGAAGGCCTGACTCCTAGCTAGGACAGATCAGCATGGCTCTACCAAAATGTCAGGAAATGCCACCAGTTCACAGGAGTCAAGGATCCATCTTGGACACTTGTGTCAGGAAACCACAAAGTGAGTTATTCTTTCCTCTGTAGTGATGAAAATATGCTTGAAAAGTATCTTTGCTTTCTTCTGCTGAGAATCTACATGTTCCCATTTGCTCCCTAAACAAATCCTCAAGCATTTCTCCTGTTACTCTCACATGTGGTCCTGAGCCCACAAAGTCAATTGGAGCTTCACCACTGACCACAACTTTCCAACCACATCACCACACTCAGCCCTGCCAATCACAGCTTTTCAAAAGGAAGTATTAAATGAACAGTCTCCCTTCTCTTTTACAGGCTTCTACTATTTTAATGTTCAAACACCTCCTAGTCTATAACCTTCACCTTTCCAATTCTAGTACCATATAGCAAAGGATTAGTTATCCCAGTACAGCAGGATTACTGAGGCACAGAGAAATTAAGTTATTTATTGCAAGTTCCCTATAAAATATTTGGAAACATTTACAGACCTCACATCAGATGACATCCATCACAGTCTCAGCTGATGCTAGGGGCTCTCATCAACCAGGCTCATAGCAGCCACACAACTTTGAAAAGTCTAGGAGCAGCACTAGTTAAGGTTTCATAGTTAAAAAATCCTCTTTCAATACCACCACAGGCAGCTTCCTTTCACCAAACAGCAAACCAAAGAATATAATGCAAAACTTCAATAATACAGAGATGAGTAACACTCACTTCTAAAAATTAAGTTCAATTTAAGGCATTCATATCAGAAATCAATGAGAGTTCTGGAATTTCTACGTGTCACACGCATGAAGGATTAATTTGGGGAATCTTATTTTAATTAGGTAATGAATCAATTCAATTTGTGGTAACCCAAACTTTTAACACTCAAATAGGGTCATATATGAATCTTGAATAAAGTAAAAAGACTCTGCCATTATAGACAAGAAAAAGTTAAAGAATTAACTTTTCTGAGCTGTTTAAACTCCAGTTTCCTGATGCACAGTTTAGACACAGTTTCCTTCCCAGTCTCTAGCCGGGTTCTGGTAACCAATTCCCTTCTCCATACCCAAATTACTCACACAGGGCCAGAGCAGAGTGTTGACAATTTCACAGTGACCCCAAGCAGCTTCCACTGGATACCCACATTTAAAGTTACTCGGACTTTAAATTATTTTCTCCACCTCTACAGTAGAAGTGCCCATCCATTTCACTGCAGGGCTCTGAAATATGAATTTCTAAACACGAGACACAGCAAGATAATTTAAGAATTACTGATATAGAAAAGTCAGTATTTTCAGGGCAGTCTTACACAGTTTGCAGAAAACAGGAACAATTAAGATGTGTTCTGAAAATACAGGAGAAAAGCAAAAGCACCAAGTGGCTGTTCCCAAACAGAGGAACATGCACTTAATGAGGTAGGAGTTCTGTGGAAACAAGTAATAATGTGATCCCATAATTAAATACTGCTTTGTAATATGTATGCAGAATGCTGCCACAAAGACTGAACAAACACCCTTTAATCCAGTGTTTCCTGAAATGAGCCATTTGACTCAGCAATATTAAAATGTTCCTTTAACAGCTTTTTTGGTCTGTGATACATCATTCAGATGTAACTGAGGTCAAGTGCATTAGGAATCTGTGTAACATTTTGTGCTGCAACATGACAAGAGAGGCACTGTCTGAGCTGCAAGGGCTGACTAGAACTCAACCTATTTCTACAGCCATACTAGAAACACATGCAGAAGTGTACAGAACTTAGAATTAATTTTAAAACTTTTTAAATAAATAGGGTGTTGAAATTCTGAATAAAATATATAAATACTAAGTCCTTGGTGGCCTCCTAGACCATATATGAATGAGAGTGGCACCACAAAAACGGCACATTAATGATACTACCCACCCCAAAGGTTAACAGGGGAAGGCAAGGACACATAGTAGGGCTTTCTGTGTGCCTTACCAGAGAGATCTTAGTTACAAGTAACAATGGCAAATTCATTCAAATCTGGCTTAGAAACCCCATTTTTAACAGATTTATTAACTTTTAATTAGCAGGCACAAGCATCACTCTAGTTTTAAATAATCCTTCTTTGGGAAGTGACATTATCTCCATTGTATTTGTATTTCGGTGATGGAGGAATGCACTTTTTTTTTTTATTAAAAGGGCTGACACTCAGTAACACAATTAATGAGTAGCTTTGAATGCTATCTTCTTTTGAAACCCTCTTCAGGATTGGAACACTGTAATTACAGGTGCTGAGCAAACAGCTTGTCCAGGTACATTTGAAAATGCTACGTACATAATTCATCTCAAGCTTTTTTTCAAAATAGGGGTTTTCAAAGGTTCAAGGGGCTTTCAAAATGGGGGGGTTGATTTAATAGGGACTGGTCACTCAAAGCAGATACTCAGAAAACTGCTCCAACAGCCCTAAGCTGACCACTGTGGCAACTATTCTATGAGCAAAAAAAGGAAACTGGGCTCTGACACAGCAAGCTGTGATTCTTGAAAGTAGTCCCTCTACCACTTAAACAGCCCTGCTAACCTCAGTGGGTCTTATAATCACTTGTAAAATCAAGACATACAAAGCACAGGGCTGAAGGGATCCCACGCAACATTTCCACTAACGCTCTTGGTTCTGGAAAAATCTCTTTGACAGCCTATTTTTTTTTTTCAAAAGATACAAGGAAAGCACTTGTGAGTAGGCAAGTACAGCTGCAGCATTAAATAAATCAGAATACATTTATCAAAACTCTAGACAACATGTTGGTTTCAGACAGAGAAGGTGTTAGACAGAGTGTGCAATGTTAAACTAGCGACACAGGTAGAGGTCACTTGAAGTCATTATATTCAGGATCCACATGAACAAGAGCAGAGCATTTATATGCTGCACAAATTTTGGTTCTCAATATTTAAGTGTGCATGAATGGCTGGATGTGTCTGCATGTACATGTCTACATATATATGCACACACACACAGAGTAACTATGTAAACTATTTTTTTTAAGAAGGTAAGAATGGAAAGCAGGTAGAAAAAGAAAGGTAACCAGGACACAAACATCTAAAGAGCAAATATATTGAAAATAAAACATCCTATTCAGTTATAGTAGGTTCTACAGGTATTTTCTGAACACTGGCTCCTACAAGATTACCACTGAAACAGAATTACTACTTCCACTCTAAGATGAAACCAAAAGCACCACTGATTTGAGCCTTCTGCTGTGTCAATTGATACCTGCAAGGCATGGAGCCATGGATTTCTTTTCTTTTCTTCATCCTAAAGCATAGTAACTTTGACACTGAGTTCCTCTGCAGTGGCTGAAGTACACACTATCTCAGGAAAAAGCCTTGTGCTGGCTGCCAACAACCGAATCAAGCTAATCAGCAATGTGCCGATGCATGCTGATGTTAACACTTCAAGGATCACAAAATATTCAGTTCTACTCATTAATCTTTGAGTGCTGGTTCCCATCAATCACGGAGCCCACTGTAATTACAGGTTTCAAAAAGCACCAGTAAGATCACTAATAGAGAAATGCAAGAGGACAGCACAACTAGAAAAGGACTTCAGATGCCAAATCCTTTCTATGCAAAGCTTAGTGTCTGCAGTTTCATCATAAGCATCAATGTCAAACCACAGGCAGAATTACCTTCATGTGGTTCACAGAGGTATGGTAAGCCACTAAGCTGCAGGAGCGCACTGCAAGCATAAATAATTTCCTAGCTGCAATACCAGTCGCTAAAGTTAAGTACATATACCTCAGATTACAAGGGCTGTCTGAAAACTCCCCTGCTGACTATCAGGTCACTGGACATTTGTGCCAGGGACACAGTTCTGCTGCTCAGTCTGTCTCCAGGAGCTCACTCTGACCCTGCTGAATAGAGCCCAGAATGCACGGGAGGTGCAGAAAATGTGAGTTAATGACTCTGCAGTCTCACTGCCCTCTTCTGCACTTGCAACTAATTTTTTTCTGTTATATACAGTGAGCTTACAGTTCTTCAGAAATGAATTTGCTCTTCTTAATGATAAGTCCCATCATCCAATTTTCAGTTTCTATCTGCACTGGCTTTATGTTTTAGGCTTTCCCTCCCTTTAACCCCTCCCAATTTACTGTGGAGCCGTTTGCAATCTCTCAGCAAAGCAGACATCAGTTCCTACTATCATCCTTTCACCAGTCTTCTTGAGTAACATTAGTGAGATATGCAGCAGTTTTGGGTAGCTGGACACTTTTGGTAAAGACTAATTGAGGCAGGCACTCTCTAGGACATGCAGTCAAGAACATTTAGGATGCCAAATTGTTTGAAAACTAAATAGAGCAAATAAATATAGGCTCTTCTGTCCAGATGTTAGGATTTTTCCCACTTCCTCTCTTCATGTGTTAAGTGTGAGATCTTACCCAGACACACAAACTCCAGTAATACTGAAGAATATATGGCCCCTGCATAAAAACATGGAATACATCAGGAAGCACGTGTGCTGTCAGGTAACCCCAATATGGGTGTTTACTCCAATTTATGTCAGTGCTAAAATCAGCTGTCTTTAACTAGGATAGTCAGTGCTCAAGCACCTGTCATCATCTACCTAGACAAACTATTCCAAGACTTCTCCCCAGCATTCCCTTCTCAGCAGGTTGCTCTGCACATTTTCCTCTGACTTCCCGCTATCTTCTTGCAATCCTCAAGTACCTTTCCTCTACAGCACTTAAATATTAGCAGTGTACTGGTACAAGGCCAGCTACCTGTGTCCTTGTCAGCACTTTTTCTCTAGTGCTTCCAGAAGTCCCAAGGAAGATGTAAGCCAAGTGCTGTAACAGTCCAGGGGTACTGTCACCACAATCCAACAGATAACGCACAAGAACTCCATGCTTTCTCTTCTTTGCTTAGCCCCAACATCTCATCTCGACTTTCCACCTTACAAAATTGAACATATAAGTACTCACAGTTCAATAGAAAAATTGTTTTCCCCATCAGCTGAATGCAAATAAGTCCTGCCATCCATGGCCCTCAGGCGGACACGGGATGTGCATACTAGAGAGGCAAAATGTCTGTGCTAAGGCCCTACATGTAACACTGCATAGCTATAAATACCTCAGAGAGGACTCTTCTGTACTTGACCACGGAAGAAAGAACATTCAACAGAGCAAATGACCATGCAGCCATCAGCAAGGATCATTCAAGTCAAATGCACTCACAGTTACAAACAAGGGTACATTGAGTTGATGATGTCTTTAGGGCTAGGGCCTACTTCACAATGCCCCTACCTCAAAGGCAAATATGCCAGCAGTAATGGTAACTGAACCAAAGAACTGGATAATTCTGCCCTAAGGAGAGAACATTTGGTAAAGACTGAATCAAAAGCCAGAACATCCCCAGTAAGAGAAAGCTTCAGCACCCACTGTCATCTGCAAGTCTCTTGAGCACTGAGGAGAGATCTTAAGTACAGATGAGTTGCTTTGCCAAGGCACAGAAGAGGATGCCACCATGATTGCATGGCAGGTCTAACATCGCTGGAGTAGAACAGAGTGGAAGCTGCAGGCCAGCACAACAATCAACAAGATGTTCAGCACACCAGACCTGGTTGTGTGGCCACAGCCTGTGTGTTTTCTGTCATTCCTATTTACTCAGAAAGTATTTGCCTTAAGACAAGGCACAGAACCAAAACACAACTTCCCACATGAGACCATAAAGAAAACACCAACCCAGGTAAATGAGACAAGCAAAGAGAACATACCTCACCATCCCCCATCAGGCAAAATTTTCATTTGTCCTATTCTTGAAGGATAAGAGATGGGTAAATAAAAAACCCCAATGGTTGCTCAGGGTTTTATTCATTTCCACATTTTATCTTTATATATATATATATATATTTATAAGGAAACCATTTGCATCATCTTATACAGTGTTAATTTTAATTATATGAACTGACAGCTTTGCTTTCACCATTCACACCTGTCCAGGACACCAGTTCTGATTACTAACCAACACTTAAAATATTCACCTACATATTCTATCACTGTCTCTGAATCATGTGAATTATTCAGTAAGCTGATACAACAAGGATTTCTTAAGAGAAGATATGCTTAACATGGCGTATAGGGAATATATTAAAGGATTTATTTTCCTGTCAGATTAGAAAATAAATTGATAAAATTACACTTGCTTTCCAAGATAATGGCTGAGGTTACACCAATTCTTTAGGCTTCTTAGCTTTACTGGAGGGACTTCTGAAAACACAGTAGCATGTACAGACCACAGAATACAAATTCCTAATCACCACTCAAAAAAAAGTACACCTTTGTTGTGGTTTGACACTGGCCCAATGCCAGGCACCCCACAAAAGCCACTCTCTCACCCTCCCCCGGCACAGCTGGGCAGAGAAGAGAAAAATTAACAAAGGGTTCATGAGTTAAGGACCAGGAGAAAACACTCCAAGGGCAAAACAGACTCAGGTTAGAGCTACAAAGTGAATTTATTACTCACACAGTCAGAGGAGGATAATGAGAAGTAAAATAAGCCCGTGAAACACTTTTTTTCCCACAGCCCCTCCCTCCTTCCCACCGACAGAGCAGGGAGACAGGGAGTGGGGGTTTGGTCACTTCATCACCCGAGGTTTTCTTCCCCTGCTCAGGGAGAGGAGTCCTTCCCCTGTGAGACCGTGGGGTCCCTCCCACGGGAGACAGTTCTCCGTGAACTTCTCCAGCGTGGCTCCAATCTCACAAGCAGCAGTTCTCCCAACACCGCTGCAGCGTGAGTCCCTCCCACGGGCACACAGTCCTCCCAAAACTGCTGTGGTGTGGGTCACTTGTCCACGGGGTGCAGTCCTCCAAGGACAGGCTGCTCCAGCCTGGGAGCAGGGCCCCCTCTCTCCCCCGGGTCTCCCACTGGATCTAAGCCTCCTCCAGGCATCCACCGGCTCCGGCGTGGGCACCTCCCCCAGGGGCTGCGGGTGGATGTCTGCATCCCCCGTGGGCCCCGTGGGCTGCAGGGGCACGGCTGCTTCACCACGGCCTGCAGAGGAACCTCGGCTCCGGTGCCTGGAGCACCTCCTCCCCCTCCTTCTCCACTGACCTTGGTGTCTCCACGTTGTTTCCCCTCACATGTTCTCACCTCCTCCTCTTCTCTGACTCCAGGAAAAAAAAACCTGTGTGCACTTTGTTTTGATTTTCTTCTTAAATACTTCATCACAGAGGCGTTACCAACCTCTCTAACTGGCCCAGCTTTGGCCAGCAGCACGTCCACCTTTAGAGCCATCAGGGATTGGCTCTGCCAGACATGGTGGAAGCTTCCACCAGCTTCTCACAGAAGCTCTGTGGCCACCCCCGCTACCAAAAACCAGACTGCTCAAACCAACACAACCTTCTAATATTCTGTGCCTTTTGAAGAGGATAACAGGACTAGCTACACACAAAATATAACCCAGAACTGGATCTTGTAAACCATATTCTTTCATCAAGCACAACATAAGCGATTTCTGCAACCAAAAAGGAAAAAGCTAAAATGTGCTGCTAAATTCTGCCAAGCGTCTTTACCTTGCGCATACCTAGTTTGGATGATCCACTGAGGAAGCAGTGCACACACACACACAGATATATATGTATACATAGATACAGATACACAGACATACCTCAAAACACAGCACTGGCTGCTTCTCTGAAGAACCACAAGCTAGATATCCTTCCTGCTCCTCCATTCCCAGATGCCTGGACAATCCTTGTGGATTTTACAAGAGCAGAGACCACAAATGTCCAGCTAAACACACAGCAGCAGCTTTTGGATGACTACCAAACACACTGTTACTTGGGCCAGGGAAAACTGTACTGAATCACAGTGGAACCCCAAGTTTTCCACTTCCATCATACTATGGATAAGCACAGAGCCACTCTGGCACAATGCCATGGGCAGTGGGAACATGCCTGGCCTGTGGCCATTACAGTGCCCCTTTGGCACTGAATAGCATCCTGCACAAAGCACGGAGGAAGGCAGCTCTCTCTTGGAGCAGTAGCCTCTGAAGAAAAATAAAAGTGAAAAAGTGTTTGTGGCCTAGCTAATCCTGTAACCAAATAAATTTTTAATAGTTCTCTGGTGGTATGTAATGCTGGTAGAATTATGTAGCTTTTGTGAAAAATTGTAAGTTAAATCTGCTTTTCTTCTGCCATTTTGTGGATAATTCTATTCTTTTCTCTACCTTTCAAGCAAAACACTTCAGGTTTTTTTTATAATACTTCTATGAATTTTAAAGCAGCAATCTTCTAATTTAAAAAAAGTTGTACTGGTGATATTTATCTTATTAAGGTATTTAACACAACAAAAAATGTCATTGGATTCCATTCTCTCATTGCAAATACCTCACCATGAGTTTTCAGAGCCTTGCCCTTCTACTAAAGTACATGTTCCATATCAAGAAACCAGATTTACAAATTACCTAATTTTGCAGGAAAGAATACACATAAGAATTATGCTTTATAATAGGAGGAAGAGAAGCCTATAAATTCTATATGCAACTTCCAAAAGACCAATTATATTCAACATTAAACATTTAGCTAAGGAAAAATAATCAGAATAACTAAAGTTGCTCACTCAAACTAGATGGTACAAGGGGAAATAAAGAATTTTCATATTATGTTCAGTTTGACAATAACATAACCTTCAATGTTGTTTTCCAGCAAAAAAGACATAATTCTGTTTATTATTATTTTTAAACAACATCTGTGCTTGCAAGTATCCTTGTGAAAAAGTGCACAATATACTCCTTTTGCAGAGGCCATGGGAAAAAGAAAATCAAATATCTCAGTATTTTCCCACTGTAATGAAGAAGGCTAATTAATGGATCTGCCTTGGCAGCTGTCATAAAAATATTACCTCTTTTTTGTTCTTCAGAATAGGCTTACTGCATATTTACATATTTAAAACTTTTAAGCAAATACAAAAGGACAAATTTTTTGATAAATCTAATTTTGTCATGATTAATAAAACAACCATGGGAACACACTCTTTTCCAATTATGTCCTGCCTGCAGATTAAAACAGGTAAAGTCTTGGAGAAACATATTAGATAAAAACAGCAAAAAGCTTTCAATTTTTAGTCAAGTCTCCTTATCTTTCAGGGTTGCTTGATTTTCTTTGACCAGACACTGAAACTTTTGGAATTTCAAACTGTTTGCAGTCTCCAAATAGTTCAGAAGACACAAAGGAAAAAAATTTTTAACAGCAATTTCCTCTAAATTAAATTAGTGAAAGCTTCCTGTCCTTTTCAATGTTTGCTTAAATTATTCAAGCCATCCTCATTATAGTACATAAAATTAAAATTAATTTCTGCAACAATGCTATATGGTAACATTTAATGAAGGTATTCATTAGTACCTGCTGCCACAGAAAGAATAATTTATATTACTAGATAAATTATAAAATGCTATTTTTGAAACTTGTCCATCAGACACAAATGTTTCAGATTCTTTTCTAAATTATCTTCTGTAATAACATGACAAACTCTGAAAACATTGCCAATCATTTCAGTTTTGTGCAGATCAAATGTAGATCTTTGTTTTCTATTTTATATTCCAGTCCTGGCAATTATTCCGTAGATCTCAAGTTTCCCCAATGGAAATCCCTGTCTTTCTTTTCTTAAACACATCACAGTTTTAAAAGGAGATTCTATGCTCAAACCATTACAGGAGTTTCTTTTGCACATAGCAGCCTTCTGGGGAAAGGCATTTTATTCATTCCTGTTCTTCTCACTTTGTTTTGAGGCCACTGAATTCACCATAGAGATGTTTGACAACTGTCATGCCCTCTACCCCAAATGAATGTTTTGAAAACTAAAAAAGATGTCAATACTTTGGTTGGGATTTTTTTTCCTATGAGAATTTTCAGTATAATATACAGTAGCATTATATAAAGGAAAAGATCTCCATGCAGTACAATAGTAGGGGGGCAGATATGGTCATAACATCTCCTCAACCTTCTTTTTTATGGCGTCTCTATCAGGTTGGCAATAGATGAGAACAAAGCGGGGCACTCCACCCTCACAATGCAGCAGAAAGAACCAGATATTCCTCAAAGTAATCACTGAAGAGCTGGGAACCTGATCACATTTTTCCTTTCCATTCTCAAATGAGAAGCAATATAAGGAAAGATAAGACATCTCTTAGAAGTGTATTTATCTTATATTTTATACATTTAAGTGCTACTTCTTTTATGTTCTGTACTCTTCTGCAGCACACAGAGTTTTTGCCTCTATCATATGCTATAATCTCAGTGCTTGGGACAGCTGGGATATTCTACTTAGTAGTCATTTCTTGATCCTTACAGCATTTTCCCATCAGTACAACCACTCAGCCATTCAGGCAGCCACAATATATTAAGAATCTTATTTCCACCTATTGCCAAATCATCAAAATGATACTTCAAAAAAACATAATTAAAATATTTAAAAGGAACAACAGATGCTTGAAAAGAAAAGGAGAGGTAGTGACAGAATGCCACATCACCATTCCACCTCAAGGCCTCGATGAGAAGTGCATTGTGTACTGCAAACACCCTGTTTTTCAGCAACTGTTTACACCTTAAAATCGTCTTCCCAGCACATTACTCTCTATGTCTGATTTCACTTTAGGTGTTGTTTCAGAGAAAGCCTCAAAATGTACCAGTTCAAACTGTTTCAACTCTCAATTCCCAAAAATTACTGACATGGGGATTAATGTTTGTCTGGCCTTCTCCCCATACATGCAGCATACACCTCAAAACTAAAACAAGGGGGAAAAAAGAAAAAGAAAAAAAAACAGAGCAGTGCAACATAATCTATGTTGGCACCTATGTGACCTCAAAGGTTAGGTCTAAAACACAACCAAAGTAACTCCCCAGCTTTCAGAGCCCTTACCACAACTGTACCCAGCTCACTGCCAAGTCACTCTGGCAGCAGAACAGACCAGAACGGAGTCCTGTGTGACAGAATCCTAAAGTGGCTGCTCTGACCACAAGGACCAGAAACACATTTGACATCACAGCAGCTCTACAGCTGCAATAGCGCAACATTTGTTCACAACCTAATTGTCTTCACATCTCCATTTATATGCCCACTTCTGGGTCTTGGACTACATCAGGGATCTTTGCATCATACAGCAAAGTAGGTACATGTGATCACCCACGTGGAGTTTATATATAAAACAAGGACTAAACCTGTCTTTCCAGTACCCAGGTGCAATTCAGTGTCCTATTAGAGCAGAGCTCCAAAACTTGGTTTTTATTCTTTCACAGAGCTTCAGTCTATCAAAAATACAGCTCTCTCTTAAAGCACACAGACTGCCAAATAGCATGTGCCCTTGTTCAACTTAACTTGCAAAATCCCACATCCAGTTTTACAACTGATTTTAAATGCAGCTGTCATTCAGTGGGCAACATCTGCTGCACATTGCTGAGCTCTGCTTTCATTGTACAGGAAGGGAGTCTGTCACTGCTGATGTCAGCTTTGGGACTGGGTTGGTTTCAGTTAGAAGGTGGTCTTGGCCAACACACACCCACGTGGCATGTGCACAAGTAAAACCAGCTGTGGCAGTGCAAAGCAAAGCCCAGCATCAACCCAGTCATGCACACACCTTTTCATTAGCCCTCCCTACAAACCTGACTTCTGATCCAGCTCCCACTGCCATGAAAACAATGAGAAGGGGATTAAATCACATGTGTCTCCCTGCCTTTCTCTCCCCACCCTTAAAATGTAACTATCAGGCTGGCCTGACTTACATTTTTAAAAAAGCATCCTTGTTTGCCAGCATATACTGTGTCTGGTGATGTCAACAGTTTCAGGCAAGCCTATGATTTAGAGATCATGGGGAACTTGATGCAGTGTTTGAGTGAGAATAATGTTCTCCCTTTCAAATGCAGATAAAATATAAACTGTTTTAGACTAATATAAATTTAATTAGACCCTACAATTAGTTAAAACATTGTAACATCATAAATATCCTCTTTAGGTATCCAGGGCTGTCTGGCATATTTAGGCTATTGTGCATCATTTATTACTCTGACCTCTCTTTTCAGGAGCATCCAGCCATGTGCTATGTTTCTCAGCCTGTGGGAATGCCAGGACTATTCCAAAGAACCAGCACTGTAGGAAAGAAGGTACTGAAATAGGGAGACATCACAGCAAGAAAACCCAACCCAATAAACAGAACAGTCCATAAAGGAAAAGGTGAAAAATTTCAATGCAGAAGGGAAACAACTACAGCAGTTCCTCTGATAAGAAATTATTTCAGTAGAAAGATGCACCATTTGAGAGAAGGGGTATGGGTATGGTACAGTGTGGTGAGCAGCTGGTACAACATCACACCTCATTACCTACCAAGTCTAACACAAACGCCTCGCACCTGGTCCTCAGCCATTTGGAGCAGAGCTCACAGTTCTGCTATTAACACTGCAGCTGCTGCAATCCACTTCGTAAAAAGTACCATTAGCCAAAGTCCTATGTTTTCAGCCCTTCTGACAGCAAGACCAGCTCAGGGGAGAATCCACCTTCTGCAGCCCATGAAAGGCAGATGTCCTCCTTAAAAGGAAATACATGGGCAGGTTGGGGGCAACAGACAGCAGACACTTTACTGATGTGTGGGGACAGCAGGGCATGGCTGTAACTCTGGATGAATCAGTGTTCAGTTCTCCTCCATCCTTGTCCTACTCTGATGTCCAGAACAACATCTTGCCACAAGTAACTAAGCTGCCTAGCCTATGCAGCTTCCCTTGCAGCACATACACAGTTGCTGCTACAGCACAAATAGTTTTATAGTAAGGACAGTTAGTTCCAGCATCCACTTAAGCCACATGAAAACTTAAAGCCCAATTTCAAGAGTCAAAAACATTTCTCAGCCTTGTTGCAACTCTACAGACTCCACTTGAGAACTCTCTGCACACACAAAGATTTCCACAGGGCTGAATTAAAAAAGGCAAAGCTGTGCTTTAGGAGCTAAATAACATCTTCAAGTTCAGTAAGAAAAACAGTAAAAAAATACATACCCTGGGACATATCAGAACATACCCTAAATACTGATAAAGTTTGGGGGTTGCTGCCCTCAGTGACGTTCTCTCCTGAATTAGCTGCTGAAATCCAAATTTATTTTATTCTCTGTTCTTTTGGCTTACAGACAGTTCTGACAGCCCCATTAATATTGCCTTGTTTATCTCTTCCTCATGACTTCTCATCTGGACAAATACTTTTTCTTCATTATTTTTATTTGTGTGTGTGGTTTTCATTACCACCAGAAGGCACTTAAGAAGGATTAGCAATAATTTCTGTACTCATTTGATGGACACTCTGCTTTGTTCTCCACTCTGTTTAGAAATAGAAAAATGTACTTATTAATGATCATCAACTATCCATCACGTTTCTCACAGGAAATGTATTATTGTCTCATTTACAACAATATTTATACCCCTAAACCCAACTAGCTTCATGGATTACGGCTCCAAGAAGATCAGAATAACAGAGGCCCAAAGAAAATCACCCATCTCCTTGGACAATAAATCTTCTCACAAACTTGGGATGTATATTTGGCACAGTTCTGTCAGTCTTAGTCAAGAACATCAAAATCTAAAAATATGTTTATCAGCAGAATATATGTTTACCTGTGCAGACACACAGATTATTAAAGGTATCAGTAATATTCTAAAGGACTGTAAATCTAAGCAATCAGGAGTTCTGTAGGTCATTCTTGTAAGAAACACTCTAATATTTTCAGACTTTAACACAGTATGGGGGAAGAAACTTGTCATTCAGTCAGCCCTAAGTAATGATTTTTAAACATGTAAGCAGCATGTCTGGCTTTGTAGTGGCAGCAATAACACACTTGGGATTTCAGCCTTTTAGAACATATTTAATTGTGCGAGCAAACACAAAATCCTAAAGCAAATGAGTTCCACTTATTGTTCATTATTTCCTGCATGAACCTCACCTGTAATACAAAGGCAGTGAAACAAAGCGACCATAGCTGAACGAAGCAATTAATAGCAGGAAAGAAGAAGCAAACCAGAAACAGCAATACAGAAAATGAAGGATTATTTCACACAAATGCAATTCATTTAGTATCATGACACTATAAAATTATGTTTTGTTTACCATTCACAGACCACTTTTACTGACCGCAGTATAGTGTTCTTTTTGTACCTTAATCTAATACAGATCAATGGAAAGAAACGTATCATCCTGTTAAGAAAAGGTTAGTGGTATGCAACAACTCACCAAGTATGAAAATAAAATGTTATCAGACAATTTTTTTCATACCAGACATGTCATGGAGCCACAGATGAAATCAGGACCTCATTAGAGTCATTCTGCATCAGAAACACTGTAAGAACTTCTGAAGAGTTTCTGATTTAAAGACACCAAACACACCCCCGCTCTCCCAAGGGGAGCAGCACAGCTCCCAGCTGTTTCTGCAGGGAAGACAGAGAGGTGAAGGCTGAGATTCCCTTGTGTCCCTGAGGTATGCAAGCACCTCCCAAACCTCCCAGTTCCTCCTCCCACACAAGCTAATCATACACCACAGCTGCTGTCTGGGGCATTACCCAAATACTACTTATTTAGGAAACTACAAGGTATGTATTTTTGATACTGACTAAAGAAATGTTAGGAGGATAAGAAAGAGACGACAGGGGAGAACTAATTAAACATCTCTACCCAGACACAGATGTTTTGTTCATTTTCTTGTTGTTGGTTTGGCTGGCTTTGGTTTGCTTTTTCAGCATTTCTTTGTCTCTGTGTGATCCATCTACTAAATACAAATGCAAAAGACATATCATCCTTTACTGTGTAGTAATAACACTGGGACAGCAGAAACAAACAAACATTTTACTCCCAAAGAACATACTATTACTGAGAAAAATAAAGTGGTCCTAGCTCAATCTCAGTAGTTTCAGGAAACAGCCCCTGAGTTGTTAAACACCATACTGCCTTATAGGCAATGGTGCCTGTGAGACCTCAAAAACAAAGCTTAGATCTCCTACTCCATCTCCCTTTCTCATTCACCAAGACAGATGGAAAGCAAATGTAGCTAAGGAATTATCACTACGATACTTATCCAAGACAGAGAACAATGAGATTTCTTCAGGAAACACATTATGGTAGATTTTCTCACACCCCATTTTGCAGTGCATGTGAAGCTTTCAGCACCAGAGAAATTATACTGACTAATTTTGTCTGATCAGAACCTACCAGATAAAATTTCAGGGGTCGGTGAAATTCTGCTGTTAGAGTGATGGTCACACAAATACCATGTTCATATGTTCCCATGCCATGTTCATTTGCTAAGGGATACTGTGTAGGGCTCAGATCTGGCAGAGAGCCCAAGCACAGTAATGCACTGGAATGAAGGGATCATTGTGAAACCAATACATCTTAATATTAGTCTGATATTAGTCACAAATGAAAGATGCTATTTATCTCAAACACTTTCTAAGAGCTTCTGAAAGATGTTTTCAGTCGTTAAAGAAAGACATTTTTTACTCTAAGCATTTCCATAGCAGATTCCCAAGATGGTACTGAGACACAAACCAGAAGCTGGTATTGCTCCTGTTTTTCTCCGAGGTTCATGCACTTTTCACATCCTACTTCAGAAGTCAGTCTTAACCAGGCAGAAGACATTTAACCTTGACACAGTTATAACAACAGCCAGCAGCTTGATCTCAGTAAAAACATTTGTCACCCACAGACTAGCCAGAGGAGGGAAAAAGTAACCTACAATCAGTGGACACATTCTGATGCTTAGAGAGAATAGCTGCTGTGCAGAACCAGCTGTTTTGGCCATGGATTGTCCATGGGCCATGTGGTTGTTCAGCAGCTGAATTGTTAAGTGTTTTAAACAAAACTTGCCTCTTCCTATCTTTGGTATGATCTTCCAATGGTCCATTTGGGCCTCTCTGCCCTCTCTCTTCAGGAAAAGCAGTACAGCTCTTGCCCTGATACTTCAAATAGAGTCTTGCCAGGCCAAGAGCATCTCATAGAGGAGTTCCTTTTAATAAGCAGCTGGGGTATACAAATATAGAAGAGGAAAAATCATAGTCTGCTTCAGAAAGCTACTCTGCTAGTTTTGTACATGCGCTGATGTTCCTTTGCTGTTCTTCACAACTCCACCACATCTACACAAAATTATTGTTCAACAGCTTACAGCAAACTCTCCAAACCAGAACAGCAGAAGAGCGTGAGCTGGTATGGAAGGAGGACTTGCACACCTGCTTTACTGTATCTGTAACACCCAAAGTCAATGCTAGAACTCAACCCATGACTGCACAAGTCACACAAGAGCTGACTACTCTCAAGCACATCTGATCCTCCTCATCAGTTTCCATTCATGAGGCCACAGTCTTCACACAGCTCTACAACCACAGAATGACACAGGCTGGAAGGGCTTCTTGAGGTCTCGTCTAAGCACCTGTCCCAAGCAGTTCACCCAGACCTCATCCAGTTGAGCTTCAAAATACCTCCAGGACTGAAGAGTCTACAACCTCTCACACTCTCTGTTCCAGTGTTTGACCACCCTCATGATACAAAGGTTTTTCTTATATCTACCTGGAATTTACCCTGTTTCAACTTGTATCTTTTGCCCTGGCTCCTTCATCATGCACTTCAAGGAGAGTTTGGCAGCACCTGTTCTATACCCTCCCTACCCACAAGGTAGCTAAAAGCAGCATTGAAACTCCTCCATAACCTCCCCTCTTGCAGACGGAAGAAAAACTTTTCCCTCTGTGTCTCTCCTCAAACCTTGATGTTCCCTCAATGACCCATTAGACTCATTCCAGTACATATCAATGTTGTTTTTACACTGGAGAACCTCAAACTGGCCATAATATGCCCTACCCATACTTAGCTGTAATTTCAGAGCTCACCTCTCTGAAGGGTGGATTTTAGCTAAAAACAATGCACCTGTGTGCAACTGAGACAGGTAAGCACTATAATTCTGGAGAGTGGCACTCCCAAAGACAGATATAAGATAAGATGCTTACCAGAAATTCTGATTTACTTTGTCAAATCTTTCCTCTTAACTTACTTTGCAGTGAGACCTCGGTTCCCATTGTGAAGTATTTTGGAGATTCAATGCTTTTCCTCTGTCTTGAAAGTAAGAAACACCCTGATACAGTGTATTACATCTGAACAGAAGTATTTTATGGGTACAAGCTCCAGCTTAGAGCTAAATCTTACTAGGAAATAGCACAGTAGCTCCCAATGACACATTATAACACTGTTACGGAATTTCCCAGAAATGCAGTGGCACACATGGAGTTCAGGTCTATCTACACTGCTTGCTGTGACAGATTGTATTTCTCATACAAAAAGGAGCAACCATTTGAACTCTCAATGATGGGACTCCCTACCAAGAAGAAAACATAGTAAAACTTCACTAAGTGATTAAAAAAAAAAATTTAAAAAAAATTTAAAAAAAAAAATTTTAAATTTAAGAAAAACCCTGAACCTGAGTGAAAAGCAAAACGCTTACTAGCTTCTGAAAACAAACTTGAGTCTCTGTGCAGCAAGAGCATCTCAATGGCTGGAGAGATTGGTCTAGTGTCATGCAATCCATTTAGCTAAATAAAAGTCTGGAAAAGGAACACATTTTAGATATTTATGATCCCTCATAAAGTGACTGGAACCCTCTAAAAATAAAGTATGTAATTAAGCAGCCAGAATACCTTTAAACAAATCACTGTCATCTTTTGGTCAGAGAGAGAAACCTAAGAACTCAATCTGACTCCATGAGACTTTTCAGGACAACCACTCAAACCTGCACACACAAACTATGCCATTGTTGCCAGCCAGCATCTCCTCCATAGGGGCAAGTCAAGGCTAAATCTGCAGAGAAGGCCTAGGAACAAGAAAGGTACAAACCACAGGAAAAATTCCTAACCTGCCAGCAAGAAATTAAATGACCCACCCAGTTATGAATCACCACTGGTCTATGGCAACAGAGAATGCCCTTGATTGTCACATGGCACATGTAATCCTGGCCAGCAAGGGCAAAGCCCTGAAAGTACTCTGTCTACAAAACAAAGGAACACATCTTCCTGTAATTACAGGTTGGACCAAACCATTTTGTTTTCAATTCACCCACTCATCCACACCAAGTTTTCCCAAGTCTTTTGATCTCCCCTCCCAAGGTGTCACAAAACTGGAAAGGGACCAAGTATTGGCTAAGGTGTACACTTGCAAGTGCTGCTAGTGCCTCTGAGCACAAGCAGTTCCAAAGGCTGAAATGCAAACACTTGCTCTAAACAGAGAGCTGGTTTTAAACTGTAAGAAAGATTTTTAAAAAATAAACACAAAGCTAGCCTTCCCATACTGCCCACAAAAGAAAATGCATTGGTAGCTCTGTAGGTACTACTCCTCAGTCACCATAAACACACTATTTCCTACTGGGGCTGCCTCCTCACAGGCTGTCAATCCAGCTACTCATAGGAATTTGCTTAACCAAGCTAAGTTAGCACAGAGTTACTCAGTTCACCAAACTGGGAGAGAGAGCCTGCAACACAATTGT
The DNA here is from genome assembly GCA_013397795.1 of Orthonyx spaldingii. Classification (NCBI taxonomy): domain Eukaryota; kingdom Metazoa; phylum Chordata; class Aves; order Passeriformes; family Orthonychidae; genus Orthonyx; species Orthonyx spaldingii. The sequence continues at coordinate 312,243 of VZTJ01004398.1, forward strand.
CTCAGGCAGGAATGGACATCAGTGGCTGAAGCAGTAACCTCTGCTACAAGCACAAGTGTTTCAAGAAGAGGACAAACAAATATTATTTTGGGAGGTACCACAGCTCTGCCTATCTGCACTATCTTTCCCCAGACCTCACTCACTGTACTGCTTCATCCAACCCTCATGCAAATGGCCTGCATGAAATTCCAGGATGGTGCAATCCAGCTGCTGACAGAAAAATCCAGGTCACAAGATCCATTATCCACGCAGCTGGCCTCTTCAGTGGCAGCATCAGCAGAGATGCCAAGGTCTGAATGGTCACACACCTCAAATGCAAACAGATGCTTGCCCTCCAGGAATTGACTCAGTTATTGATGGAAAAATACTAGTGCATGAATTCATTAAATGCAATTTCTCCATCTTTTGAAGCCTGATGAATAATGCAAACAGGGACATAACTGACTTATTACAAAAACAGCAAAAAAACCCCACTAAGATCTGTTATTTAGAGAGGACTGTTTTAGCAACTCCACCCCAAAATGCTAGGCTGGAGTCTCCAGGTCTGCCATTGCACAGGGCAGTATCTCAAGTGTTGCACTCAAGCTGCATGTTTACTATTCAAACGTTGCACTCAAGCTGCATGTTTACTATTCCTGTTTCTTTGTGCTTCCAGGACTATTCATCAAGCTTCTAGAACAATGCAAAAATTCATTTTCAAAACAGAAACATGTAAATTAACTCTTCATATTAAATGCATATTTGTTTTCCCTTCAGGAAACTCTGCACTCAGTATGCCAGACACTATTGCTAATCTACCAAACAAATTCGCTTAAAAGAGAGAATTAGTGCAAAGCAGACTGGAATGACTTCCTGGAAATCACTTGGTTTTTGTGCAAGGCATTGGTTCTCCTCAAGACAAAGGAAGAAGGGGGAATGGAGAGCCCACTCATGTGCAGAGCCACAATGGAGTCACGGCTCCCAGAGCAATCCACTCCTGTTCAAAGCACTCCAGTGGAACCAGAATGGCTCTTTCCAGAGCTCACTGCAGGATCAGGATCTGTATCCATAAGCATGCATCCATATAGCACTGCCACAGCATGCTGCATGATGAAGTTAGCCCCCACTAAGAGCCACGGCATGCAGACACAACCTTGAACATACCTGTGTTTCTAGGGGCAGACTAGTTCTAGGCGTGCTAGCACTTACCAACACCACTTAGGCACCTCACTTAGCAGCACTTCCAGCAGAGCTAGAACTTGGAGACAGAGTGTTTGCAACTACAGGAAGGCTAAGCATGCTTTATAGGGAAGAAAAAAAAAAACCACAAAAAAACCCAAACCAAACCAAACAAACAAAAAAAAAATAGGCATTTTAAATAGTCAAATTTCAAGTGGCAACAGCAACATTGAATTTCTCCTTTTGAGATGGCAGTTCTCAGCACAGAGATCCAACCCCGGGTGACAGACTGGTAGGAATTTTTTTATCTGATATAATCTAAATATAACAATTTATTTTTCCTACGATACGATTAAAGAAATATACTCAGGAGAATACATCTGAAGACAACTTTCAATTGGCAAAATTTTCTTTTTGTTTTTTAAATGCCAAGTTATTATTGTTCTGTAATTCCTAAAGATACTAGAAGTCCTTATGATGGAAACACAGTCTTAACTACAGAAAAATAATATTCTGATATTTGAGCACACTCAGTTTTTTTGGTTGACATCAGATGTTAAAGTAGTTATAATTCCTAAAGTCCTGAAGTTGCATATCCTTCTTTGCCAGAAAAACACTTGTCTCCAAGAACAAAACAAAAAGCTCCTGTGTCACCTGGACTTCACCACTATAGTCATCTGATCCAGGGGACAAACCATAACTTTTCTGATTTTAGACACTAGATCAAATTTTATTTAGAAGAATTCCCTTCATTTAGAACAACAAAACCTATTACTATAGAATGATTATTTTCATGGTGATAGCAGAGATGAGAAATCAGGGTGAAAAAAGAGAAGGAGTAATTTCAAGCTCATTAGATAACCTGAACATAATGCAAATACACTGAAGATAAATTTAATGAGCATTAGGAAAAGTAAACTGAGTGACAAGTTCACATGTTCTCTTTCTCTCAAAATAAAAACTTAACTATGACCACTAAAGCCTTTTTCCTAATTCCATCTCATGAGCTGAAATAATTACACACTTTTTGAAGAGAAACGTTGTCCCTGTACTCAAGATCTAACTTTTTATCTTCTTTGGACTTACTTATACTGCATGGAGGGAATTAGCACATCAGCATCATGGCCAAAGTCTTCTGGGATAACTGGGAGGAGGACAACAGGTTCCTCAGTCAGGTGGCACCTGGGCAGCCTGAATGTCTACCTCACACAGCTCCATGCAGTCACCCACCCAGACACTGAGCTGCTCAGAAGGGAAACAATTTAACTTGGAATACATTATGTGGGCAGAAGCCAGCCACCATGGGCTGCACATAATTTAATGGGACTGTGCACAAAGAAATTCTGGATTTGTGTGCATCCCAATTCCCACTACATTTCACTCAGATCCTTTTCAAAATATCAGCCTTATAGGTTTTGGCCCCTACATCCACACCTACAAGCACGTGGAAGGTAACAGATCAATTCACAGAAAAGCCAAACATTTGTAATAATTTTCTCTGAGGATCTAGATTTTCCAGACTAGCAGGAAAGATCCCATGCTCTAAAGCTGTCCTACAATCTAAACTATACAAACTGTAGTTGACACCACAGATCAAATGAACTCGGAGACGTTTTCCACCTATATATCATCAAATACATGGCAAAAAATATTTCATTTACAGGAAAGGATGCAACTTCAATGCTTTGATGCAGAATACCTGAGCACTGTTTTCCCAGCAACTGTGAGTATGAGTAATTCAGCTGGAAATTGTGAGAAAGTGATGAATGTCTCGTAGAGTTCTCCAACAGGTTTTCTATGCATATGCTCCAGTTGATAAAATACAACTTATGTAACCAGGACAAGGTAATTGAGCAATAAAGACAGCAGAGGAAATGCCATTTCTGCCATTAACCAAAATACTCATGTGGCATTTACATTCTCAAAGAACCACTGGGAAAATGTTCCTTTTTTTCTTTCTTTCTTTCTTGCGAACAGAAGCACAGGTGTTTATAAAAATCAGTAACACCTCCTTTTTTTCTCCACCCACACGGACTTGACAGCATATCCCAGTATTTTGTGATGTCAGCTTTGAAAAACCCACATTGCATTACTTCAAGGCCTCATGAAAACAAAAACAATTAAATTACACAGTGATTTAAGGCCTGCCCTTTTCTCCTCTGTGTGCCCTGTGCTCAAAGAGAGACTTGGTTCCCTCCCTAAGTCTGGCCCAAATTCAGGTGCTTATTGGACCTGGCTTATGGGATTAATGTCCATGATACTTACTAATGAACATTTATGAATCAGTAAGTCTGTATAGGTACCTGGACAGTGCACAATGTTATCACCAGTGCAGCTGGGAAGGCTTTAAGAACCTGCACCGAAGTAATACTCTTGAGATCAAAATCATGAAGGAAATAACAAAATCACCCAGACATCTTTGGAGGACAGAGGGACCATGAAGTGCTGTTTCTCCTAAAAGGCAGCACTCCCCTGCCTGTCCACACTAGTTCAGGAGGCTGGGCAGAGGAGGTGGCTGCCATTTCTATAAGCATTCACTGGCAACTGTCAGTCCGACCAAAGAGACAAAGAGACACACACAACCACCTACCTCACACATAACACAGGAGTCCAAGAATGCCTTTCCTCTCTATACCCCTTGGCATCAACATAGTTCTCCCTGCATATTCAGGAGCCACTTTCAGAGCAGATTGAAACCTGCCTTTTTTATAACACACCTACAATTTTGAAATTTGTACCCACAGATTCTCTCCTAACACAGGCTGTTCTGAGCAAAGGATGAGTTTTGCCCCAAAGGCTTGACATCTCTGAGGACAGTGACACAGCAGGGTATGCACTGTTCAAAGAGCAGGAAAAGGAATAACTACATTCTAGGTGTTAATCCTGCAACAGTCTACAAGCACAGACTCCTTGTTATCCCTAATGAACAGGCTTGGACCTCACACGCGTGCATTGATGCCACAAGATACCTGTTTTCTGCTAAAGGACAAGGGCCTCAATCACAACAGAACCAGATTTCGTCTTTGATTAGAAAATGCCAAAATGAAACTTTGATACAGTAACTAAAAATTATCTAATGTCCAACAATTAGTAATTCAGGTGCAAATTTCATTCATATCTAAAGAGTAAATCTTGATTGGTGGTGTTTAAGCAGGTGACCTCCCAATGACACATCAAGATTTATAAAGCATGCTAGCTGTTTTACCAGAAAATAACTCTCATAATAAGATTTCCAGAGATTACAGTCCAGGCTTAACTGTTGCACTATTAAGTCTGTAGAATACCATATAAAGAAAGAGTGAATAGAAATGTCAGTTACCTTTGAAACACTGCAGTTTCAGACCCAGCACAAACTAATCTCTCTCTCTCCCTGTTCCTTCAATGAGTACAGAACAAAACCCACGTGAATGCTCACCTGCATGCATATTCACATACCTGTGTTTTTAGATGGATTTGCCAGCTTATGTTCATGGTCCAAACAGGTAGGAAAACTCCCTCATCCTTCCCAAAAGTCACCATACAAGTTACATGCAATAACGTACAAGTGACACTGAAGGATCTTCACTTTCTCCCTTTAAAAAAAGATGTAAAGCTGGCAGGCTCTGCAAGGAATCCCTTCATAAATCCCAATATAACAGTAATTAAGCCATAATTTTTAGTAAGGTCTCTATGCTGCTCACTTGTAGGACAGTCTAGAAAATTATGGAAAAATCACTAACAATCTCATCCAAGTTACTACTGTCCTTCCCACAAGCTTTGCAGAGAATAAATGAAAGCAATAGGCTTTGTTATAAAATGGGTGCTCTACTAACTTTACCAACTGGATACAAAGCAACCTTTAATTCTTCTGAGGATTCTAGGTAAAGAATGTCTCCGTAGGAGACAACAACTCCCCACAATATTTAATCTGCCTTCAGAAACTTTTTCAATGGAAGATGATAATTAATAATACATGCTTCTTTTCAGTGAATCAAACAGGCTCTAGATTAGACATCATCACTTTTCTATCCTTTCTTCCTGCTCTCCTATTGAAATCACAGTGAAACTGCAGACCCAATCTGCTCTCCAGGGTCCCCCCTAAAGCATGACAGCTCCCTCCCTCAAGGCGAGTAAAGCTGGCAATCAAGAACCTGAGCCTCACAGCCAGAGCTGACATCAGCCTCTCCTGCAACAGGAAGCAAAACAAAGAACCTTCCCCTTCACAGAACAAGAAACAAAACCTATTTATTCCATTTAAGGTTCTCACAGTTACAATTCATACAACCAAGCAGCTGAGGGAAAAGGACTCAGGGGCATTCTTATCAATATATACTGTAGAAATCATCTCAGCGTGGCAAGTAGGGCAAAACAGGAATCTAATAACATTATTTAATAGTTCTTTTCTTGTCAGTTAACCATAAAGATTGTTATAATGTGAACGACCATATTTCAAAAGACATGTACAGGTTATTATATCATTTTTTACATTTTAGAGTTTTCCACTGAACTGAGAGAGATTACATATTCTTTATTACACACCGTATTTGACAGACTATCCACACATATTCTTTACAATTTGTTTCCTCAGTACAGCACTACATTATTCTTACTGTGTAAGTCATTGCTGTTATAGGAAAAGCTTCCTATTTATAGTTTTTCTGTATGTGCAGGAGCTATTGCCCTGGCATGTGAATGTAGTATGCAGAAGGGTTTTGTTGTTCATGTGCATCAGTGCAAAACTGAATGAAGTAGCGCTGACTGCCGGTAAAATATATTTCACTTGAAAACTGTTCAGGTGACAGCTCTCATATATTGGTAGTCATGTCCCTACTGTTGATGCTATTTCTGTTTAACACAGTCCAAGTATTAGACTCCAGCAGTATTTGTATATTAAGTTTCATTCAGCTCAGTGGAGTCATATATGTGCACACATAGACATGCACATGCATCCAGGACTGCTGGGGAAAAAGAATTTGTGTTCTGTTTATTGTCCCAGCTTCAGAGAGCACCAATACAATATGCTAATTGCTAATCATCTCCTCCCTCATTCACTGCTCAAACACTGAAAAAACCTGCACACTCCCAAAAACCAAAGTCACCTGCACTAGACATAGGCTAAAGGAAGTAGCCTAATTATGCCCATTTTAGCATTTACATTTTAATTTCAGCTTCAGGACAGCTGGGCTCTTCTCAAGGGAAGACCAAGAGAAGCACAGTAAATCCTTCAGGCACATTCCCCCCTACTTTTCTCTCTAAGCTGCTGCTGTGGGGTTTTTGCTGGTTGAATACACCATCAACACACAGAATATTTTTGCCTCTCTGGGTAGCAAACTATTAGTGTAAGGACTGCCTAACCTGGGGCAGTAGCTTTCAAGAACTGAGAAGATTTATTTTTCCTTTCCTAAGGGTAAAATAAATACCATATAGCCTTTCAGACTCAGAGAGACTAGAAAATGAAAAGACTTACTGAACAGCTTGATCCACCCTTTCAAGACAGTTGTTCCATATTTATGTGGCTGCCCCATATCATGTGGCAGAGTACCACTGGCTTGTTTTTCATAAAATACAAACACTTCAATTGCATAATGGAAGTTAGATTGTCTTTAACAAGGATCTCAGCTGTAGAACCAACCCCACAGGACGTAGACTTAAAAACTGAAGCAATACATAAAACAAGGTTTTTTAAGTGGTTTCCTCAGAACTCACTGCAATGGATACACAACAAGCTTTGGTATCAATGCTAAGAAGCAATTAAATTGGTGTTCCAATTGTGTTTTCAAGTTGTGCTTACCAACATTTTAATATAAAACTGACAAGAGAGACACTCTCTGCAAAGAAGTTGCTCAAAAGAATATACAGGATAAAAGCCAGCAATGCTCTTATTATCGCATCAACGTAATGGGAATGAAAGTAATGAACAACCTATTCAAGCTTCCTGAAGGTGCTCCAAAGTGTTTGTAAGGAAGGCAGTCTGCATTTACACGGCCCGTCGACTAGCAAGGTTTCTTCAGCGTGTGTTATTCTCCCAAGGTAACTAAAGACCTTTCAAGGCAGGGCAATGAGCAGGTGAGCGCAAGGCGGTATCAATCGGTGCTGGATTCAGCAAGAGCCGGGAGATCTGAGCCACTGATTTACAGAGCAGCTCCCTCAAGAAAAGGCATCTCCCAATGCAGCTGTGAGACAGCCAAACATACCCATGCACCTCAGTACTGCCATGCCTCTTTTACCTGCTTGAATAAGCAGACAAGTATTGAGGATATAGGAGAGAGAACAGTTTCCTCTTGCTCACTTCGGTGCAACCACAGAGGGCCAGCCTGAATTCCTGACCCACCACATGCCACAAACTGCTGCCAGCTGGTCAACAACACAAAAAGTGTTGTTGTGTACTGTTCTCCCCAGATCTCTATTTCTCTATTAATATTCTTACAATTCACCTGAAAAGTTAAAAACATTGAGCCTGCCCTTTTTGGACTGCAGGCACTTCGATAGGGAAACACAAAACAAAATTAAATGTAGGTAAAACCTAAGTATAAGACAATGAGCCAGGCTTATACAAACCACAGCACAAACCACACAGTTCTATTCTACTAAGAGTCTGTGTAACCCTTACCTGTTGTACACACGAATATTCAGAGGGAAGTACATAACGCCAACTGCCCTCAGGACGCAGAATAATGTCAGTTCCACACTACTGCCATTGCCCACAGTTCTGCCATCTCTAGCCCACCTGCCACCACCCTGGGCGGCTTTGTGCCTCTGACTGGAGTGCATGGGCTCCTTTGTTAGTCACCTAGAAATTACCACCTCAGTATTTGAGCCCTAACATTTCAAGTAGCTCTAATTCAGCTTTCAATCCAGTTCTTTGTCCTCTAAATATAACTCATGTTTAATTGCAACTGGCTACAATTTTCTAAATCTTTGTGACCCCAAACCTCTAAATCTATTACCCAGAGACAGCCAAAGTGAATGACCTTAATGAATGTGTGGGTACAATGCAGCATGCTAGAGTCCATCTGGTTGCCAGGTATTTCCTGGCTTAGCTTTTCTTCACAATACACGTCACTCCTCTGCCCTTAATTCTAAGGAAGGCAATTTCTACCTCAGGATAGTCCTTCATTAAAGACACAGACACGGGCTATATTGCAAACAAGTCAGCTGCAGCACAGCAAACTTCAGAGCCCACAGCAGAAAGACTAGAAGGGTTGTTTATTACCATACATATCTCCCAGTGACTATCACCAAAAGATTGTGCCAAGACTGTTTCTGACTGTTAATAGGAAGGGAGCCAAGTACAACATTTTCACTGTGACCCTGTGCTTTGTGTCCTTCACAATCAAAAAAAGAAAAATTAAATTGCAAGATAAGAGCAGTTTTTATAACAGTACCACTTATATAGAAAGCAGGTGATTTAAAATGTACTAAGCAAGCTTGACAACCAGTGTAATTTTATTTCTTTCAGGGAGTAATGCAATGTATCAGTGCAGTTAGGTCTTGTGAATTTTATTTTCAAAATGGAGCATTTAACCTCCTTAAAATCCCTGTCTTTCAGACAAGTAAAAGCCTTTCACCTCCCAGACACACATTCCTGCCCCTCCCCTTCACCAGTGCTCTAGAACAATTTAGAGAGCTGGGCTGGTAGAAAGTAAGTAATTTTTGTACAGCACTAGTATGCTTCCCAGCTCAACTTACTCAGCCAGCTTCCCACAGGGTCAGACAAGGACCAGGCACCATGAGAGTCAACACGCACAAGACCCCCACAAAACCAGCTGGGATAAGTCCTAGCTGCCAAGAGACCACATCCCAGACTACTGAACAGGAAGGCTTCTCCTGGTTCCCACTATAACCCTAAGACTTAGTTTGCATAAAGCATCTCACATTTCAGGCTAAAGCCAGAAAACATTTACTTGGGTACTTGCAGTAGTCAGTTCTCAGGAATGTTTCAGACTGGTTATGTACGAGTACCAGGGTCAGTGGACATGCATAGAAAAATTGTGTCAATATTTCTCAAACATGATAGGGAAAAGCCATTTTTATAGCAAAGACAAAAGCCCTTGTGACTCCTTCCTATGGAAAAGGGGTCTGTCCTGCAGAGCTCTAGAGTGTCAGGATGCTCCTGTTGTCCTTGGGAATTAGCAGGTTATGAAAAGGAAACAGTTGTTGCTTAGAGACACACAGGGCAAAAATGCCTGCTCTGCCCAGCAGCCAGGAATCTGCATTGCTGGTCTCAGGCACCCAAGTACCCCAAAGAGCCACTGCCCCCACAGTCCTTGGCACGCTCTATAGGCACCCTAGGCTTACACTACCTGTGGGGATATGACAGGTCCTGATCAATTTATTGGTGGATACAGAAAAGATCATTTTGCAAAGACAAGGCTAAAATTTGCCCAGAAAATTGCAACACAAATCATTCCCAAGCCGAAGAGCTTCCCCGGTTCTACTGTGGATCAAGACCTAAGCCAACAGGACAAGCTAAAACCAAAACCAGCAGTGCACCTGTAATGGTCATGCCAGAGGCTCTCACCACTACCCCACAGCCCACCAAGCTCATCTACTCTGTTGATCCCACAGCTGTCTTGCCCATGATCCCAAACTCCTCAGAAAACAAGCAACATCGCATTTCAAAACAAAATCCAGCAGAAGAATATCACATGTTCTTTTTCCATGGTTTTACCTATACAACAGGTTTTGTAGTTATGTGTAGCTCTGCCCAGAGCTATGTTTCAATACAAAATGAGTGATTAAACTGTAACGTAACAAATTGAAAGAGATAAATGCAGCCAGACCTACACTGGAAGAGGAAATTGCCCAGCACCAGTGCCAGTTGTGAAGGATTTTCAAGTTCAGCTACAAAGGGAATGGAAGGGAAATATTATTATTAATCATCACAGAAAAGGAAATATTAACAAGTGACTAGAGATATAGTACCTTTATTCTTGAGGCAAACTTGCTTGTTCATTTTACTATTTGTATATTTTAATATCTTTTAAAATGCAAGTTTCTGCTAGAAATTATTTTCACAAGCTTCAAAACACTCCTCAAAGAGCTACTCATCTGCTTAGTGACACAGACATGGGGCAGGGCTTATTTATTAATCTAGGAGGATTACACTTCAATCTAGATCAAGCTTTGCCTGCAGGTAAGAGCAGTAGGGCAAATAAATACACCAGATTCTCCAACTGCAAAGGCATGAGAGGAACAGAATCCTAAAGAAAATTATGTCGTGCTTGGAGGGGGAAAAGAGGTGAATATAAGGAGACAGCCAATTCTTTTTTATCTGTTCAACAGCTGCTGAAACAGGCAAATTTTATTTCTACTGACCTATCAGCTCTGAAACCTACCTCTAAGAGCTGAAACAAATCTCCACAGCTAGTTTTTCAAATGAAGATATAGCACGTCTCTGACTTCTTTTTTATATGCACACAGATCACTTTCTCTCTGGAGGAAAGATCATTTTTTTACCTTCCCTCTCTCTTAGGCAAGAAAAAGACACCAAAACATTGCTAGAGAAAACACAAACATATAATACAGGTAAAATATTCATTCTCTCACCCATCCCAGGACACAGACAAATCACTTATTCCACGGCACGCTGGAATAAGCAGTGTCATTAAGACTGATTCTGCAATAACTTAAAATGCAGAAGAAAATTCTATCCTTTTCAGAAAAAAAATGTACAGCTTTTACCAGTATATAAAACAAATCAGAAATAAAAATAACTCAAATCTGCCAAGTAACTGAAACCTCAGTACTTCAATTCACATGAGTTTGGCAGAGCATTAAGGGCAGATCACCTGGTGCCAAACACAGACATATTTCAGAGTAATGTCCCATAATACCAAATCTGCAATGCAATGTCTGCAAGGAAGTACTTCTTTCTGATCCTAGTAGTAAACATGGCTTCATGTCCTGATGTATGGAATATATTAGTTTTGCCCAATTTTTTTTCCAAGTATTTATTCCCTCCTCCTGCTTGCAATAGGCAGTAAAATAATTCAATCCTAAAATACTTAATTCAAAGTGTAAACAAGTTACTTTAAGTATGGCTTGCACATTCACCAAGTTGCTCTGTCTCCACCACTGGAATGAAACAGAAAATTCATAACCCCACCCAAAAAAAGGAGTATCTGCCTTAAAAAAGCCAACAGCACTTTTATCTGCTGACTCGGAGAGGTACATACCTTCAACCAATTAAATATTGTCATTGTCAGCATCTTTTAAAAAAATAAATTAATTACAGTCAAGGACTACTATCTCATAAATAGCAGTGTACAAATCCCTTTGTGCTAAAAAACAAAAAGTAGAATCAAGTTCATAAAAAGATTTCAAAGCATTGAATAAGGCATTGTTTCAGCAGATATTACTCCCTTACTGTAAGTGTCACAAAGCCTGAGATTACAATACAGGCTTCCAAGACAACTTGGTCCAAATGAATCAAAGGACAGAAGTTCGCATAATTATAGCTGCTCAGTGCACATCAAGCAACACTGGCAGCACTTTCACGAGTCAGCACCCACCCAAGAGTCAGTCTCTAAACAGACTCACGGTCTGCAGGGGTGGCTGACGGGAAAGGCCTGACTGACTGTGCCAGCGGTAATTGAATGTGCCTGTTGGTAATTACAGGTAATGATGCAGGTCAGTGCTGGCACCCTCATACCAGCATTACCATCTAAATAAATACACGTTTCAGCATCTGAAGTATCAATACCATAAATATGGTAAAATGAGAATTGTGTTTCTAACTTCCAAATGCCTGTAATTATCAATTAAAGCTTTGCAACCAATTATTAGTTCAGTCCATTGCTAAGAGTCATGCTGCAAGTGTACAGTGAACCAAAATAAGTTAAGGGGAAAAAAAAGTCTAAGTGAATTCAGCTTTTTTTTGGTCAGAGTATTAGAGGTCATTCTAAGTGCATGCAGTTTGACTTTGACTTTTTTTTCCAAATGCATTCCACAAAAAACATTCTCAACTATTCACATGGAAAGGTACATTTAGAAGAATTTTTAATACTGCATTCAAAATACTGCTCATGTTTTAAGCAACACTAGCAGCACACCATTTAAAATTATCTAAACTAAAAGACTATAAGTATTATCTATAAATCACTTCTGCTAATTTTGGCAAACTGGAGTATGAAATTATATATATTAACTTGCAATAATAAAAAATACCTTTTATTCAAAGTTTAGACATAAATTTACTATATGCTGTAACAGACAGCACTGGGTAATAAGAAATGTTTGGATTCAATATTCTGCTAAGTCTTGTTCAGAAGCACAACCAGCTCTCTACAGCCTCAAAAGCTTAACTTTGCAGAACAACATGGAATGAAAGCTCTTATTTACCACACTCTACCCTTTGCTCTTCGGAATGAATCAGGTTATTAAGCATTCCCCACACACACACACAGGGGTTTGTTCGCTTTTCTTCTCTTTTTTTAAATTACTCTTGTTGGAGGTTAGAATTTTTTCTTTTTTTTCCTTTCTCTCAGGGAATTTTGTCCCACTTGTTGCCTAAGACATAATAGCGACTGGTACTTAAGAGGCAAAAGAAGCGGTCAAGCTGGGCAGAATGGTGCAACTGGCTACCCTCTTAGCTGGGGGGATTTCTCCTGCCAAGGGCAGAGATAGCTGAGATTTTGGCTGGCGGGTGAGGGGCTGGCTCAGCTCCTCGCTCCATCTCTCACTCTCGGATGGGGGGGGAACGGTCGAGTTGCTGCTGCTGCAGGGAGAATCCGCTGCCACCGCGGAGTCCAGACCCTGTACGGCTTCTTCCTTACCATGGGTGAGCCTCTGCTCATAAGAGCGGCCGTGGAACTGGGGCCTTATCCACACCCGACTGCGCTGGAAAGGACCCTCACCATCCACTCAGGTGCCTCAGGGGAAAACCCGGGACCCCGAACCCCTCCCTGCTCTGAGGGAGCGTCTCCTGGCCGTGGGAGCCCGGCTGCCGCTGCCCAGCCCCGCTGGTTGTTTCTTTTCTGCCACTGCTTTGGGGTTTTCACTACACTTTAACTCAAACACCCCTGTCCTCCCGACCCCCACAGCCCTTGCTGCATTTGCGGAGTTTCTGCCACATTTTGTATGCCACTCCGGGGTGGGCCCGCCTCTGCCGTTCCAGCCTGCCGCTCCGAGGCTCCTGCTACAGCTCCCTTCGCCATCCAGAGGGGGCACCGGGATCGGCTGCCCCGGGGGTTTGCAAAGGAAGCCCCTTCCCCACCTCTCCCGCCGCCTGAGCCGCCATTGCCCAGTGAGAGAGGCGGCCGCGCTCGCGCCACAGCGCCCCCTGCAGCCGCGGGGGAGTCACCGCACCCGCCCTGCCCGGCCGGCAGCCAGCAGCGCCCCTGCCGGCTGTGACCGGAACTGCAGCACAGGGGAAGGCGCCCCCCAGCGGACAGACGGCTGTGCCGCGGTTCTGGTTCTGATGGTGCTGCCCTTGCGGTTCTTTGTTTGCCTTGCTACACACACATATATATATGCATACTAGTAAAGAACTGTTATTCCTTTTCCCATATCTTTGCCTGAAAGCCCAGTAATTGCAAAGTTATAATAATTCGGACAGAAGGGGGTCATATTTTCCATTTCAAGGGAGGTTCCCACCTTCCTTGGCAGACACCTGTCTTTCAAACCAAGACAACTCTCTCACAAATTTGCCAACTTTCCCTTTACTACTTCAAGAAATACATATATTTTATCTCCCTAAAACAAAATAAATATACAGCTTCCTTCCACCTGATTTGTATGTTCCTTATCATTTTCCTGGGAGAGATTTTCTTTACAGGACATCAAATCAATCATGGTGCAAAATACAGAGGATGGGGACATCCTTCCAGACACACTTAGCCACAACCCTAAAAACTTAAGTCTGCTCTGGACTCCTGGCAACACAGACACTTGACTCCAGGTGCGTTCTGAACACACTGACAGCCTGTGAAGAGCCACCTTTGGCCCAAACACTGCCCTGACTGAACCAGTGCAAATCAAGAACTGATACAAATCTGGAGGAGCTGACACTCTTATTTCAGAAATCTTCCTCCTATTCCTGTGGCTACCTCTCTGCACTACATATTTTGTACTACTGGTGCAGGGGAGCACCAGTATTTTGGACTAAAGGAGGATAGGGTCTCCAAACAGCTTAGGGCCATCACATCTGCTTTCATCTCTGTTGCCCTCTCACCTTGTCAGCTACACGCTTACAAGAAGGATGGGATATGAATGACTGCCCATCCAGACCACCCCCTGAGCAAGTTCTGTTCTCCTTCTTTGCAAATCATTCAGCTCCACCCCTGAATATCTCCTTTTTGAGCCCTCACGGGTTTTTTTCTCAGCCTCCTTGAACATCTTCTAATTGCTGAGGGAAATAAAAGCTAGCATTAGCTTCACCATACCCAAGGGAAGCAGACAAATGCCTACACACATGACCAGAGTCTCGCTGCAAACAGGCAGGGCAGCCTGCCTGCTCGGCACACCCTGCAACACAGCCTGCAAGAGGCACAACCCAACTCCTGAAAGCACATCAGGCACCAGCAGCCGTGGATTTGTCAGAAGGAGTCACCCTGCACATGAACATACAGCTGCTGCTCATCAAGCCACAAAGTACCTTAAACAAAAGGAGAAGCTTTGCTGTCTGAATGATATCACGTGGCCAGAGGAGGAAGGGATGCCCAGGTACACCCTACCACACCACATGGAAGCAGCTGCAAGAATCAAGCAGGGGCATTAAAAGACTGTGGGGTCTCTCTGTCCAACAATCAGCCAGGGAACAGTAAAAGCATGTTAACATTAGCAAGTGTTAGCAGTGGGCACCGGCACAGGATATGGTTCTTGGGTCTAGCCAAAGTCCCCATGAGGGGATAGATCTTTCTGCTCAGACCTGGTGGTCACAGAGGGGCTGCTGTGGAAAACAGAGTAACTCGGCACATGAAGACCTGGTTAGCTAAAAGAAGCTGACCAGATTTCCAGCTAATCAGAATTCAAATCCACACCCGAACCCCCCTTAAAGTCAAAGGGTTTTGAACACACACTTTCGGCCCATTTCGCAGCAGACACAGAAAAAATGCTTTCCTCACAGTCCCTCTCAGGCTCTGAGCTTTCCCAGAGATAAGGCTGTCCTTACACTTAATGTCTGGCAATTGCACTTACTGCACAAGCTATTCAGATACCTTCTACATTAAGTGAGGAGAACAAAAAGAGAGAAACTTAGCTCTACCTCAAACTCACCTGAGGCTCCTCTGGGCACAGCCTGGACAACACCGTGGTTGGGATATACAGGGAAGGAGGCCAATCCATCTTTGCTCACAGCCTCTAGAGACAGGATTCTGGCCCAGCAGTGAAGCACACAGGCCACTTCTGAATGTCTACAGCACTTTCTACTGTTTATCTCTGGATCAAATTTGGACCAAGGCAGGAGTTTTCAGAAGCACATCCCAAACTGTGTTCAGAACCTTCACAAAATGTTTTCATTTTGAGACATTTCCTAGCTTTGTTCATCCAAGATCAGAACCTCAGGAAAAGTAGCAAGTTTTGTATAGCCAAGCAGTTGTTCTAAGAGATAATCATCTATGTTCCTAAAAATAGAACTGACAGTTCCTAATTCTAAAACAGAAACCAGCCCCTATCATTCTTCCCAGAAAATAAAGTGAAAACATAGGGTTAATTGAATCAATAGGTCCTATAATTAAATGCTGCCAAGTTAGCTGACATGATTGGACTACTGGGTTTGGTTTGTTTGGGGGGTTTTGTGTCGTTTATCCAGAGGCTGCATAAACTTTAAATATTTTGCAAACAGCTATTGAAATTTAGTTTCAAAGTCTCTCAAGGAATAAAATGACAAGTTTCATAGAGAGAAAAGTAACTTTTCATAGACCCAACTCACTGGAAGCTACTGCAATCTAACTGCCTTACAGCTACTAGAAGTACTAAAAGAAAGAAATCTCCCTACTTCTTGCTGGAGGCTTAACACAAGATAAGAAATATTCCTCAGGTCCTTGTACCCATGAGTGCCAATTCTAAATGAAGGAGCAAAATTTGCTAGAGGAGCTTAACTCTAGCTACAAATCCATAATTTAAGAATTCTCAAGTATAAAGTGATTCTTTTCCTGATGGCAAAAAGTACCTCAGATTTTCATTAATCAGAAAACAGAGCTGCAAATGGCATTGTCTCTTTGCAGATGGTGCACGTCAGGTGCAGATTCTATGAACTCATCACAGTATTCTAATTTTCTCCACTTAACACTGCTGGTTGTAATAAGGCCATTGTCTCCCTTACACTATATGAAACACATATATATTTTAACTGGAAGCATCATGTGCTAAAATAAATCGTTTCTGTGGTGTAATGAGTAGTCTTATTACATCGCAGAAAGTTAGAAAATCCTGTACTTTAAAAACGCTCAAAGAGAAACAGCATACCCTAACACTGGTCAAGCCTATCAACCAGCACTAACCAGTCTCACACATTGCAGAAAACAAAGAGAATTGGTAAATTTTTATATTATTGAGGTTGCCCAAGCTACACCTTTTCACCATAATTCCTTTCAAACTGGCACCCTAACAAACATACAGCATACTGAGTACAAACACTAACACTCTGAAGCTGATGTCTGTTATCCCTTTCTGTCACCTCCCCAATGAAGACAAAAGAACAAAGATCAGTTTCATCTGCAAGACTGTTGTAGGGAAAAACAGCAGTGAGTGTAAAACCATAAATATTAGCTCATCTTTTCTTCTTAATACAACAGCAAACAATTAGTGTTAAAATAAAATGGGTCAATCAAGACCTCAAATCCTCTTAACAGCCAGTACAGTAACCCATGTGGCCACAACAATCCAAATTAACCCCATGGATACATCAGTTCTTTCTTCCAATACCTAGAAAGCAAACACAAATGTCACACTGAATGTCCTTCTACAACACCCTCGTATAGCTTAGTAGTAGTACCCGTGATTAAACCTTCCCATGAAATAAAAGCTTTTTCCTTTACTGAGGCAGGCAGCTTAAACCACCTCTGTTTTCCAGCACCAATCTCTAAATCAGCTCCACCCTATCAAAATCAGTCTCATGCTGTTTTTTCTTAGTAACAGAGATGCAGTACAGAACTGCTGCTAACAAGCACACCTGTACATGAAGCAGAAGGATGGAAGAAAAAGCACCAGCCCTATGTATGTCAAGACCCACCCATACTCTGCCTTAGCGTGTGCATGTGTGTTTGGGAAGAGATAAGCCATGTAGTGATATCAGAGTACACTGCACACTTCCATGCTTTCTCTGGAGGTACTTGGTATCTCTAAATATCATCAGTGTGGTTCCAACACTGAGCCCACATACCGTGAATTTATCCTCTTTCTCTTTTCAGAAAAAACATTCCCTTTTCTATAAAAACATGCTTAACTTTTAAGCATGCTTACAGCTGACTTTCAAGCACAATTAAGCATGTATTTGAACTGAATAAATACAGATGGACCAAGACAAGCACCCTTGAGTCTTAAGGAACAGTCCTACATATCAGCATATGCATACTTTT
Source organism: Orthonyx spaldingii (assembly GCA_013397795.1). Classification (NCBI taxonomy): domain Eukaryota; kingdom Metazoa; phylum Chordata; class Aves; order Passeriformes; family Orthonychidae; genus Orthonyx; species Orthonyx spaldingii. Next base: position 329,900 of record VZTJ01004398.1, read on the forward strand.
ATTTCTTCATCAAGTGCACACATGGACTTTAAGATAGCACAAAACCCAAAATACCTAGACAATACAGTTTAGAAAGGACCTTGGGAAGTCACCTAATCTTAGGACCCCTATTACACCTTTCCAAATTTCTGGTCATTATTTGTGTCCGTGTTAGGTGCAACACTCCCTAATCCCTTCCTAGGTAAGGCTTCAGTTCAGCTTCAAGTGTCCTGCTGCCAGACATGCCTCTTCTGGAACCCAAATAAAGCCAAGGGGTGGGGTTTTCTTTCTTTGCCTGTGAGCCAGAAGTTTTACCAGATCAGTTCTCAGCACAGCCACTGCCTGCGCTATAGGCAAAAGATCTATAAGGAACTCGGGCTTTAGGCACTAGCAGAGCTTTTATTTTCCTTTCTTAAGCTGATTATCATTTGTCCCATCATGGCAGATCAGATTTCAGATCTTACATATGCTGCAGATGCATTACAAGCTCTGTCAGTACCCTATGCCTTTGTAGAGACATTAGTAATCAAGAGGTGACTTTTGGAAAGCCACCATCATAAAGGCCTCACAAGCTAAATTCTTTTTGACTTCTTCCTCTTCCAACCCCATTAAGAAAACAAACCTGTCTCCAACACACGTGCATGACATGCCACATTGTGGGGTGAAGCTGAAACGGCCCAGCAGAATCTGCAATGGGCCTCACACCCTGTTTCTGTATTTAGGTATTTCTAGCAACTTCCACACAGTCGTTAAGTGAGCACAGTGCCACAGCCAGAGAGGGGCCAGAGCCCACTCTGGTGGCAGCACACATAGCAGATGTTTTCTCTGTGAATCCAGGTATATGGTTTAGCAAAGGGTAACTTGTACAGAAAGGAGAATGACGCAGACTGAAAGGAAAGGTATGCTTCTGGAAAAACCATCTAGCAACAAGGGAATTCTTAATCCACAGACTGCAGCAATTCATTTAGGGACTGTTGTGATCAGATTGCTCCTGCCTAGGCACAGCACCTCAGGGGTCATTAAATTACAACTATTTCTTTATTATACAACATAGTAAAGAACACAGCTAAGTGGGTATGACATAACATACCGTAACAATGATGTCAGACCTCTAAATCAAGGCAGCAAATGCTGCTTTATGTAATAAACTGCATCATAAGCACAATGATCTGCCCTCCCATGTGCTAAAACTCCACAGAAGAACAGAAACTTTTTATTCTCAGGATGACAGCTCTTCAGCTTCTCTCAAACACCCACAGGCAATGTGCAATATGGGTGCAACAAATTGTAAAGTTCCATCAACCAAATCCTGTCCCTTGATGAGATAAGAAAAGATGAGAAGAGACAGCATTTATGGCACCATGCTCCACTGCTGAGATCACCCCTCTTCCCAGAGCCCTGAGTCAGGGCTTACCTTCGTGTTTAATTTCCATGCAGAATGGCCTCACTAAGCCATTGAGGCTATTTTCAGTGTGTTATTTTAGCTCATATGTAAATGCCTAAGATTCATGAAATGGAAACCACATTAAGACTGGGGTCTTGACCACTGCTGGATGCACCATCAGTGTCTTGCAAATGCACAGTGAGGAATTTGGTGGTTCCCAGTCCTAAGTGCTACAGGGGTGAGTTTGGGCTCCATTATACGTATCATACTTTCAGAACACCAGCTGCAGAAAAGAACAACCATCTACAAACTCAACTGGACTGCATTTACACTAACTGAAGAGAGTTTGTAGCATACTCAAGGAAAGTGCCCATTCTTTCACCATTGGTGAATCACTTCTTTGTGATCTGTGACATAACACAGGGGCAACTTCACTATGTCATGCCCTCTCAGCACATTCTCTTCCCAGGCAAGGGCTGAGATGCTGTAATTACGCCATCCAGTCAGGAGGGAAGTGAAAGAAGCTATAGAAAATAGATACATTCTGGAGCTGAGCCTCTTCTTGGGTCTATCAGCTATAAGATCTGTAGTCTAGACATCCCTAATAGTCTAAAACAGCACAGGTGAAAAGAAACAGGTTTTTCATGGAGAGAAAACAAAGGTTTGTGGAGCAAATGGGAAGAAACAGAACCAAAAGGCTACGTGATTCAATCTCACATGGAAGAACCCCTTTGAAATCAAAAGGGACAGGTTTTCTGAACAACAAGCAGCACAAATGCTGGCGAGCAAGTGATTTTTTAAGAAAGGATGGAGTATGATTTATTGACATGACCACAGAGACATAACAGATTATGAAAATGGATGCTATAGTCCTAGAATAAGTAAGATTTAAAATATATGTGTGCATACATCCCATTCTACTGCATGACTCTATGTAAATGCTCACTTACAAGTGAAAACCTACAACTCTGTCTCAGTAAGAATCCTACATGAAAATGCACCAAAAACCCAAGAGAATCTTTTTATTCAGAGGTAAATTGAAAGTTCCTGCTTAGCCCAGGGAAATTAACCATGTCGGTATCTTCCATACGAGAGCAACTCTCCCGGCATGCGGCACACTCCCTTCTTTCCCGAAGGTGTTCCATAAAGCACATCTTATCCAAAGGGCAGGTCGGAGTGTCTCGAATGAGTACAGGTCAGATCAAGGCGAGCACGGTTTATTTGGTGGGTCGGTGCAGCACCACGGCAGCGCAGCGCGGCACACGCCTACGGCTCCTACCTGCAGCCCTCCGAGCCAGGCACACTTTTCACCATTTTCTCTTACATAAAAAGGCTTTGTTCGCCGCTGGGCTCCCATGCACGGCTGTTTCCTCTCTGATCCATGCAATACAGGGAATCATGTTTTTAGGTGGGTTTTTTTTTCCCCTCCCCGATGTAAATTAACAGCGCTTACAGCCCTCGCACCCCCTCGCCTCACACAACGTTCTTTGTTCAGCCGCGCAGATCCCCTTAGAGAAGCTTATGGGTGGGGGCAGGAGAGGACAGAGGTTCACACCCTCCGGAGGGGTTTACGGGCTGGAGATGCTCAGAGCCCTCGGAGGCAGCCGCCCCCACGAAGGTAAAAAGGGCGTTACCGGGGGCCGCACCACTCCATTTTTACCTCCGGGAGATCGGGCGGGGGAGACCCGCGGAGAACTCCGGTCCGGAACTGAAAGGACCAAAGAAGGGACCGAAGGACGGAGGCAGGGAGCGCCCGCGGGACGCGGGCGGCACAAGCCCCCCGAAAGGGCTGGCGAC
>VZTJ01004398.1:333273-346033 GCA_013397795.1 Orthonyx spaldingii
CCCCGCCGCCGCTCCCGCAGGGCCTCCGCGCCCGTGGAGGTGGAGGAGCGGCCCCTCGCTGCCGCCCCGCCCCGCCCCGGCCCCTGCATTGCAGAGACACTGAGGCTCCGGGACAGCCAGCCCGCGCCTAGCCACCGGCCCGGGCGGTGTCGCCATGTCCAGCCCTGCCCTGCCCTGCCCTGCTCCTGGTAGAACACCTTACCGAAAGCCCCTCACCTGCTTTTATTTGGGTCTTCCAATGGTGCAAGTCCAGCTCAGTCTAATTCCTCCTTTTCCTCTGGAGAAAGAGAGCAAGTAATAGTGAGATCAGTAAAAAAAATGCGTTTACAACACACTCAGGCACTGCACTGCTGGTCACTTCCACACCGCTTTCATAGGGCCGGGCTTTCCAGCCATTTCCTGGAATTTGGCAATAAAAGATATCCTATTATTTTGTCACTACATTCTCGAACTGAGCTGTCCCCTTCAGGATGTCCATTACAGTTGCTATGCTCCAAAGGCATTCCTCCCACAATATCACAGGTGTGGTAGGGCTACAGGATCAGCTCATCTCACCTGCTCTAGCCAGAACCACGTCATTTCAACCAACCTGTACTGGAGATGAAAAGTAAAATGCTGTTTTCTTGCCTCTTCTATTTCCTATGCAAATTTTAGTTTGTTAAAAATGCATGTCCAAAAGTCAATCTGTCAGAATCTTAACCAAAAATTCTAAGTATGTCAGAATATATTAGCCTCTAATAATGTTTTGAAAGTACCATATTTTGATTCAGTAAAGATAAATATCATTATTTTTCTTTTTATTTGGGGGCCTAGATTGCACACTATTCTCCATACTGCAGTGGAAAAGCTTTAAACGTTAATTTCAGTTTGGTTGCATTTTGCTGCATCACTGTGAGCAAGTTACCTGTATTTTTTCCAAAATGTCAAATGCCAAATTTTAGGTACCCAGCTTGATTTCAAGCATGATTTTCAGGAGTACTGAGCCCTTGTTTTCTTCATGGGCTTTAGCAGGTTATCTAGAAGATTTCACATTCGTAATTTGGGCCATATGTGTCTTAGACTGAGTGGTCAAAATGCAGTTCAGGAAAGCTTGGGTCCCACCCTTGCTTCTGTTTTTTCATAAAGAAATGGCCATCCCTCAGCAACTACTACATATATTCCACGTTAAGGGTATGTCAGTGTTAATGATGTGACTTGGGAAGGCAAAATTACTTAAAGTATTTTTATGTATTAGTAAATCAGGAAATTTTCGTTTTAAAAGAGTGAAGACTACAAACATTTCTTCCGGTACCTTTCCTGAACCCTCCTCAAGCTGTGTGAAAGAACTTCCCACTGCTGCCATTTTCTCACATTTCATCTGTAAATCATTGCCATGCAAAGGGAGCAGGATTTTGCCAAAATGACAAAGGCTTCATGTTCCGTGATTGTTACTTACCATCAGTGATGTATATCTTTCCAGAGGAGTGGCTTTCAGAGTAAATGGATTTGCTGCAGTCAGTCTTTCTCCCAGGCTGCCAAGGCGAAAGACACTGGTTCAGGGCACATGGAATGTGCACCAGTGTCTGCAGTACCCTGAAGACCAGCAGTGCCTTTCCCCTGCTGTTTTCTTTCTGTGCCTCTCCTTGGAGGCCTAGGCATCCACGCAAAGACCTTGATGGAATTCTCCCCACAAGCACAGGAACTTTGCCCTTCCTCTCACCACCTAGGTAATGCGAATGAAGGCTTAACATAAAGGCTGCTAATCAGCAGCAGCCCTGAGAGGCAATGAGCAGTTGACTTGATCAAGGAGAAAAAGTTAAACTTCATCCAAATGGAAATTAGATTAATTTAAAGCTTATAATATTAAAAAAAAAAAGGGGAGGGGGAGGGAAAGGACAGCTTATACTTTCATTGGAAACAAATACTGCAATGGGTATGATGGCAGAGATGAAAAGATGTCTTAAAGGAAAGACACATATACAATACACTGTGCACTGTCCATAAACATTCATAGAGATCAGAGGGGTGGTGTAACTAACCAGAGACATGCTCAGAATATTCCATGTGTGATGGAGAATCAATGCCTCTAGCTCAGATGCAGTACAGCAGCAGCCTGTCTCTTTCCAGCAGCAAGCTGAAGAGAGAGAGAGAGAGAGAGAAGGTGAGCCTTGGAAGTTAGTCATACAGTTGCGTCTCTCTTTAAACAATCATCAAAGATGATGAAAAATAAGCACAGAAAAAATGGCAGTCACCATTTTCCCTGAGATAATTATCTAGTCAAATTGCATTATACTTCACATTAAATATTCAGCAGCAGTGTTGACACTAGATGTTTTAAGACAGAAAAAATTATTTTAATTCACATTAGGGATATTAAAATGCAGGCACTTATTTTTATTAGAAATATTCATGCAGAGATCAGAAAGCATCATTCCACTAAGCAATGGTGGGGAAAGATTTTTTGTGCAAAGGAAAAATAGATTTTTGCATCACCTCATAAACCATGAGCTTTAAGTAAAGCTTTGAGATGCTGAATTAGGGATCTCTGTATGGAAGTCTGGGAAGCCAAATACAGAGGATTTTTTTGCCTTCCTACTAAAAGAAAAAGGAATGACATTGTCTACAGCTGTCTTTAGAACAGATTCATTTGAAACGGTGTCTGGGAAATGCTGTTTTAAAAGAAATTTTGTCAATACTTTGTCTCTTACTATATAGTTAAGTAACAATTCCCCAATGCTCCCCTGACAGTTTATTGGGATGCAGTAGTGGCAACTTAGGTATTTGGCATCTCTTCAGACTAGGGAAGGAAACATTTAATTTCTCAAAAACACAATGACTCAAGCCTTGGCACCGATGTCACAACATTAGCTGAGCAAACAGAGCAGTCAAGACAAAGTCAGCTCTCATTTATTGATGATAGGAAGAGCTGCGAGCACCAGTGCAGTTAATGAAACAAATAAGTATGGCTACGGTCCCCTTGCACATTACTTTCAGTGGCATATTTGCAGTCTGTGGGCACGTTGAGCAGTTTTTTCCCACCTTTCTCCTTGGAAACACCTAGGTTAAGGTGACCGACAAAGGCAGGGCTCCCGCCTCAGCATTGCTGGGATGTTTTCATGGGTTGGAAAACTCTAGGGTCCCTCTAGTGCCCAACAGAGGCAACGGGGGGGAATAAAAGCAAGCTGAAGAGCTCCTTCAAATGGTTATCAACGACTAAGCCAAATAAAAGCTTCCACGGAAAATAGCATGGACTTATCTCCGGCTTTGCATCACAAACTATGTTCACCATTTTTTCTGTTTCTGATAAGAAACTCAACTGTATCTTATCAGCTCATACAGTAACATTTCCATGTAAAAGTCTTCCTTTTTCTGCCTGTCTCCCATTTGATTACATTTACCATTCAAAGATTATTTGGACATACTACCTGTTTGCAGATGTAAATGTCTCAGTCTGCTACAGGAAAGCTTTAAGCAAAGGTGAGATCTGGCCCAGTGGAAGGACTTATACCAGAGCAATGCTACCTTTGTAGATTTAGTTATCTTAGGTCTTTTTGTCCAAGGGACTCTAAGTATCCATGTGAATTATGATGGAAGAATTAGCTTCAGGGAGCTACACTCTAATTTGCTAAATGCTTTTGATGTCAAAAGTCAGTCTCTGCATTAGAAGTAGAATAATTTGAAAGCAGAGAGAGGGTACAAAATACTTGGGTCAACAGCTCTTGGGGCTGCAAGGAGATAAGAATTGCAGTAGAGAATGCACTACAGCAGACACCTTCATTTCTCACAGCTGGCATTGAAAGGACAGAGTCCCCACACAATGAACCATTGTGAAAAATGGACAGTAGTGGTCCTTACAGAGTTCATGGTTATGTACAGAGCTCCTTCCCCTGTCATTTACCTAACCCAGGTACTTTTTCCTCTCAGCTCTTGAAGCTTTGTGACATTTTCATTATGGGGCTGATTCCTCTGCTGAAGAGGAGAAAGATGGATGTCAAACTTGTTGTGACATCTCACAGGATGTTTTGTAAATGTATTCAAAATAAAGCAAGGGTGTACTGATCCCTGCACGATTCAGCTGCAGAAAGTTCTTAACCTAAACCAACTTTCACTACTTTAAACCAGTTTCTGGGGCACAGAACAACAGTTCATCTATTAAATTTCTATCTGAACAAGAAGAAAAAATCCCAAACTGTCTAGGAAAATAAGTTTTGTTGCTCTTGACATTTTCTAGTTAGACAATGATAATTGCGAGGAAGTTTCAGGTTGGGTTATTTGTTTTGCCATCTCCAGCTTCTCACTACTACAAGCGTTGCCTTCTTTATCTATCTTGAGAGTTGTGGGAATAAAACCAATGCACTATTCAGCCTTACCAGGTCTTCTAAAGAAAAAAAACCCAAAACCACCCACTACCTACTTACAGGACCAAACAGAAGATGAACAGAACATACATTAAGTTTTAAGTAGTGAAATCTCTTTGCACATTGCATCTCTCGAAAAACTACATGAAAAATTTGCTTTTCAAAATAAATATGATGTGTAAGCTACTGAATAGTCAAGCTGGTCAGAATACAAGGAATATACTGTTTTTAAATTTCATTTCCTATTCTAGGGGAAAGTCTGAATTGTTCCAACAGTAGCTACTGAGGATTAAAAACCTTAGAAAGAATCTGTTAGATGTTTGCATGCTTGCATGTGGAAGCTTATGAGTGCTCTGATGCACTGCTAGCTTGTTTTATTAATGTGGAATTTTGATATGGCTTTTTAACATCATCCTCTTGTTCCATTCAAACATGTAAACATTACGGCATTTTCCAAGGCTAAAGCTTAAATCATCAGTTGAAAACAGATTAGCCTAATCAATTTAATACCACAATATGGGGCAACATAATTCATCTTGGGTTTGGGCTTTGCATTTCTTTTCACCTTTCTATGAATAAAATACTGATGTTACTTCTTAAGAGAAGGGAAACATTACAGACAGAACAAGGGGCTATTTTCCCACCATAACTGTGGCTGGAGGTTAAGCATGTATGTGCTTGGGCTCTTTCCCATTACCAAACTTCAAACTCAGACTTATACTTAGCCTTCGTGTAAGTAATAAACACAGTTGTCCAGTCTAGGTTTGAGAATGGCCCTAGCCTGATGAATAAGCATGCCCACCACAACTTAATGGGGCAGAAATACTTACCTGAGTTGAGGAAGGTGGTCCTGAATGCCTGAAGACTGCCTGTTGGTTTCCTATGTTATAAAACTGCTCCTTAGCCAGGGCCATCACCAGCATGAGACTCATGACGATGATGTCTATCAGCATGAGACTGATAGACAGTGTCTATCAATGCCTATATGAGTTACCCATTCTGAATTACAGATGTTTTTGCAGGTACATGCTTGGTCTAGTGAACTGATATGTGTTCTGCAACCAGCTCAGCTGCAATGCAGCCTGAGCACCTGAATGTTATCTCCTGAAAGCAGAGCTGAATGACCCACACGTCCAGTGAAGACCAGTGGCTGTAAACACAGTAGCATAATCTCTGCCATGCCAGCAGGTGGATAAACTTGATTAAAAATATTTCCAAAAAGTGGTTCATTGATCTTATTAATCTGTCATCACTATAGGGAACATAATGCAACATGATGGGTCAATTCATCACTCAGCCTAGCACTCACACAACTACTTCTGTTAGTTGGATTGACGTAGACCATTTCTTTTTCAATTACAACAGTGGATTTTATCATTTGAAAAGTCTGTACTCCAACTCAGTTCAAAGAGGAAAGTTGACAGTGGTGCTTGGGATGCTTACTCCCAAAAGGTACCTCAGACAGTGATCTAAATGAAAAAAACCAAATAAACATCGAAAGAAGGATTACTTCTACCTTGAATCTTAGATTCTGACAAAGGAGCTGCAAGAAAAATGTAAAGGACATTATAATCAAGGAGCTGATGGGTGCAGAGGGGAGTATTTCAGATGATTGTGACACCTATAAGCATCCATTGTATGAAGCAGCTCCTTGTCATCACTTGGTATTTCTGAATTTTGAAGCGTCTGCAGATGCTTGCGCAGGCTGGAGCGTTGCCATGGATACCGTGGTGTGCCGAGGCTTTTAGCAAATGGGCTGATCTGTTTATGTACCTCCAGAGTGAAAAGAAAAATCCCATCATTTGTGTGGCTGCTAGCAAAGGGAGCCTGACAGTGAAATGAAATGGCTCCCCATAATAGTTTTCAGAACCTCCTCCTCTTGGAAATGATGGGGTAGGAAAGAGATGGAAGGTAATGAAGAAAAGGAGTGAGGAGAGCTGTCAAGTGTTTAGCAAAACCACTTCTGCATAGCTAAAGGCAAGGTTCTTGCATGATAACGTCAGCTATATGGTCAAGAAAAATCAATATGAAGGTTTAATAATTCAGTTTCCTAATGGCCTGGCATCTTGGCTTTCTGCAAGACAGGAAAAAGAATGACAAGGATAAAAGGCAAAAAGAAGTGATCAACAGACAACGTAACACAGCAGAATAATTTGCTTTGAGTGATACCCTGGGACCAAGCAATGGATATGCATTAGGAAACTAATATTTAGCTGGTGTTCAAGTAATGCCTGTACCTGGGCACAACTCCACTGCTAAGTGAGAGGCAAAACAGGTTTAGAAGTGACAGGCAAGTCAGTACACAGGAAACCAAGAAAAAAAACAGGGCAGTGTTCCAAACTTTGACTCTTCTCTTGGTGTTAGAACAACCCCATAAATTGCACATATAGGTAGCCCAAGTCCCCATGAACTGAATTTCCATACATTAATGCAGTATCTTATATGCAACAACACAACATTGTCCCACTTGATTACAAGTTTTGGGGTTTTGCCCTGCTGTTCTAAAGGGATCACATCACCATGTATTTCACCAAGAGCTTTTCTTGCTTTTGAGTTTAGGGGTCAAAAAGCACTAACAGTTTCACAGGAAGGGTTTGTTCCTCACTATTTACATATATGCTTAAGCTGTTAACAAGAAATAATAACAATGTGAAACCACACTTGGTGCATGTTTTCCCAGTAGCACTGTGTCACCATATATGAACCAGAAATCCAGCACACAATATTTTATAGTGAACTCCTCTCCTCCTAACTGTTCAGGTTTTGTTCATGTCATTTCTGTGTCTTAAAATAGTGGAAAAAGAGTTGACCCCTTTTATGGTCAGCTATAGTGTCTCCTCAAGCTCACATCTGCAATGCAAACACCAAGAGCAATCTTTGGAGGCAAGATTAAAAAAAAAACAAAACTGCAATCCTTGCTGTTCCCACAGGTCCCCTTGGTCTGGCATCACACTGGACGTGTAAGCAGGAACTTTGTTGCTTTCCAGCTACAGACCAACACAACCAGTTATTCCAAGGAAGCTCTTAAGCACAAAGCCATTCCAGCCTCTCCTTGAGACCTTGCTCTGGAGATGGTTCTTATCTCTGTTTCCTGTTGCTGACTCACACTGAAGGCAGCTGAACCTCAAGAAAATCTCTCCCCAGGCTACGTCTCCATACAAGCCCCAGCCATAGCCACCACAAAGCAGAAGCATGAGTCCTGCTAGATGCTGCTGGAGGTTCAGAGAAACCTTGTCTTGCATTCAGATGAACCGTTTCTAAATTCAGCTGTTGAGCTGAGCACTCACCTCCAGACTATTAATTAATGTTGCTGGAAGAACAGCACTGTGTCTTTCACATGTAGCTGCTGTGGAAACCAAAGATGTGTCCTGGGCAATTGGTGTCACTCATTTTCATGAGGCTGCAAAAATGCAATCCCAGTTTGTAAAGTTCTAAAGTAAGTCCCTTGTATACAAACTGTCAGGGAAGAGTTGAAAGGTATTGCTGCTGAGGACACAGATCAGTAATTATACATAGCAGCTATGGCAAGTTCTGCAGTTCACATTGATACTGCATTGCCCTGCTGACTTCAGCAACTAGGACTTAACTCTGACAATCACAGTTTTTTCTTACAGAAACCCCCAAGGAGCTCCTCTCCTATCCTATTTCCCTCTTTCAAGGACCTTCATTTAGCAGTTCCCCTCCAAGCACACACCTTCATTAAAATGTCTCTGCCCACAGCTTGCAAACAAGCCAGCTCCAGCAAAAGCCAAGCTAGTAGCAACCAGAGCTGTGTAAGCTAAAAGCTAACAGTCATGGTCACTAAAACCTCAGAATTCAGGACATATAATATTCCTGCATATACACTGATGAGCATCCTTTGGGTTGTGTTATATTTGAAATGCTTCAGTGCCCACTCTGCTATCATTCGGGCTCCTTATTATTAGTCTTGTAGCTAAGCAACAGACGGGCAGTCTAAATGATGTGGCAAGGGCAAGCTATCCTGCAGAAACGTAGCAATCCAGAAGGAAAGTAATACTTTGAGGCTTGGTAGTGTTAACCATGCTGGGAAAACCTCTATGGCCTTCAGTGGGCTCCAGATCAATGCCAAAAGAACTCAAAATCTGCCAGTAAGGGTAGGACAACAGGTCTACACTCACTGTGAGTGAGAAACAAATGTAGAAAAATTATCTGCATGGCAGGAAATTAATGATCTTCCATTTGCTGCAGAAAGGAAGAGCATCAGCAAGATTAAAGAAATATATCTGGGTAAGTTTATCTAAAAATCAGACTGGGGCAAAATCCTAATAAAGCCACAGCTGATCCTAGGACTGCCACACCTGGCTTGGAGACTAAAGAGGAATCATGACAAAGAATTAATAAAAATCGTCTATTACCATAAACATTTAGGAGAAAGCTGCCCCTTCCAGGGGCTGTGGGCTGAGAATCAGACTATAATTCTGTCATTTGGTTCTGGGGAAATTGGCTGGAAGGCAGCTACCTTCACCCTAGTCTGAGCCACTTGATAAAGCCCTGACTCTAAGCACAAACAACATCGGTCCCAATGGTGCTCTTTGGTCTGAGCCAGGCTTTGATCCCAGCCTGGTAAAGCTGTGTAAAGACCTGCAGGCACTTTTGCAGCCAAAAAAAGCATGGGAATTCACTTTTTTTCCATCTATATAGAGCTCTGAGGTAGGAATAAAATGCCGTTTGGCAGCTTTCCTGCAGCAAAGTACATGCACCATCAAATATAACTGCAGCACGGAGGTATTTGAGCTGCTGCTGCCCAACAGGCAAGTGTGCATCTTTTGCAAAGCATCTTCACTCTGCTCTTAAAAAACACTTGCAGATATTTATGAATCAATGCCACACTAGTGCCGTAGGAAATGGCTGGGGAGAAGCACAGCAGAACAGCTCAGTACTAAGATGCCAGGCTGGAAGTAAAGGGCACTGTGCCACCATCTTGTCCTCCAAAGCTGCTGTGAGGACAAAGATATCCAAGTGTGTCAGGCAGCCTGTGCCCACCTGCTGGGAGCTTTAAAATCTCTTGGTCAATAACATTTCTATCTTCTTTTCATATGGGCACATCAGGGTTGCACAGAAACTTGCTGGCAGATGCAGAAACAGAGAGGATTCTGATCTGACACCATATTTCACCACTTTCTAGAGTTTGTTTTTGTTTCTTTCACCTTGCCAGGTGTCTTCGTTTGAAAGACAGGTGCCTGCTAAGGAAAGCAGAAGCCTCCCTTGGAATGGAAAATATGACTCCCTTCTGTCCGAATTATTATAACTTTGAAATTAAGGGGCTTCTAGGCAAAGATATGGGAAAAGGAATATCATTTTTACTAGTATGTCTAGCAAGGCAAACAAAGAACCGCAAGGGCAGCACCATCAGAACCAGAACCGTGGCACAGCCGTCTGTCCGCTGGGGGGCGCCTTCCCCTGTGCTGCAGTTCCGGTCACAGCCGGCAGGGGCGCTGCTGGCTGCCGGCCGGGCAGGGCGGGTGCGGTGACTCCCCCGCGGCTGCAGGGGGCGCTGTGGCGCGAGCGCGGCCGCCTCTCTCACTGGGCAATGGCGGCTCAGGCGGCGGGAGAGGTGGGGAAGGGGCTTCCTTTGCAAACCCCCGGGGCAGCCGATCCCGGTGCCCCCTCTGGATGGCGAAGGGAGCTGTAGCAGGAACTTTAGAAGCAGCGAGCTGGACCAGCACGGGCCAGTTCACTCCGGGAGTGGCAAACAAAAGGTAGCAGAAATTCCAGGGCCATGCTGAAGTGGCGGGATGTCCAGGTGTCGGGTTACAGTGTAGGAAGAAGCTCTGAAACAGCAGCAGAGAACAGCGAGGCTGGGCAGGGAATCGCTCCCCGGGATTTCTCACCGGCAATGGCTGGCCCCTGGGTCCGGGCTGTTTGGAGGGGGGCAGCCCTGACGGGGAATGAGGGTGTTCCCGGGTGGTGGCACAGCACACACTGGCTCTGGCTTCCCAAAGCAGAGCAGCAGAGAAGCAAGTCAGTAAGCCCAGTCACAGGTCTGAAGGAAAAGAAACAAAAGAGAAATAGGTAAAACCCACAAAAGCAACAGTATACCTAGTCAGAGACACCAGCAGCGTGGCCAGCCAAAGAAGCCCGCTCGGAAGGAAGGAGCTGCCCCCTGCCCTGTCCCCAACTCTGACCAGAAATCACAGCTTGGCTCTCGCTCATCACCACACTCCTGGAGCCACAGAGTATGAGAGGGCAGGGGTGGGGTGGAGGGGGGCACAGTGGCCACTACAGTCACAAAACAAAACAAAAGAAAACCCCCCAAAATTGCATGGGATAAACAACCATCCCCAAGACACCAGGCATGAATTTAATAGTTAATTCTTGCTGTGGAAATCACAACATCTTCCCATTATAGGAAAAAAGCTAAATCTTCAGTTTTAAGCCCGAATTTAAGAGCTAACGTTATCATCAGAGACTGGGTAGCTCTTACTTCTTTCAGTCAGGATCTACACAGGATCCACCAGTGACACTAGCCTCAGGCTATTTTCTGCCTAGCAGGAGGCATCTTTACGGGAACAGATGCAGCTGATCTGCAGAGGACTCTGAAGGTGAAAAACTTACATGGACTAAAAGAAGGTAGAGACAAATTTGTGGGCATTGGCACCTGCTGAAGGCATAGGGTCGACCACTCACTCCTAGGAATCTCTGAGCCTGGAGTACCATGAGCGGGACCTCTGTAAGTTCTCTCTGTTCTCATACTCTTTCACTAAGCATTCAGTACTTTCCATTATATTATCCATCTACTAGTCTAAAACAGCCACAGTAATTCTTTTGTTAGGAAGAAGACTGTAAAAAACATAATTTAAACAATGCATCAAGTTGAGCCATTTCACAAAAAGTCTTTTCAACTCAGAGCCTTTGAGCAGAAACAAAAGGGCATTTCTGCAGAGAATGTGGAAGACTCTTGGCTCATCTCACAAAGTGAACTGACAGCCATAAGGTGTGATGTGATCTAATTTTAGAATTATCATCTAAGATTCCAAATTAATTTTATTAAAGAGAGCCATAACTAAATTTTGATGCCTTTAGATAATACAATTAAATATTGACTTGCTTGCAGGTCTTTGTATTTTGCCTCAGACAAAAAAGACTGTATCTACAAATGGATGTCTTCTGAGATTTTCTTCTACAGGATATTTAACAGTTACTGACATGTGAAATAACTCCTGAAAATCTAAACCTTTTAATCTGCAGAAGCAAACTGAAGAAAGTTGCAGCTTCATATGGGAACCCACTAAATGTTTGCTACTCTATGAACTCTACAAATTTTAAAACCTTCCAGGTAAGTAAAAGATAATTCATTGAAGCTTACTGCCATTTTCAGATGAGACAATAAATAACACTATCTGGGTTTTCTTAGGAAATAAAAAGACTACAGAAGTGTAAATGGATTAAACATTGCCATATCATAGTTTAAATCCCATTAATATGACCTATACAACTGAAAAAACGCCACTGCATTTAGTGTAGTCTCAATAGTTTGATTCTGGATTCAGAAGTTATAGCTGAGCAATATGAGGGCAGTTTGAGGCAAACTGTTTGGGACCCATCTGTCCTGGTCTGAAGACAGGTGTCTGCTAAGGAAAACAGGAGCCTCCCTTGGAATAGGAAATGTAATCCCCTTCCCTCTGATTAGTATAATTTTGAAATTAAGGGGCTTTCAGGCAATGATGTGAGAAAAGGAATAACAGTTCTCTACTAATACATATATATATGTTTATATATATATCAAAGCAGACAAACAACACAATAGTAACCACAACAAACAAGAGCAGAGAAAACCCCAGTTCACAGTCTCCTCTCGCTCCCCGTTAGCAACTGGGCAGGACGGGTGCGATGGCGCCTCCTCGGCTGCAGGGGGCGCTGTAGCGCGGGGTCTCAGCTGTCTCTCCCTGGCAGTGATGGCAGGCGCGGCCGCGGGAAGGAACGGAGCCAGGACTTCTTGCAGGTTGTCGTGGGTTTACCCAGGNTACATATATATATGTTTATATATATATCAAAGCAGACAAACAACACAATAGTAACCACAACAAACAAGAGCAGAGAAAACCCCAGTTCACAGTCTCCTCTCGCTCCCCGTTAGCAACTGGGCAGGACGGGTGCGATGGCGCCTCCTCGGCTGCAGGGGGCGCTGTAGCGCGGGGTCTCAGCTGTCTCTCCCTGGCAGTGATGGCAGGCGCGGCCGCGGGAAGGAACGGAGCCAGGACTTCTTGCAGGTTGTCGTGGGTTTACCCAGGAAGGGTCAGTTTTTCAAGTGACCTATGGTGCAGGAAGCAGTGCACCTTGCTTCCTGGGAAACAGAGCCAGTGACCAGCTAGTTTTGAGTATTGATGGGTGTATAATCCAATTAAAAGTTGTTCCGCCTCCAGGGAAAAAACCATATTTAAGAGAGATACACCTGAGAAAAA
>VZTJ01004398.1:346660-368646 GCA_013397795.1 Orthonyx spaldingii
AAAGACTAATGTAGAAGTGGTAAACTGACTGAAAGTCAAAGTGTTGGTTTTTTGTATTGTCATTGAAAAATGGAGAGGTGGGAAGAGCAAAAGTGTTCTGACGGTTTTGTTCTGGTTCTTAAGTTTTTTTCCTTCCTTTTAAGTCTGTTAATAAACTTTCTTTATACTCTTTAAAGTTTAAGCCTGCTTTACCTAGTCCTAATCCTTATCTCACAGCAAAATTAAATAAAATCTGGTAAGTGTGCTGGCGTTTAGCCAAAAAACTCAAGTGAATGAACTCAAACCACTACACAGCCAAAAACCCCAGAGCTGTAGCAGAGGTGCAGCAGGGGCTGGGCAGGGCAGCCCGGTTCCCGAAACCACGGCCAGCAGAGGCTGGATCCGGTAGAAACAGGCAGCACGAGACAGAACCCCGCAGTGATGACAAAATCCTCACCGAGCAACTGCAGCCTCCTCCCCTCTCAACTGGTGAGGAGCCAAGAGTGCGAGCAGCTGCTCCACTCTGCTTTTCCCAGCTCAGCTCTCACGGTATCTCTGCCCTCTCCGAGGGAATATCCAATAAGAGAGTAGTTACTTACACCTTCACCTGAACAGCCTGTCTTTTGTCTTTCTTAAGCACCCAGTCGTTATGGTATCTTCGCAACATATGGGCAAAAATTCTCTAAGATAAGAAAATACAGAAGGGAGAGTTCTAAACCCCAACACCGTGGGAGGTTCAGAATTTGATGGCCACAATTTGAAAAGTACTCTTTTCCTAACACACAACAAACCACCCCAACATAACTTGGGTCTTACAGCAACCAGAAAAAACAATCATCTCCTACACTTTAGTACCATAGGTAAGGTCTGGACTGATTTTCTCAGTTCACTGCAAGAACACCTTGTGGAAGAAAAGCACAGTAGTCTTAAAGATCCATGAGAGGTGGTATTTTTTACACAGAATGGCTCAACATTTGCATCCATATTAATGTGTGACCCAACATACAGATTCTAGTACAAACACTGTGCTTTAAAAATAAACAAAAGTCCAATACAGCATACTCTTAATAAATAATGGTAATAACAACAAAGTGATAAAACACAGGCACTTTAATTTACTTTTCGTAAGAGCCAGTTCACATAGAATGCTTTCATAGGGAAACATTAACCATTATTTCTACTTGTTGACAAAAACCTAAAGAGAAAAGCAAAGTCACCTTGTAGTTTGCAAATATTAAAGATAAAACCACCAGCTTGGCCTGTGTCCTGGAGGGAAAAAGAGAGGAAAAAAGGGCAAGAAATGAAAAGGTAATTTAGTGACAATCTGTTCACTAGGCTTTTAGGTTATGCTTGGGCTTCTTTTGTGTCTTCCTGTAGATGATGGTATTACTTGTAGCCACATTCTCCAAAGAGACATTTTGGATAAGTCCAGGAGAAGAAATGCAAAGCTCAAAGCAGAGTCATAGGTGTCGTAACCTGATTTTTTTTCTACACAACATGAAAATAATGTGTATGTGCATGTTTGTATGGCAGATTCATTCTAGGAAATAGAGTTTGCTGAGTGTTACCATCAGGACTAAATCAAATGTGCTATTTAATGCAACTGTTCTCTTGATCAGATATAATGGTAGTTTCTGACATCTCAATTAACCTATCTCAACAGTTGCCTTAGAGAAGACCAAGCATGTAGTTGAAAGCTGCAGATTCAGGATAAGGAAAATGCCCCAAACAAGCTAATTCACCAGCCCCATGGACATATGTGCAGAAAAACAGCTGGAAGTCCTATGTCCCCAGGTGGTCCAGGCTAACCCCTCCTCCCCTCAATTTGGTCAGAGCTCCAAGTCTGCCAGTGAGATTTAGATTCTTGTGCTATGGAAGTGTTTTTGAACATTTTGGGGGGAAAAAATGGTTTCTAAGCCATTTTTTTCCCCCATATCTTTCAGGACAGAAAAATAATCCCAATAATTTCTTTAGGTGAAAAAAGAGTTCCTGTTACCCAAAGGATGCTGGCTCACTCACATGGCAGGGGAGTGTTCAGCCTTCAGTGTGGCATGTCAAGGGCATTGGAGGAATGAGTGAGTGGCTGCCAGTGGCATTTTGAGGTAGCTTGCCTTGATTTCTCAGATTGCTACAGAAATTCATTATTATGTAAGGTGACTCCAGGCTCAGACAGACTCCAATTTCTCAGTAAAGGTCTACCCCCCATTTCCTTCATTAAATAAATATATATATATGCATACAAATATATTTTAAAATGAATCTTACTGCAAGAGCCTAGTAAAATTGATTAAATGTCTCCCATTGGTTTCCTTGGGCACTGGTTCAAAATATTAATCTGATTATCATTATGGCTCAAATTCAGCAAGGCTGTTAAGTACACATCTAACTGAAAGTACCTGAACAGTCCTGTTATGGTGATTCATGGATTTAAAAATAGAAGCATGTTTAAATGCTCTCTTGAACTCATGTCTAAATGAAATCAATACATGCCATGGCTCTTCTTCATTAAATATTAAGGCAAGATACATAATTAATTTTGTTCTGTGTATGCATATGTATTTAGCACTGATTATTCTGTAATAGACCTATACATAATTTAAACTATATAGCATCCACTTGTGTGTGGAGGGGGGAAAAGCCTTCATTAAACCCCAAACAGTACATTGTTTGGTCATGTGGGGATTTAGTTTATTCGTATTCTGTGCATGTCTGCATAATAAATCTGTGCGCACATATTCAGAAGCCCTTTTCCAGAGGGAAAATAAAAATCACAGCCTGTTGTACAGCTCTGGGAGGAGATCCTGCAAGCTTCTACTAAAGGACAGGACTGCAGTGAGCACCCGAGCCAGGATGCCCAAACCACTGCAGTCACCCCTCAGGACTATCCTTCAGCAGCAAAGCAAAGAAATTCCTCCTTGCATTTAACGGTGCATTGTCCTGGGTAACCCAAAATGTTAATTGTATTCCATGTCTATCTGTGCTCAAACTTGTTACTGTCTATTTAAGACCCTGCAACCAGAAAATGGAATGAGGGGGCAGGGGGTGGCCTGGGCTCTTTAGAAGTCAAGGCACTCAGGCTGAGTCTCTAGCCTTTACCTCTTGGCTTTTTTCTTACCTCTGTCACCAAAACTGCAGGAAAAACAAAAACCCTCCAACAACATTTTAGGGAATCAAGGCATTATGTTATTCTGGCCAGGATGTTGTTGTGGCGAGGATGTTCAACTGTACTAGTTTGAAAACAAACCAGTGGGAGATCACAAATCAGAATTATAATTTAATAGAAAAATTTAAATAAATGCAATAATACAAGGAAAAAAAAAAACACTGACAAAGTTGGATACAACCTGACACCCTGTTAGTCAGGGTGGTGGTGGTAGCAGTCCAAGTGAAGTCATTCTGTTGAAGCAGTGATCCTGTAGAAGATCTGGTCTCCACTTGAAGGCCCAGTGGTAGCTCTTGTCCTCTGGGAATCCAGTAGGCAGAGCTCACTTGCACAGTTCCAAAGCCCAGGTTATATCCAGGTGGGAATGCTTGGCTCCTCCCCCCTGGGCGGAGCATCTCACAATGGGATGAGGTAATTCCAATGAGGTAATTCCATGAGTCATGAGGTGGGCTCTTGACAACCCATTTAACAGAGATAGCACCTGGAGGGAGTTATCAGAGGTGAGTCATGACAGGAGATAACGAACAGTTCCCCACCTGTTTTAACAGCTTGTGGAGATGGTAATAGAATATATCTTATATTGCAACCTAGGACAGCAACAGAAATCATTTCATCCACACATAGCCCAAGTGTGCAGAGAAAATCATTCCATGACACATGAATTTTACTAGATTTTTCACAAAAAAATCAGAACCCATGCAGTCAGAACCCATAGAGATTCATTGGTTCAGTGTTCATTGGTCCCAAGTTGCGCAGTTCTTAGTTACTTGGTTTCCTATTGCATACGAATTTCTTTGCCTTAGGTCCTCATTCTTATCTCTCCCAGACGAGGTGTCTCCGACCATGCCAGGGGTGTTGTTTGGAGTTGATGGCCTGTTAATGGTCGTTATCTTTTGTGTGTCTTCTGTGCTACTCCCAGTCTGTTGAGATGTTCATCAGGCCTCACCTGGTGGAACAATGCCCTGGAAAGAAACTTCAATTCCCTTCCCCTGGGGCATGCATTGGACTTGATGATCTCAAAGGTCTTTTCCAACCCAGTTCATTCTGTGAAAACTAAGTGGTTTTTGTTTTTTGTTTTTTTTTTTTATTTCGTATCATCTCTAACACCTCTACTTACAAGAGCAGCAACTCGAGAAGCTGCATTTCGAAATCCAAAACTGTTTCAGAGTGAATTTTGCAGCACCTGTCTGTAGTTGTGGCATTGTGCGAGAGGAGTGGCTGCACTCCGTGCAGTCACCCCAGCCCACCAGCAGTGTCCGACTGAGGCGAAGGTGTGTGGAGTCTGGGACACTCCAGCCCGCTGCCTGCCGTCTGTTGCCAAGAGAAAGGCGAAGTCCCTCCACGAGTTCCAGCCCTTCTCCGAGTTCCAGCCGCCAAAGTGTGCCAGCTGCCTGCACTTGTGGCGCCAGCGCCACCAAAGAGATGAGGGGGAGAGGGCTGCCACCATTTTCCCTTTGTCTGCCCTCAGGCAGTCACCTGTGGTGGGCACCATCTTGGGAATGTTTCACTCTGCCATTTTGAGTTTCTCTTTGGTCCTGGGGAGTCCCTGAGATTTCAGCAGCTTTGTAACTAGTGATTATTTACTGTTATTTTTTGCCTGTTTCTGTTTTGGTTCTTTAATAAATTGTTATTTTTTCACTTATATCTGCTCATACTCGTTTCTCCTTATTGGTGGAAAGGGAGGTAAAACTAAGGGGACTTATCTCATTTTAGAGTGTCCCCCTTAAATTGTCTTAAACCAAGACATGCATTCAGCTGGACAGGAAAAAAGGGAGCCTGCAGTAGTAAAGCTGACCTTATTTATTCACTTATCAGAAGTAATAATCATTGTTACTATTGGTTTCTAAGCCATTTTTTCAGTTCTAGTTCTTGTTTACCAATGACATCATGCTATCTGTGGGCCTTACAGTAATATATAAAGGACTGACAGAGAGAAGTATTCGAGAACACATTTAAATATATTTATACACGGAAGTACATTTCTACTCCGCAGTGCACATTAGGGAGTAACATGCTTAAACTCAGTATGTATTTAAAAGCACTGCTTGGCTGAGAGATATGTGACACATTTAGCACCTGTGTCATATGGTGGGTTTTTAAAAGCTTTGTTGCCTTTTTTCACAACATGACCCTTCCTTGCCCATACCTGGGACAGGTGTTGCCTCTGATGCAGAATGCTGACTACAGCAAAGGCAAAGCAGGGAACTCTGCCTGGGGCTTCCCATTTCTCAGCCCCAAGAAGATACACCAAAGAGGAAGAAGAGACAATGGGAGGAAAGAAACAGCTCAGCTTTGTGCAGCAGAGCAATGTGGTGATAAACTGATCCCTAAGGGGCAGGTTCCTGTAGTGGGTTGACCATGGCTGAATGCCAGATACCCACCAAAGCCACTCACTCACTCCCCTCCAGAGTTGGACAGGGCAGAGAAAATTGAACAAAGGTTCGAAGGTTTCATGGGTTGAGATAAGGAACTGGGAGAGATCACTCAGCAAATACTGTCATGGGCAAAACAGACTCTAATTAGAGATATGAATTGAATTTATTACTAACAAAAGCAGAGCAGGATAATGAGAAGTAAAATAANGCATCTCACAATGGGATGAGGTAATTCCAATGAGGTAATTCCATGAGTCATGAGGTGGGCTCTTGACAACCCATTTAACAGAGATAGCACCTGGAGGGAGTTATCAGAGGTGAGTCATGACAGGAGATAACGAACAGTTCCCCACCTGTTTTAACAGCTTGTGGAGATGGTAATAGAATATATCTTATATTGCAACCTAGGACAGCAACAGAAATCATTTCATCCACACATAGCCCAAGTGTGCAGAGAAAATCATTCCATGACACATGAATTTTACTAGATTTTTCACAAAAAAATCAGAACCCATGCAGTCAGAACCCATAGAGATTCATTGGTTCAGTGTTCATTGGTCCCAAGTTGCGCAGTTCTTAGTTACTTGGTTTCCTATTGCATACGAATTTCTTTGCCTTAGGTCCTCATTCTTATCTCTCCCAGATGAGGTGTCTCCGACCATGCCAGGGGTGTTGTTTGGAGTTGATGGCCTGTTAATGGTCGTTATCTTTTGTGTGTCTTCTGTGCTACTCCCAGTCTGTTGAGATGTTCATCAGGCCTCACCTGGTGGAACAATGCCCTGGAAAGAAACTTCAATTCCCTTCCCCTGGGGCATGCATTGGACTTGATGATCTCAAAGGTCTTTTCCAACCCAGTTCATTCTGTGAAAACTAAGTGGTTTTTGTTTTTTGTTTTTTTTTTTTATTTCGTATCATCTCTAACACCTCTACTTACAAGAGCAGCAACTCGAGAAGCTGCATTTCGAAATCCAAAACTGTTTCAGAGTGAATTTTGCAGCACCTGTCTGTAGTTGTGGCATTGTGCGAGAGGAGTGGCTGCACTCCGTGCAGTCACCCCAGCCCACCAGCAGTGTCCGACTGAGGCGAAGGTGTGTGGAGTCTGGGACACTCCAGCCCGCTGCCTGCTGTCTGTTGCCAAGAGAAAGGCGAAGTCCCTCCACGAGTTCCAGCCCTTCTCCGAGTTCCAGCCGCCAAAGTGTGCCAGCTGCCTGCACTTGTGGCGCCAGCGCCACCAAAGAGATGAGGGGGAGAGGGCTGCCACCATTTTCCCTTTGTCTGCCCTCAGGCAGTCACCTGTGGTGGGCACCATCTTGGGAATGTTTCACTCTGCCATTTTGAGTTTCTCTTTGGTCCTGGGGAGTCCCTGAGATTTCAGCAGCTTTGTAACTAGTGATTATTTACTGTTATTTTTTGCCTGTTTCTGTTTTGGTTCTTTAATAAATTGTTATTTTTTCACTTATATCTGCTCATACTCGTTTCTCCTTATTGGTGGAAAGGGAGGTAAAACTAAGGGGACTTATCTCATTTTAGAGTGTCCCCCTTAAATTGTCTTACACCAAGACATGCATTCAGCTGGACAGGAAAAAAGGGAGCCTGCAGTAGTAAAGCTGACCTTATTTATTCACTTATCAGGAGTAATAATCATTGTTACTATTGGTTTCTAAGCCATTTTTTCAGTTCTAGTTCTTGTTTACCAATGACATCATGCTATCTGTGGGCCTTACAGTAATATATAAAGGACTGACAGAGAGAAGTATTCGAGAACACATTTAAATATATTTATACACGGAAGTACATTTCTACTCCGCAGTGCACATTAGGGAGTAACATGCTTAAACTCAGTATGTATTTAAAAGCACTGCTTGGCTGAGAGATATGTGACACATTTAGCACCTGTGTCATATGGTGGGTTTTTAAAAGCTTTGTTGCCTTTTTTCACAACATGACCCTTCCTTGCCCATACCTGGGACAGGTGTTGCCTCTGATGCAGAATGCTGACTACAGCAAAGGCAAAGCAGGGAACTCTGCCTGGGGCTTCCCATTTCTCAGCCCCAAGAAGATACACCAAAGAGGAAGAAGAGACAATGGGAGGAAAGAAACAGCTCAGCTTTGTGCAGCAGAGCAATGTGGTGATAAACTGATCCCTAAGGGGCAGGTTCCTGTAGTGGGTTGACCATGGCTGAATGCCAGATACCCACCAAAGCCACTCACTCACTCCCCTCCAGAGTTGGACAGGGCAGAGAAAATTGAACAAAGGTTCGAAGGTTTCATGGGTTGAGATAAGGAACTGGGAGAGATCACTCAGCAAATACTGTCATGGGCAAAACAGACTCTAATTAGAGATATGAATTGAATTTATTACTAACAAAAGCAGAGCAGGATAATGAGAAGTAAAATAAACCCTTAAAAACATCTCCCCTCCACTACTCCCTCCTTCCCACCTCTGCCTCCTACCCCAATGATGCAGGGAGACAGGAATGGGGGTTATGATCTGTTTATTACCCATGGTTTTTCCTGCTGCTCAAGGAGGGGAGTTGTTCTTCTGGTCCACAGTGGGGTTCCTCTGACAGGAGACAGTCCTTTGTGAAGTTCTCCAACACTAGTCCATCCCATGGGCTACAGTCCTCTTCAGACTGCTGCAGTGTGGGTCATTCTTCCATGGGGTGCAGTCCTTCAAGGACAGGCTAATCCAGAGTGGGCTTCTCTCTCCGTGGGCCTCCCACAGGGTCACAGCATCCTCTCAGGCATCTCCCTGCTCTGGTGTGGAGCTCCTCCACAGGCTGCGGGTGGATCTCCATCGGCTGCTGGGGTACAGCTGCTTCACTGTTGTCTTCACGACGGGCTGCAAAAGAATCTCAGCTCCAGTGCCTGGAGCACCTCCTCCCCCTCCTTCTGCACTCACCTTGGTGTCTACAGAGTTGTTCTTCTCACACATTCTCACTCCACTCTCCTCTGGCAGCAATTACAACTGTGCCATAACTTTTTTTTCTTTCTTCTTAAATATGTTATCCCGGAGGCGTTACCACCGTTCATAATTGGTCCAGGCTTGGCCAGCAGCACGTCCATCTTCAGAGCCACCAGGGATTGGCTCTGCCAGACATGAAGGCAGCTTCTAGCAGCTTCTCACAGAAGCCATCCCTGTAGTGCCCCCGCTACCAAAACCAGGCCGTGCAAACCCTGTATGATTCCCCACCTCTGGACCTATGCCAGCAACCTCACACATTGCCTCACATGTTCCCAAAAAACCTAGAGGAAATTAGCCCTAAAGATTACAGAAGGAGCCATCTCCATTCCGTGCAGCCAGATCTGCCAGTGGGGATGGTGCAACACAACAAGGAAACCCTGCTACTTTCTCCATCCCATTCCAGGTTTCATTTGCTGCGAGGAACTGAAGTAACACAACCACCACCAGATACAGCAGAGAATACTCTGAAACCTCACTGCTTCCCTGTCTGCGTGTACATATAAACTAATATGCACAGTTCTTGGCAAGCAAATATCACTACCCCTTTCTTCTGACCTTCCACAATAACTCAAATAATCCAAATAAACTTCTTGAGGCCAGGCTTACTTTATCAACTTTGTCACAGGCAAAGCTTACAGCATGGAACTCTCTAGCAGGGAACACATGAAGGATGCTCTTCTTCCAGCCATGCTGTGCTGAGTCCGGTGTCCATGTCACTGCAGAAGAGCAGAAAATGCTTTCAGTAATGACAGGATCTCAACAAGCTGTAAGCACACACACATGGGATTTAAGATGTTCTTCCACCCTTGAGCAGCTCCTGTGATCCACCTCTTAGTTTTCTTGTTTCAAATAGGGATTTCAGCTCAGTTTGCTTAGGTTCATCTATTTTCTTTATGTCTTTAAATGTGAGGTAAACAAAACAAGATAAAAATTGCTAATTGTGCTCCAGTTTTGAGTTCAAGCCAATACAACTGCAACTTCACATGACTTCTGGCAGATAATGATTACATAGCAAAAATTACCTGAAGAGTTTGAGAAAAAAACACAACAAAATTTTTATCTTGCAGTGGATTTGATGAAAACATTTCAGCAGTAGAATCAGGGGATATAATATTTGAAACTGCTAGTTGTATTCACCAAATTACTAACAACAGAGAGTTAATACTTCACCCGTGACTTCTCCATGCCCATCATTTACTAAGCCTGCAATTGTGAACACCTGGCAGAGAACAAGCTTCCCATGTAGTTGCTTGAAAAACCTCGTTGGAAAGTCATTGGGATTTGATCTGAGCCACCTAAAAGTCAGGAGGCACATATCTGCAGGCAAGTGCTGTGCTGTGAACCAGGCTGTGCTCCTACAAGGCCACCTCCCTAACTATGAGAGACGTGTTCACAGCCCAACAGTAAACTGGATAAAAACTTGGAAAAGTAAGAACAAACCTGAGGCTGGCAAACATGTAGATCAAAAAGGTACAAGGAGCAGAAAAGCCTTTGTTGTAGTCGTGCCAAAGGGTGCATGGGGTTTTTTTGTTCTGGGGATACTGGGGGCAATGGCACTATCCTGAAGTCATGAAGACCAATCATGTGTTGTCCATCTCCATCCATCTCAGCCTGAGATTTGTAAGACAACATGAAGAGTTCCCACACCCTGAGCAAGCCAAAATAAGTCTCAGATTTCTTTGCTGAGCCACCATTGCCCAATTTGAGTCTGGTCTCCATGTACATGCACAGATAAGCTTCACCAAACTCACTGTTCACACAGCTGGATGCAGTATTACAAAACACTCTGTAAAATAAGAGCTATGAAATATTTTTCTTTTCTTTTTTTTTCTTTCCCCCTAAAAAAGTTATTTTTAAATGCTGCCAAGACTTATGTTAGTTCAATAAAAATAAAATGCTCTTGTCCTGTGCAGCTGCAGAGGCTTGGTGACAGATGGCGCTACGTGAATATGAATTTGGTTTTTAAATAGCTACATTAAATATTTAACATTACATTTCCTTACACACGAAGTGCACCTAAGCAGCGTCAGTATTTTAATCACTTCTTACACATCATAAATAATATATTAGAAATAAATCTCAGGGAAACAATTTCTTGAGATGTCACAAGACAGAAAAGGGTATATTCTCTGTGATTCAGCTCTCTGGGCAGATCTCCCTTAGAGTTGCAACTTCCTCCCACCCCTACCAAAAGTGGAAGGATGGGAGCGGAAGAAGATGTGGTTGCAGGTCACTGCAGGACACTGGTCAGTTAATTTCCAGTTTCCTGGGTCCCAGAACACCACCTGCAGATAATTTTTTCTAATAGTAAAGCTGCTTTAATAAATACAGTAAATATTTACATAGCACTGGCAAATGCAATAACTGCAGTGGTAAATTTCCATTTGCCCCAAGTACCACTCTGGTCCTAGCTGGGGGTGGTCAACTGGCAAGGAAGCCTCTGGAGGAGATGACATCTTCAAGGCACAGGTAGAAGGGGGAGAACCACGTAAATAGAGTGAAGCACATAGAGTGAAAAAGGCACCCAAAGCACATCCGTGAGAAAACTGGAGAGTGAATTTACCGAGACCCACAATAATGCAAAATTTATAGAGCAACAGTAAAAAAAAAGTTCAGTGTTTTCTTTGAAAAAGTATCATCTTCTTCACTCCTAATGGGAAGTGTTCAAGACCAGTCTGGATGGGACTTTGGACAGCCTAGTCTGGTGGAAGTTTTCCCTGCCCTTGGCAGGGGTTGTGGAATGAGATGATATTTAAGTTCCCTTCCACCCCAAAGCATTCTGTGATTTCATGACTAACCTGTACCAAAAAAAGTTCCTACTGACTCATTGTAATGTTCTCTGTATCTCTCTCACATCTACTCATATACCAGATACTTAAAGAGCAAATGTGATCACATGAATTTATCTTGTTTTTTCATGTTAGGACTAGTAACATCAGTGATTGCCTGAAACCTGGCTCTGACCTGCTGGATTAGCTTCACATTTGGGACTCCTCTAGAAAGTGCATTGCGATAATCTCTAGTGAAAATGCCTGCTAAGGAGAAAGGGGAAAGAAGGGGCAACCAGGACTGAAAGAAAAACACTAAAAACTGAGACATAAGATTTTGTAAAATGTAAACTGTGACCAGGAGAGGTTTTCTTCATTCTCCACATGTGTAGATTAAACAAATACAAACATCTTCTCTCTGCTGGTTATTTAGACAAACTATAGCATACAGAGACAGCTTGAAGAGTGGGAAGCTCAGTGTATGAGGCTAAAGAAGCCCCAGATGAGACAAAGCAGCAATGCCAGGTGTTCACCTCTCTTGCTTCTAGTTTTGAAGAAAACCCTCCAATTATCCCCAACTCCTGCACTTTGATTTACATGGCAGAGCATCCTCAAAGCACAAAAGCTGGACTGCTCTGGGATCATACTAAACTAGTTGTCTGCTCCTGTCATCCAGGGGAGCTCAGGCTGCAGGTACAGACCAGAATTAGTCCAGAGTAAATGCTGGAAAACAGGCACAGACTGTGGTCAGGTCCTCAGCACCTGCTGTCTCTCCTTGCAGAGTCTTTTGTGAGCACCCCCAGCCACATCAGTGTAGGTGCAACTCTTGCCCCTGGCAGAGACACCATTGGCTCCTCCACACTGCAACACTGCCACTGCCTTGGAAGGTCAGAGCCATGCTCTAGCCAAAGAAACTGTCGCTGTCTTCCTATCCTTTTTCTCACTGGATTCCTACACACTTCATTCTGGTCAGTGCCAAGAACTTCCCTCTGAGCTTTTTCTTAGCATCAGCATCACGCAGTGACATCTGGTAGAGCCCCACCTGCCAGCTGGACCCTGCAAACTTCCACTCCTCTTCTTCCTCCTCTCCATGAATGTCTAACCTTCATTCCCCCCTCTTCACAGCGCACTCAAAAATGAAGTAAGAGAGCTCCTAGAGTTTTTCTTGTAGAACTGAATTTTCTTGTAGAACTGATCATTTCTATGACATTAATTGCATTATTAAATATGCAAGGTCTGAACCACATTTAATAACACACTTGTTCCAGTTAATCTCCCACCATCAGCTCAACCCTCAAAATATTTGTACTCTATCTGTAAGGTTTATATGGGCTAAACAGTAATTAGAAAGTTTAATAAGCACCCAGAGAAGCTTCCTGAGCTATTCTGCATTTCCTCATTCAGGTCAAATAAAATCCATTGTCCTGTCTTCTAACAGGAGCTTGATATTTCCTAAAACTCAGTAAACTGTTGGGAAGGTTAAAGTGGGTTAAAATGCTAACTGTATTGGGGAGGAAAAAACACTTTCTAAAGCTTACTTTTTTTAGTTCTGAAGAGGCTTTGAGAAGAGTTAAAGAGTTTAGAGAAGTCATTTTACAAAAGGTACATTTAAAAACATGGGGGAATAAAGTACTCTAGGAGATGGAGTTTGCAGCTACGCATCCCCAATGGAATGACGCTCATATTGGGGTGATGCAGAGTTCTGAGCTGTATCTTCCTCAGATTCAGTTCCTGACATCCTTCACAGGACAGGAATTAGACCAAGAGAGTCACATTAAGAAGATACATACATCCACCCTTTGGAGTCCTCTTAAACTTTACAGAAAACCAACCATGCAAACTTCACCAAACCCCAATGAATAAATATTTCAATGTTTCAATTTAGTGAAACAATCTTGCACTAGAACAAACAAGAAAATTACCACTTATACACATAGATTTTAGCAATTTTTTTGCTATAGATAAACTGCAGTGGAGCTGGAAATTTTCCTAAACCATCTTTATGGGTGACAGGAAAGCATAACCTTGCAGAGGAAAGCAGGGACATCTGGATTGTGACAATAACAACAGGGAAAAGGATCCACAGCACACTGCAAAGAGAGAGGAAGGCATCTCATAAGAGGACAAAATAGCTGTAAAACTCTACTGCTCGGACTTTCATAGTAGGCAGGAACTGAAGGCCTGTTTTACCATATTTAGGAGATCCATAAACAAGGTCATTTTGAGCATTAGCACACCAGTCAAGAAAGAGTACTTGACAGAGAATCAGATTTGTGGAGGTTCAGGAAATATTCACATTGAAGGCTACTACAAAGTTGTTAATTGCATGTTGTAACATATTCATACCTATGTCTCTTCATTTTGATCCATCACTTTAAACTGTAGATTTAGCTACAGGCAGGCAAGTGAAAGAAATTTGAAACATTTACATCAGATTTTTAGAAGCAAATATTTCAAGCAAAATTCTAAATAGCATGTGCTCAGCTTTTTTTCATGTATCTGTATCATGCTTTGAGGATGAAACTATTCCAGCAGCTCAATGCAGAATTCATCTGGAAAATGCTGGAGGGAACTCTTAGACTGGAAGTACTGGTTTTCCTCATCTTCCTTAGGTCCTGTTATTTGCCTGCATAATTTCATCCTAAGTTATCTTAAGAGTATTAATGTGCCCATTATATCTTCTATCTCCATTTAAATAGCTGAAAGTCCAAACAATAGTCACATTAAAAAAAATACCACTTTCTTGCCTGGATAAATAAGGAAAGCTGTAGATCTTCAGCAACGGCTCAGTGTCAAATTCCTCCTGCCACATGTTATTCCTCAGCACTAACGGAAAAATCCAATAAAGCTCCATTAACTGCTGCTGTGCTCGAGCCATCAAAATGTTGTCTCAGTCTGTATTTCTGGATAAAGCAGAAGGGAAGCGTGCTACTTACACAGTTCTCCAGTGCATTGAATGTAATCACTTACATCAAATCATAGTGATGGACCCCATCACTTCACTGCTTTAGAAGATCAATCCAGTTTCGTGTTTGCTTTACTTTGTGGGGAGAGGAAAGCTTCAAGGCTTACATAAAATGACAGAAACTCAAGAAAAACTTTTTTCCATGTGACCCTTAGCCTGGAAGAAAGTATTTCTTCCAATTTCACTTGCCATACAAAGATATTCACAAATATATTTTAACTTATTCACTGTTTGCTTCAGATGCAGTTAAACTGCAGCATTAAGACGAGATATAGCCTTTAGCAGGCCTCAGGAGATAATAACATATATATATCAGATATCAGGAAAACTATTTTCATCACAAGGGTGGTCAAACACTGGAGAAGACCACAGAATCGCCATCCTTGAAGATATGTAAAACTCCAGTGAAGAAGTTCCTGAGCAGCCTGATTTAAGAAGATTTATATTAATTACTCCATATTTCTATTCTATTATTCTATTCTATTCTATTCTATTCTATTCTATTCTATTCTATTCTATTCTATTCTATTCTATTCTATTCTATTCTATTCTATTCTATTTCTATTCTATATTTCTATTCATTTCAGACATTTGTAGAAGTTCCAAAAACCATAACAGAAACTTATTGTAGTCAGTACAGCCAGTGATCCACAGCTTGCAGACCACCAGCACCAGTGGCTTCAGAGCAGCTACTGGAGCCACACTCATAGACCTGTTCCATTTCTGATGGAAGGGTTACACAGCAAACAAGGGGACTCTTCTTTGAGAAAGTAATTCAAAAGACTGCTCTTGTTCTGGTTAGCCAAAAGTTTGTTTCCCGTTAGGTTTGCATACTGCAATTCTGCATCTGGTAAGACTGCAGCAGCTAATGGAGCTGTTAAGGTTCTGAGAATGAGAAAAGGCCAAAATCACAGAATCACAGAATGGTTTAAGTTGAAAAGGACCTGAAAGATCATTCAGTTCCAACTCCCCTGCTGTGGGTGGGAACACCGTCTACTAGACCAGGCTGCTGAAAGCCACATCCAACCTGGCCTTGAATACCTCCATAAGATAGGTTGAACTTCCAAATACAGGTTGTAAACTAGGTTTTGAGGCATCCTCAGAAGACAACACTTAGACAGTCCGACTCTTTCCTGTATTTTGTACTTTTAAGAACAATAGAGATGGAGGCGCCTTATGTTTAGAGGGGGAGGGATGATGAAAAGAGGGGCGGATGGGTATGAGAAACAGATACTTATTTAGGAGGCATTGCTTAGTCCCTTTCATATTTCCTACAAGAGATTTTTGCAATTATAAGGGTCTTGCTACAAAATTAAAAGACCCATACATGCATGGAATTTCAGTAAGCATGACAAAAACAAAAAGAGAAAAAGAATTGTCCAGATACTGTTAGAAAGTAACCGGTTTGCTCTACTCTCACTCTACAGCACTGCCTACAGCAAATGAGATCTAGAGCCTTTGCTGGAGTGTGATAGATATGAAATCAGTGCCTGGTAAAATTCAGGAGAAGATTATTCTGGAAGGTGTTGAAAATCACCTGAAAGACAACGCTGGTCACAGCCAGCACAGCTTCATGAGGGTTGAGTCCTGCTTATCAAACCTGACTTTCATTTATGACAAGGTAACCCACCTGCTTGATCAAGGGAAGCTAGTTGATGTAACCTTTTTAGATTTTAAGTAGTTTTAGTGTCTACCAGGATCCTTTTGGATAAAATGTCTAGCATTCAGCTGGATAAATACATCATGGGATGGATGAGCAGCTGGCTTACGGGTCAGGAACAAAAGGTGATAGTGAATGGGGTGATATCAGACTGGCGACCTGACACTAGTGAGGTTCTGCAGGGCTCCATCCTCAGCCCTGTGCTCTTAAACATCTTAATAAATGCCTTGGACACAGGACTGGAAGGGATACTAAGCGAGTTCACAGATGATACAAAAGTGGAAGGAGCTGTTGACTCCCTCAAAGGCAAGGAGGCCCTGCAGAGAGACCTCAACAAATTAGAGGACTGGGCCATCACCCACCAGATGAAGTTCAAGAAGGGAAAGTGCCAGATTCAGTACCTGGGGTGGGGCAACCCTGGATATACAGACGGACTGGGGAATTTGATATTGGAAAGCAGCGCCACAGGAGGGGACCTGGGGATCCTGGTTGAAGGAAAGTTGAAGATGAGTCAGCAGTGCCCAGGCAGTCAGAAGAGCCAACCGTGTCCTAGGGGCATCAGGCCCATCGTCGCCGGCTGGGTGATGGAGGAGATTGTCCCTCTCTCCTCTGCACTGGAGCAGCCTCACCTTGAATATTGTGTGCAGCTTTGGTCAGCATAATATATGAAAGATATTAAGCTATTGGAGAACGTTCAAAGGAGGGCAACAAAGAAGCACCTTGAGGGTACTTATGAAGACATATGAGAAGTGTATGAGGAGCACTTGGTCTGTTCAGCCTGGAGGAGACTGAGGGGAGACCTCATTGGGGTCTGTAACTTCCTCGTGAGGGGAAGAAGAGGAGCAGACACTGATCTCTCCTCTGTGGTGACCAGTGACAGGACCCAAAAGAATGACCTGAGGTTGTGTCAGCTGAGGTTTAGGTTGGATATTAGAAAAAAGTTCTTCTCCCAGTGGGTGGCTGGGCACTGAAACAGGCTCCCCAAAGAAGTGGTCACAGCACCAATCCTGACAGAGCTCAAGGACCATTTGAACAATACTCTCAGGCATATGGTGTGACTCTTGGGGGTGGTCCTGTGCAGGGCCAGACATCGGACTCAATGATCCTTGTGGGTCTCTTCCAACTCAGCATATTCTGTGATTCTGTGAAATACAAAGAGCATTAATCTACAAATTTTAGTTTCTTGCAGGCTCCACTCCCTTAGAAGATGAACTAAGTGCTAGTACTTAGTCCTTTACATATTCCACCTCCTGCAAGTAAACAAGCCAAAATCACCCTAGATCTTCTCATGCTCCTACATGAATAGTTTCTGCATTTCTGTTTGGACACCATCACCTTAACACTTCTACCAAACTAGGTAACAGGACAATTAAGCATGAAAGAGGTCAGAACTGCCATTTTGGATACCTTCCTGAGCCTACCTAGTAGAGCAGGTTGGTAAAAATTAGGTGCTTTGCCTGGCAAGGTGTTTGCAAATTTCTGAAGTCATCCTATTTTGGTACTCAAGAGTGGAGTTTCTGCATTCTTTACAAGCTGGTACTAGGGACTTATCTGCATTATTTTTAAAAGAATGAAAGGAATTAAGAATGAGAAGCTGTTGGGGTTTGGAATTTCCCAATTCATGGAACTGTTCAAAAGTCCTTGGCTTCCAGTCAACTCCTGCTCTTGTGGTCAAACCAAGAAAGTGAAATTTGAAAAGTTCATCCATTTCTTACACAAACTTAATGACAACAACAACAATAATAAATTAAAAAATTAACTGCAAGTTAAAAAGGACTTTCATTCTGAAACACTGATCCACTCTACTGGACTCATCATTCCTTCCAGAAAGAATATTTTGTGGTTTGTTCTGTCCCCATCAATAATGTATCAGCAATGTTACAACTCTAGAGCTTGGTAGGAAACACTCCTCTCAGCCAATAAATTTCTTCAAGACTACAAAAATTCCCCCTTTCAGTGTTGGGACAAATCCCTTTTGCAACCTTTTTTCCCATGGCAAGGCAGGGAAAACCTCCTGGGAATGGGCTCCTATCAGGGCCAACAGGGTGAAGAGCACTCAGCATGGCTTTTTCTTCTCCTTTCCATACCTCTTTCAAGCCCTGAATGTCACAAGCTAGAGGTCTGTAGGCCTGATGAAATATTACCATCTGGATGACTCAAGAAAGATGTGCTGGCTGTACTCCCATAATGCAGCTCTGACATCTTCTCTGGAGAATGAATCACACATGTAGGAACAGGCAGCCATTCAGATGTGTAAAAGGAAACACAAAGGTAGGCATTCTCCTCGAAAAACAGGGAGAAAGAAATTTGCCTCTCAGCTAAGCCCTCAATTTGTAGCCTAAGCCACAGTTTTCCCCTTGTATCTAAAAGGCAGAATTTTTAATGAGGTTATCTGGGAATGCACAGTTAGCATATTTTTAATCTCTATGCCAAAAAGTAGATTTATTTTCTTAACAAGTGCTCTCTCATCAACCTGACATAACCACAAAGACCAACTTGTCTTCAAAACCTCTTCGAGTCAGCCACAGAAGTTACATCAAGGCCCAGGTAATCTGTCAAAATATAACTAAAAGAAACAAGATATACAGCATCTCATAAGACCTTGGAAAATGCGAAGCAGTTCTGCTTAATATGCTAATTTCCTCACTGAAGATAAGGCAACACAGAATTAATAGT
This sequence comes from Orthonyx spaldingii, assembly GCA_013397795.1. NCBI lineage: Eukaryota > Metazoa > Chordata > Aves > Passeriformes > Orthonychidae > Orthonyx > Orthonyx spaldingii. The sequence goes on from VZTJ01004398.1 coordinate 365,212, forward strand.
TTAAATGCATTCTTAACCAATATATTACTCAATTTGTTTAAAAGTTACAATTGTTTTAGGTATCCTGTTGACAAATTTTGAGTAGGAGAAATCCATGGGTGTTTCTGGGAGTTAAGAAAGGAGAAACACATGTCCTTTCTATACATCTAAGAGTCATAATATTCCCAATATGACCAACTTTATTTAAAACAAAACAAACCAATCAAACAAAATCACACAGAAAAACCCCACAGAAGACAAATGGGACACAGCATTAAAAAAAGTTGTACTGTGAAAAACATCTTGGAAAACTCAACCCCACTATTCCAAGAATATCATGGACATCAACAAGTGACAACTGTAATCAAGAAGACAGAAGAAGAATATATACTAACAGTATGTTATAAAACATTATTTTACTTGGCTCATATGAAACTTATTCACCTAGTAGCTCACAATCTGTAGCACAGACATTTGGTATCCTGAGAAAAGTTAACAAGGTGGCTTTGGATAAAATTGGAGACCTTGTGTTGTCCCCTCTCTTTGACTAAATAATGGATGTTATTGACACTTTGCATTAAACAGATAAAATTCAATTCTCAGCTCTAGGCACCAAGGCCTGTGAAACAGACCCATATGACCCATGGCATTCTTAACTACCTCATACTATCATTTCCTACCCTGCTCTGAATTTTAAAGAGCTTGCAGACTGCCTAAAACCTTTTTTTGCCTTTACAGACGTAAGTATGAACTTAAAGGTTTTTCATTTTACCAGAGATTATCATCCATTTTTGCTTGCCTCCTTACCCACTTAACTTTTTCCAACAACATATTTTGTCATAGTCCTCCCATTGTGTTTATCACATCACTAGGATATACCACTTCAAAACTAAATAGAGAGCAATTATTAACTAAGCTATGATTATAATAAGAGCCCCTGGCATTTATTTAGTTCCTTTAGACCCTGGTCTGAAACTCACCTAAGTCATGTGAGCCTTAAAGCACCATAAACTGCATCCTCTGGAGCGCAGTGTTGGTACGAGTTGTGGTAGTGCAATGCCAAACATTGGAGAAGTTAATGTCCATTAGGTCCCAAAATAAATCCTCACAGTAATTTACCAGTTTCAATGCTACCTATCCCTGTCGATCCACTTTTTAATCAAGTTTTCTCTGGAGAGAGAAAATAATTTTTTATTGTTTAAGAGAAGCTATGGCCAAAGACAAAAATTTTCTAAAATTATTTCAGTCTTGAATTTTTTGAAGTTCAAGCTTATAATCATCTGACATACTGGAAAAGACACCGGGAAGACTTAGTCCTCCTTACCACTTTGCATTAATTTTTTGTACCAGTTTCACTGCCTCAACTTTGTCCCTCGTACTGCACCTTAAAGAGCATCCAGTTTTCATTGATTCAAGCTAAATTAACATTCCTTTTCTGCATCCTGCAGCTTAAAACTCATTGTTCCTCTTACAGTAAAACTTATACAACCAGCAATCTACTCATAGCGAACTCCTACATGAAAATGTCCAGCACAACGCCCTACCATCAACACATTCCCATCAGAGAACTTTATATTGTTCCTAAGATTCCCACCCAAAAAACATCTGGAAACAAAGATCCACTGTCCCAATAACAGCTAAAACTCCCCAATGATCCCTGCAAAGTTAAAACCAGGACTGCAGAGTGATTTTGTTAGTATGTGTTAATGCAGAGTTGGGTGTGAAAGTTCCTAAGTCTACTCTTTACAATTTCATGTGGCATTTGCTGAAAAACCAGTATTTGTACTCATAGAAGGGCACATATAGAACATTGTTTAAAAGAGCCAGAAGAAAGTTGCTCTTCAGTGCTCTGAAGCTGAGGAGAACCAGGGAGATCTGTATACCTGAGGGAACACCTTCTGCTCCATGCAGAACATCTGCTTGCATTACTAATCTGAAGACCCCTGCCCTAAGCAGAGATTTGGCCTGGAAAAGCCAGAATAACTATTTTCCAAGTGCAAATTCAGCATATTCAGAAATTGAGTTATAAAAGTAAGCAGCAGCACAAATTTAGTGCAAATGACCCTATTAAGGCAGCCCAGCTCTGGTGCTCACACACAGACCCTTCGACACTGAATATACCTCTCACCAGAACTGGGAATCACAGAACTAAATAATTTTTAAAAAGAAAAATCAAGACATCACACAGCTGTTAGCCAAACCTGCTGCCTTTTTATGAGACTAGAACTGGCATTTATTTCTGGGTAACTTTCAGGAATTACATTTGCAAGCTTGATAAAATGTAATTTCTCTAGCAGAGGATTCTCATTCCTCCAGTCCTTTACCCCTGATTAAAGCACACGACCCAAACACATCATCAAAAGGCAAACAAACAGAAACTAAATCAGTACATTCCATCCCCAGGTAAGACAATACCTTTTGTGTTATTGCAGCAGGTAAAGCCCAGTTATGTCGTATAATTTCATTTTACCAAACTCTTCTAATTACTTTTTTTTATTTCCCTGAACACTAGGAAGGCCAGTAATGGGCCACAGCTGGTGGCATTTGATGTCACACTGCTCCCAGCAGTTGGAGTCCTGCCTTCGCTTTTGGGCATAGCTTTAATTAGCCATGATACTTTGGAGGCAATTTCAGCTAGAAGTTGATTTTTTAAAAAGAATTATTGACAGGCACATTCTTTGTCTGTCAGTGTGAAAATGGATGTGAAATCACAGTTGACATGCTAAAAAAAGACAGGTAACCTAAAGAAAGCCTATGTTTTAGGAAGATTTCAATTTTTAATATCTAGGTTTGAGAGAATTTTTATGGCCTGGGAGTTGATGTAAAGAGTTTGCAGCTTGCCGGTCAGACAGTTCAACTCTTGCTGCTCATCACTGTACAATGCTACACAGGGAAATACCCTCAGTGAGGTCACCAGGGCCCACCCCCTTCTCCAGGAATGGTGCAGCAGTGGGCCCCAAGACTGGAGGTCAGAATGTAAATCTAGAGTAGGAGTTTTCCATACCCCTCTGTTTTATAGGCTCGCAAGGCAAGGAAATGCAGAGCGCCAGCCATCTAAACCCACAGGCAAAACATTGCTTTTAAAATACCTTGCTTGTAATTGTTAGGACAACCTAAAAATACGGAAAAGTAGCATTTAAATGGTTCTGTTATCATTGCAGAGGCATGGAAAATACTTCTCACACTGAATAATAATCACCATTCACAACAATTTGCTGTTTAATTAAGAATTTAAAGTATGGTCCCTTCCCTGGGCCCGCGGGCTCTTCTCCAGGCTCCCGTGCCCAGAGCCGGTGCCGATGGAGTCCCGGCCCTGCTGGGCTGTGGGGAGGGGCAGCACCGCGGCTCCCCGGGCAGCACCCGGCCCTCTGCCCCCTCCAGAGCCCGGCGCCAGGGGCTGCTGGCCGGGGCTCAGGGCGGTGCGGGCAGGGGAGGCCAGGGCTGGGCGCAGGGAGC
>VZTJ01004399.1:376-36408 GCA_013397795.1 Orthonyx spaldingii
GTTCAAGGCTTCTTGGCTGCCCTGCATCCGGGACCTTTGTTCGCCCGAGTTGCAACAATAAAACCTTCTGGGTGCTGCTGCCAGGGGCCCCTCCACCCCTTCGCTCTCGCCTCGCTACTTTGTTACTGGCTGCTGTTGCTCACTGAGCGTGGGGGCTGACAGCTCCCGAGCAGAGGTCAGACAGAGGCTTGCACAGCCTGTAAGCTGTCTGACACAAGCCGAGCCCATTTGTCGCCCGCAGGCTACCGGGCAGCCAGCAGTCAGCGACACTTCATCTTTCTAAAAAGAGTTTTTTTCCTGCCTTGGCTGTTCATGCCCCTGTGAAGAAAGTAAATTTTATCACCCTTAGATGGAGGAAATCTTTCTTCAGCTGGGTATTCAGGAGGGGTTTGGGACAATAGTTGCCTTTCCACATGAAAAGTAATAGTAAAATAAGGGTCTCTGCACAGTTCTATCATGTAATTTATTGCAAATAAAGCCGAACAAAATTGCAGTAAAAAAGCAATGTACTGTAGTGACATTTGAGAGCTTTAAGCTCTTTTAACTCTTTTTGTGCTATCTGTAATGTGTGCAGATATGATAGTTCTACAGTTTTTGATACTGCATTTGAGATCAAATTTAACTGAAGAAAATATGATCCTCTTTACCATCCAGCATAAAGCTGTCCACAAAACCATGCTGTCTTCCTGGACCAATGTGTTAGTAATTTCATATTTGTTTCTAACTGTTGTTAGTTAGATGTCTCACAGTCATCCTTGCACTGGTCAGAAACCTCCTGCCAGTAGCAGTCTGATGTGTAAGGTCAGGCTTTTCAGTTCTTGGAGTTTACAAGTTTGGCTTGAACAGAATGGAACTGTATTCCCTAACCTTCCTACCTGGCTAGGTGTTGCCTTTGTATGGTCAGATATGCCCAGTTAAAGCTGTGTATAAAGGATTGGTAAGAACAGGCAGAATATGAATAAGGTGATATATAACTCTTGGTGACATACCTTAATTTCTTTTCTAAGATGGTCATATCAGCTGAAGGGTTGAAACATGAATGAAAAACCATTTTGGAAACATGCTTTACGTTGATAATTTTTCATGTTTAATGATAATTATTAATTCCATAGGACATTTATTTTTTACATGAATGTTGTAGAAACTCAACTTCTGATGTGTCTTTATTGTACGCTCAACATGGAACTGGGAGCTTCAGAAAATGGGTAATTTTGGTTTCATCGTAATGCACTTGTGCTCTGTGGTTTGGGGCTTCTGCAAGGGGAGACAAGCATGCATGGTACAGGCAGACTCAGCTGATACACAGACACTATGTTGCACTACTACCATCTTTTCACATTTTAATAGACTTTGTCAGTGATGGAAGCAAGTGCTATTGAATGTATTTCACTCTAAAAAGCATGTAAAGTGTTCGCAAAGCTCTAGTTAGCTTTTCTTTATTAGTAAGATTATTAATTGTCCTAAAAAAGTCTAGGTATAGATTTGTCAGTCTAAAACATGTATTTAAAATTACAACTGCATTCTCCAATGTAATTTTTCATTAAAACACTTCTTTCATGGTACATAACCTGCAATTGTTTGCACATAAACACTTAACAATAATTGTTCTCTGCTTTCTCAAGTGTAAATATTTATACCAGTAATGAAGTAAAAACTACTCTGTGGACACTGTAAACTTGTGTAGTCTGGATAGGATGTGCACTTGTGCTACCTGTTTTCAGTTGATTCAAATGGTGTGGTTTAGTAATGCAACACGAGTAAAAATCTGAGCATGCTTCAAGTCTGCCAAATGGATAACATGATATTATAGAAATGTTAGCTCCAACCACTGGAAGAAAAATGGCTTATTTGTGTCCCCTTCAATAGTGCACTTAAGCACAAAAACACTTACTGTACCTCTGTAATTGATGGGAATGTGGAAAAGAAATATTTGCATGGCTCTGAGCCAAGAAGAATTTAGTTTAACCATGTTCCTAGAACTTCCCATTAGAGCTGTAGTATTGAAATTGCTTGTTATTACAATAGAAGTACTTTTTGTCCTAGGTTGCAATATAAGATATATCCTATTACCATCTCCACAAGCTGTTAAAACAGGTGGGGCACTGTTAGTTATCTCCTGTCATGACTCACCCCTGATAACTCCCTCTGGGTGCTATCTCTATTAATGGGCCGTCAAGATCCCACTGCATGACTCACTGGAATTACCTCATCCCATTGTGAGATGCTCTGCCCAGGACAGAGGAGCCAAGCATTCCCACCTGGATATAACCTGGGCTTTGGAACTGCACAAGTCAGCCCTGCCTACTGGATTCCCAGAGGACAAGAGCTACCACTGGACCTTCAGGTGGACACCAGACCCTGCTACAGGATCACCGCTTTAACTGAACCACGTCACTTGGATGGCTACCGCCACCCTGACTAACAGGGTGTCAGGTTGTATCCCGACTCTGTCAGGTCTTTTTCCTTGTATTGTTGCATTTATTTTAATTTTCCTATTAAATTTTAATTCTGACTTGCAGTCTCCCACTGGTTTGTTTTCAAACTAGTACAGTAAGTGAAATAGCAGATTTGGAAACCTTACTTTTGTATAGATGCCTATTGAAATTTGTGTATAATTTAGAATGAAAGAGAATGGTTTTTCCAAAGAATTGTCTGGTATTTAGTCTCATCTTTTGATATTCTGTAACTATAGCAGTGACACAGTGGAAGTCAGTTATTTGTAATTCACTATTTCTAAAAGCTTTTACAATTTTTAGTGGGATCTTGAATACTAACAGAATTTCATGCAGAATGCTTGTGAATTAGAAGTAGGTAAAATGCAAAAGGATTCTGTGATGATACCACTGTTTTTATATGCAGTCAGGATTGTAAAAGCTGATTTTCAGAGGTTTTTCTGACTGTTGATAGGATGACATCAGCAAAGATACTTGGCTAAGGGACCATTTGGGAAGGTGGGATGAGGAGTGTCCTATTTTTCAGAAGTACTGTGGAGGCTGAAAAGAACCATCCTTATAACTTACATGCATTATTAAGCTCTGAATGTGTTTGAGCATTTGAAAAACATTTGGCTAAAGTGTTTATGTTAATGAAAAATACAAATAAAATATAGGAGAGAAAGAAAAGTGAACATGCTATGTTGTAGAAATCAATGGTATGCCTATGTCAAATCTGGCCTCTGCACCAATAAATAAGTGTGGAAATGAATAAGTTCAAGTAGATAAAGACTCTGCACTAGCTTGAGGATATGTTAGAAGGGATATGGTAATGATATGTAGAATAATGACTGTTTTCAAAGAAAATGAGCTGCTTCTGCCTAACCTCTGTCATGGAAAGTGAAAAAATTGGACATGAAATACTGTTGCGTATAAGGTGACATTTTTCTATTCAGCTCATTAAGAAACTGCTGAAGCTAGAAGCACAGGAAGCTTGCAAAAGGCTAGAGATTTTTGTGAATGTTGAGGACTTTTACTCATTATGCAGTGTATTTTCATCATGAGGGCATGAGTCCTCCACCCAAGTTACAAACCAGTTGCATGAAGTTAAGGAAGAAATTTTCCCAAGGAAAGACTACCCCACAGTTTTCCATTTAAGCAAATGTTCTTTGCACCTTTCAATCTACCTTCCTGCACTGATGATATCAATAACTGTATTATTAGGTGTGGAGGTCTTCCTTAAATACAGACATCTCAGAAGCCCTGACAATGCAAAAAAAAAAGTGAAATTTTATAAAATTGATAGCTGGTTTACTTCAGAAGGAAGGATTGCTGAGACATTCCAATGGAAAGTCTAGAATCAAGTTTTAGTGCTTGCCTCTGTCAGTTGAAGCAATTTGAAGGTATATGCGTGGCTGTCAAGAAGCGGGTTTGCCTTTACATAGCATGTGCTACCAGCCTGATTATCTGGAATATTCCCTTTGGCTGCCTCAGAGTGATCTGTGAGGAATCAAATATCTGTCATACCTTACAAGTTGTTGAGGACAAAGAAAGATAGCGTATCAACAGTGCCATTCTCCAGCCCCTCAGAAGGGAAAAAAAACCCCAGAATTAAAAAGATACAAATAAAAAAAGACCACCACAGAGGAAAAAACAGTAAGAAGGGTCACTCAGCTTCATGAGGGAAAGTGAAGGAAAAGCAGAAGAGGTAAGGAGCTGTTAAAATTATTGTGGTAAATATAATCTCTGAGCCAAAATCACCCACATTTTGAGTGACATTGTGAGGTCTGAGGGAAGCATTTTGATCTCAGAGCCCTAAGAAAAACTAGGTGGAGAAGCAAGAATTAATGAGTAGTTAGGTAAGAGGCTTGCTGAGTCCTTAGCAATCTGAAGTTTCAGTGCTCTGCACAGATCTCATAGTGACTTACCAGGCTTTTCTACAGCTGTAATTTATTCCTTAATTAGAAAAATCGTCTTTGGGCTCTACATCAATAGAATGACCATGAGGGAAGGGCATTCCTGGAAGCTACCAAGCCCATTATATGGAAACTACTTAAGAAAATCCATTTCTGCCCTGCATAGTGTTAGTTCTGATTAACACAGCCCTCCAAGGTCTCAATTTATAATTCTGTCTGAGAACCCTGCACAGAAGGTACACTCTTTATTTTGCCTTCGATTCTTCTTGCCCCTATACCGTTTTACAATAAATGATTCAGTATTTCATTGCCAGAACCATAGGGTGTCTAGTAATAATCATTTTCATTTCTTCTGTTTGATGAGAGCTTAAAAATGTGTTCTGAGTTCCCACACTCTACCAAACTCAAAAGAACATGCAGCAGTTGATATATAGATCTCTGCTTTAGCTGAAAAAAAAGCTAATGTAACTGCTAATAGATTGCTTCATAATACCATATTTAATGACCATCACAATCACTGTAGTCGAAATTTATGCTGTGTATGTAGCAGACATGAGCAGACCTCCTCAACCTCACGAGCCACACGCCAGAATCTTTATCTTCACACATTGGAGGTTTGGGAGTTATTCCTGGCAGCTATTAAAGGCTCCCCACAGCTCTTACTGTGAATATGAGGCACAAAGGTGGATCTTAGCACTCTCCAATTATGCCAACCTTCAGAGCCATGTTGGCTTGGTTTTACTTGCTCCTGAGATTTCAGATTATTTTGCTGCTCCTCTATAGCATTGGGACATGAGCTGGGAGCCATCCTTGAAATATTAGAGAACTGCTTAGGACCTGCCACCTGTGGCCTTCTGAATTCCAACTAAGTTCATCTGCTGTTAATACAAATTTCTAAAGAAGCCCAAGAATGAAAGTACACAGAGACGGCTCCTGCCATATGGAAGACACTAGCAAGTTCCCCTTGGGCTGCTGAGGAAAACAGAAATCAGCATCTGTGCCACCATGGAAGTAATAGAGTAAGTATGATTCCTCAATAAAACCTTCGAAGATCTTTTTTAATGAGATGTCTTTTTTTAAAATGCTGCCAGTTGATAGCGTGTACTGTCTTACACAAATGGGTCAAAAGATTGAATAAAAGTTTCCATGGAGACTTTTTACGACTGCAAGGTGCTTTCCAAATTAATTAATGTCTTGTGTTGCAAGGAAAAGAGGTTTAAAGGTGATAAAATATAGTACTAGTATATAGATCTGCAGTCAGTTCTGGCCACTGTGTCCTACGGATATCTGTCATCACTGACAATACAATTAGTGAAGTTTTAACTGTAAAAATTAGTGAATTTTTAGAATTCTTTCTTTTCTGAGAGGGACCAGTATAGTCTGTTTTTGCCTCAGCACACGTTCATATGAGCCTACAGTTCTGTCCCTAGGAAGGCTTCTCCTGGCAGCCAATCAGGGTAGAGAAAGCCTCCAGGATCAGACTACAAGCGCCCCTCCCCCCACTTGCCAGTGGGGAGGGCAGGTACCCGGATGCCGGCGAAGACTGCTTTGCCCGGCTTCACGCGCATGAAGCTGGGTTGTGGGAGGGGCTCTAGCACACAAAACAACTGCCTGCTACACGGCAGTAGCCATTTTTGCCTGGAGGTTCTGGGGTGAGCGGGGCCCCACTTGTGGAGCCAGCTTGGCCCCCCTCCCCCCCCTTCACTTTTCCCTCCCTGTGTTCTTGCTTTTCTGCCCGCATCTGCTTTGCCCGGCTTCACCGCTCTTGAACTAGCCTGTCGCCGTGGCGATCCCAAATCGGCCACGTGGCAGGATCGCCCCAAACCTGGTGCCGCGCCGCCTGCACCCAGCCACACTGCTGCCTGTCACCACGATGACCCTGAGCCTGCCATGTGAGTAGTCCGCCACTCACCTCCAGTCACCGCCAAACCAGGCTACTGGCACCCGAACTTGCTGCCACCACGGCCAGCCATGAGCTTGCCACACGGACACCTGCCGCCGCGGCTGCCTCTGGTCCCTGGCGAGCTGGCTATTGGCTCGCGCATGTGCTGCTGCCACCATAGTCAGGCCCCACCAGACGCCCACACACAGCCACAGCCACCGTCCCAGCCAGAAGCCCGCCACACCACAGCCAGCCACCCACCTCCGGTAGGATCGCTGCCGCCGCTGTCCCCCTGCCCACTGGCTGCCGCAGCAATAGCAGCTGCTGACCTAACCACACTGCCAGCCACGCTGTAGCCGCTGCCGCCATCGTGTTCCGACCGTGCTACTCCACAGATGCATCTCAGTTCCCAGCAACAACACTTCATCCGCCAAACCGCCACTGCCAAAGAACCGGGGTTCCTTGTGGTAACTCTGTCCCCTGTCCCTTTTTTCTCTTTTTCCTCTCTCTTTTCCCCTTAGTGCTCCTTTTTCTGTCGTCCTTTAGTACCCTTTTATTAATAAACAGTTCTCTGATATAATACTGCTGCGTTTGCACTTTATTTTCATTTGAAAAATCTATTAAAAGAACCTTTCCCAATTCTCCTTTTAAAATCAGAACGGGACATCTTCATAACAGTTAAACAAGATAGACCCAGGTGCAAGACTGAGTCAATCATGCACATACAGAACAAGAAAAGAACCCTTCTTCTGGAAAATCCAGAATACATAATTTCAGAATTTTGAAAGCAGTCATAATTAGTGAGAACTGTTCACATCATTTTCCTACATCATTAATTAAAGAGTATGGGTTTTATTTTTAATTTCTTTTTCTTTTGTGCATATTAAATGCACCCATGTAATACAGAGAGATTATATTTCTTACTAGTTTTTTAGTAAATAAAATTACAAAGAAGCAAGTTTGCATATACAGTACATTGGAACTGTGTTGTGTTCATTATAATTCAGTAAACATTGAAATGTTAATTGAATACTGCTTATTTGTTTAGGTAGTAACTGTAGATTAATCCACAGATTTTTCTAATTGGAGGAAGTTTTGTGTTAGATTGGTACACAAATTGTTGAAGTGGTCTTATGAGTGTTACTGATTGCATTGGTACTACATCAAGCTCATAACATGATAGTATATAGGATAGAAATGTGGTTTAGAATGGCCCCTGTGTGAATTGGAGAACAAATACTGTAGCTTTGTTGTTTCGGCGCTGGACTCTCTGGGACCACCGTGCCTGCCCTCGGTAGCTCCTTTAGCCCGGGAGCTCCAGTCCTGGGCAGACGGTGGCAGCTGTTTGCCGGTAAAAACAGACAGACCACTTGCCTTTTTAATCAGCGTTCTTTATTCCCTCACAGAGGGAAAAGGATTGTGCATAGAACAAGCTGCAAGATGGTAACCTGGCAAAATGGCCCTGATCGTCGCTCACCTGAGTCTTTTATGCCTTCCATCAGGGGAGGGCAAGGCGAGTGATGAGCCATTGGGCAAATGATTGACCAGTGACATCTGGCCAGTCCTGGGTAAACAGGGGAGGGACAAGTACAAAGCAGCACTATGAATGGTCAGCCCACTGGGACAAATTCATCCTGGTGGTCTGCCCACTGCTACAAAATACTTCCATGGTTATTGATGTCTTCAATTTTTGATCTCAGCATTGAGAGAAAATACATATGAACATCCCTACACCTAAATTGTTGTCAATAGTGTGATTTAACAAAGCTGTTCTAGTCTTTGGCTCATAATATTTGCAATTCTGTTTCTAGCAAAACACTTTGTAATTTTAAAGATGTTCTTAATTTTATTATTCGAGTGTTGCTTTAGATGTTATATTCACATATCAGTGTAGCTTGTATGTAAGAGTACAGGGTGATCTTTCGTAGAGCTCAGATACACAAAATTTTCTGCATTAAAAAGTGATATTATGAATAACAATCAGTTATCTCACATTACAAAAATCTGCCAGTGTTTGTCATCCTGTACATCAATGGTTATTTGCTGATCTGTATACAACATTTTTATTCCAGCACCTGCCTCTTTTAAGCATTGCGTGCTCAGAGTATACTAATTTTTTTAAGATTATAGTTTGAAGTTTATTTGGTAAATAGATTAGACACACTCTGTTCCTGTCACCTTGAATGGTCTGCAAAAATGGCTGGAAATCTAAGTTCAGAAATCCCAACAAAACTGTTGCCCCTCACCCATTAAGATTGTATATTATGTCTGGGTACAGAAAAAGGATAGAGACAAATTATTTGAACCACAAACTTTACACGTTATTCCAAATTTTTGCTGTCTGTAGGTACTAAGAGGAGTGAATGTCAGAGCAGTGCCTTTGAGGCCATTTGTTCATAAGACGTGGACCTCCAGAATCTCGGCCTCCCTGGTATTTGCAAGCCTCTGACTCTGGATCTGCCTCTCTGTTACTCCCATCTCAGCTAATCTCTGAAACAGGGCAGAACCATGGGGATCTAACATACCTGGCTCTATAAAATGTCAGATTCCATTTGTGGTTTTAATCTCTTTCTCATTATAATCACATTTTCTGATATGCTGCCAATTTGGGGTGAGGTGCAATTTCATTATATGTGTTCCCAGTAGCCCTAGGATTGTGGTTATTTTAACATCATAAATAAGAACCTCTACCCAAATAAATTATACCCCAATAAACCCAATAGCAACAATACTCAAAATAGTAGTAGTGATGTGCAACTTGACTAATGTTTGTAGGAACACAAAATTCTGTGTCTCTTTTGTGATGGTGGATCTTCTTTCCCTTTTCCAGTCTCTACATGATGATTAGATATTATTCCTAAGTGAGGTTGGTTAGCCTGAGATGGAAGAGACCTAAATGTTCTTCTGGAGAAGCTTTATGTTCTGGGAGAAGCCTTTTATAGATATAATTCTGGTTAACATGATATTTTGTTGAGAACCCAATTATGTGAAAATGCTAAATTTTTCCTCAGAGTGACTCTTGAAGACACTTGTTTTATTTTTTGTCAGTTCCCTTCTTCTTTTTACAATTACTTTAACTTCCTGCACTGGAAGCTATGGAGGCCGGTGGGCCCAAGGAACAAGGGACTTGGAGAGTCCACTGGTGGGACAGTCCCTGAGATCCTCCCCAAGTTAGGGAGACGGAAAAGGCTTCCCCCAGGATGCTTTGTTGCGTTATGTAAATCTACCCCAATTCTGCTACCTTGGTCGGCCTGTTGGCCTCCCAGCCTCTTTATACATTATATGTCCCTGCTCCAGAAGGCTCTCCCTTACCTTCCCCCATTGGCCCTTGGCCCATTGCCACTCCCTTGGGATCTCCCTATTGGGTCCCATACCTGAGCCCCGCCTGTGTACCGCCCCCATGCCCTCAGATCATTGGCTCCTGATGCTCTCCCCCAACCCTGTATATAAACCTGGACCCTCCCATGTTCCTTATCGTCGTCCCTGGACTCCTTCACATGCATGGCTGGAATAAACCTCCTGCATGGAACTTCACACGAAGACCCTTCCTGCCTCTTTGCCTTTTGTGTTCCAAAAGCTGTCCAGTATGTGCGAATGTGTGTGTGAGTGTGGTGGACCTGCCAAGCGGCTTCATATTTGAGATGCTTCTGGAAGGTTGCAGCACCCACCATGAGCCCCGCTGCAACAGGAAGTTGGTAAAAAAATTGTAAATGTGTCAGGCATCTTTAAATCAGCCTCTGTTTCAGCTTAGTCTTGCACTGTGCTTTGCACTCTGGCTGACTTATTCAGTCTTTGAGACTACTCAGCAGATGGAGTATTAGATCTCCGAACCATCATGGGTTCAATGGATGCCACTAGGCCTTTAGAATGGAGAAAATGTCCTTCAGAAAAGTTCTTTAGTCCTTCTTAAAAAAAAACCTTCTTTTCCTAACCCTTTTATATGAAAAGGGCTCGAGTAAGTAAAAAAACTGAAATGGAGGCAAAGGAATGGTTAGGTGAGAATCTTGAGATTATTTGCAAAGGACAGGAGAGTGTTGAGCAGAAGGCAAAATGTAGATGTGACACTAATCCATGGGCTGTGCCAGGATCACAGGAGGAGGAGAAGGAATCATTCCAGAAATCTAATACATACTGATTTCTGTGCTATCAACCAGTTCTACTTCACAGAAGTTATGCATGTAAAATTTAGGTTGGTAATTGATTGTTTTGTTTGTTTTGTCTTCCCCACATCTAGATTTCTGATACTTTATCTGCTAATGGAATAGAGATGGATTTGTGAACATCTACCCAATTCTTTATATTTTTGGCAAGTGACACAGTTCTATAATTTGCCTATGAGCTTATGTTCTTTGGGCTGAGCAAGTAGATGATTCTATCCCAAGAAGCTTGGTAGATAAAGAATCAAACTCCCAGTTGAATATAAAATTATCAAAGTAGCTGAGTTTTGTTGGGGTTTCTTTGGTTTTTTTGGGCTTTTTTTTTTTTTGTTAGACCTGCTTGCTGTTTTCATTGTAAACATTGTTTTGATTTTTTAAAAATATCTATTCAATTTATCAATTTATTCGCAGCTACTGCATTTTGCTATGGCTTTGTTCCATAGTTTCAAATCCTCAATAATTCAGGTGCTTTCATTGTTATTTTTTCTTTGTTACTTCTTGTCTCAGACAAAATTATGTTCATTTTTCTCTTGATCAGGATTGTGCAACACATTAAGAAAAGGATGAACATCTTTGGGGCTGTTAGATTTTATTTTCTACACAGAACTAATAGGAGGGTGTTTTCTAGGATTTGAGAAAAATAAAGGGAGTAGAAGTCTGGAAATTTTGCTGTATGTATATGTACGTTTGTTATGTATGTGAGTTTTTTGGTTAGTGCTACCTAAATTATGTATGTTAATAAAATTATGGTGTTTGCATAAGACGATGTATTAATGTATGACGTGGATATGTTAAGAAGGTGTAAAGCTATTTTCATCTACTGTTAATTTTCTCTTAGTAGTGCTGACTGGTGGAATTGGAGCACTATAGAACTGTTGTTCAGCCTTTCATATTCTTTTTCCACATAGAGAAACGTTCTATGTGTTTACATCAGAAGAGTCTCTTTAAGTTTGAGATATGGGTCCCGACTTCTATCTCTCTTCCCCTTTGTAACTTCACTTAATGCCTTCAGTGGGGTTCACAGTACATCTAAATGATAATACCCTTGGAAAGTACTCCTGAAATACCTTCTAGGTCTGGAAAAAAGGCAGCAAATATGCCCTTTTGAAATGATGGGTTGCCCTGTCTAATACTGCTTGTGTTGCTTATCAGCATACAAAAAGAAGAAAAGAAGAAATAGCTGGAGCAGAGGTTGGAGCATAGCTTCACCTGACATTGCTATCAGTGACAGCAAGCCACAGTGACTGCTCCAAGAAAAACTATATTTTTGTCTGTTTGCCACACTTCGGGCAATATCAAGGCAGCCAGGGATTTGATGTTCAGATCACAGAGACCTGGTAGTCTTTTGAACGCAGGGCACTTGACCTAGGCAGTTAGTTAATTGGAGGGTAATGCTGGTTAGAGCATTATTTCTGAAGAGAAGGAATCAGACCGGGTCCTCCCCCATGCTCAGCTGCACTGCCACTCCAAACTCCCCTTCCCCTTCCCCCCCTCCCTTTTCGGGAGGTGGGAGGGAGGGCCCAGTCTTACCAGAGAGAGAAGCAGAGGACCTGCTTCTCTGGCAGCAACAGGACAAGAGAAAGGATCTTTTCTCAGGTGTCTCTCTCTTAAATATGTTTTTTTTTCTGGAGGCAGAACAACTTTTAATTGGATTGTATACCTGTCAGTACTCAAAACTAGGTGGTCACTGCCTCTGTCTCCCAGGAAGTAAGTTGTACTACTTCCTTGGAGGTCACCTTGGAGGTCACCCTTCCTGGGCAAACCCATGACATTCCACCTCTCGCCTTCAGGAAAAAAGCCATATGAAAAACTTATCATTAAATTTACATTCGTCATACAATCCTTACTTAGAACAATAAAAACAATTAAACTAAACAGAAGAAAAACATCTTACACCAGTTTCCAGCTCTAGATCTTACATTACTATTGCAACACACAATTTCTATTATCATCTACTTAACCTTATGACTTAAGACATGCTTTGCCTATTATCTCTCCCAATCAACCCTTATCTCAAGTTCTTATCAATTTCCCACATTCTCCACCAATTGTACTGGTTCAGTTCGTAACTAGGTGGAAACACCAATTTTCTGTAGTGGTTTGAGTTTGCTCACTTGAGTTTCTGGTTAAACGCCAGCACACTTAACAGATTTTACTTAATTTTGTTGTGAGATAAGGATTAGGAGTCAGTAAAGCAGGCTCAAACTTTAAAGAATATAAAGAATGTTTATTAACAGACTTGAAAGGAAAAAATTAAGAACCAGAACAAAACCCTCAGAACACCTCTGCTCCTCCCACTTCTCCATTTTTTCTCAATGACAATACAAAAAGCAACACTTCGACCTCCAGTCAGTTTACCACCTTTAAATTAGTCTTTTCTCAGATCATTTAGGGAGAGAAGTTTCCTCTTGCTTTACCATGTTGACTTCTCCACAAGAAATACAGTTCTTATGGTTTTCAGCCTCACAACTAGCAGCCGCCCAGGAGAAAAAAAAAATCCGCTAGTTGTGGAAAATCCCTCCCACACCAGTAGCCTTCCCACAGCTACTACGGTGGGCTATGACCGTTCATGGGGTATTCTTTTAAGGATGAGTGGTTTTACTACAGCAGCAAAGAAATCCCCTTCTTCCATGACTGGCAACATAAGTTCTCTTTGACCATTCCCTGGGGCAAGGGATCTGGATCACAGCTTCTTCTCTGTCTCTGCTCAAACGTCTCATCAGGCTGCAATTACTTCAGTATCTACTTATCTCTACACAGGTGCTTTAGTTTACTGGCTGCACTGGCTGCAGTTAGAACATCACATCCCCCCTTTGGACCATTTCCTCATATATTACAGGGAATATTTTAGCTTAGTCCCAACCGTGGTTTCACAGAAGAATTTTCAGCTTCCACATTGAAGCACTCCTCATGCTCCTCCCTCTAGGCATCGGCTCTACCTCTCTCACTGATTTTCTGAGTCTCTATGCTGTGTTTCTGTAGGTGTCTTCACTCTTTCTCTGTCTGTGCAGGGGAGGATGGGTGTCTGCAAGTTTCATCTGGGCAATGAAAGGGTTAATCTCTCTCTTGGGCCTCTGCGACAGTCCCATGATCTCTGCTGGGTTGTTTAGAAAGTCGCAGCCGGGCTGTGGAAGCAGTCAAGAGCCTCAGTGGCCTCGCTCTGCGAAGCTGGCCCAGCCCGGTGGAGCTGGCCTGGCTCGGGGTGATAGAGCAGTGCCCGGCCTGAGTCGGATGGAGCTGGCCTGGCCACTGCATGCTGCGGTTGGAATGTTTGCCAAACTGCATCCGAGCCGGAGAACTCAGACCGGGTCCTCCCCCATGCTCAGCTGCACTGCCACTCCAAACTCCCCTTCCCCACCCTCCCACTCCCTTTTTTGGGGGGGGAGGGAGGGCAAGGGCCCAGTCTTACCAGAGAGAGAAGCAGAGGACCTGCTTCTCTGGCAGCAACAGGACAAGAGAAAGGATCTTTTCTCAGGTGTCTTTATCTTATATATGTTTTTTTTTTCTGGAGGCAGAACAACTTTTAATTGGATTGCATACCTGTCCATACTCAAAACTAGCTGGTCACTGGCTCTGTCTCCCAGGAAGTAAGTTGTACTACTTCCTACAGCATAGGTCACCTCCAAGACTGACCCTTCCTGAGCAAATCTAGGACACACATGTTATCTCGCCTCTTGTTTTCATAAGACACTGTAGGCTGTTCTTGATAAAACTGGAGGAAGTGGCTGGTGTGTTGTCAAGTATGCAGTGAGAAGGCAGGGTTTTTTGAGAGATCAGACTGCATATGAGGAGCTTGAGGAGATGTGGTCACTCTCCAACTCCCATTCTACAAACTGGCTGCCTATGAGGGAAAAAGTAAGGCAAAGGAAACACTGACACTTTTTCTTCCTTGCCCCACCCTTCTTCCTTCTCTGGAAGATTTTGAAGGATCCAGAGAGCAGCAGTATGTGCAAGTATATTTCTGTGTTTGCAGTTCCCAAATCTTCCAGTATTACCAAGATATTTTGATTGGGGCTTTCTAAATGGATGTGTAGTGTAGCTGATGAGTCAGTCACAGCTGTTTCAGTAACTGTTACTGTATCATTTATACATTTCGTAGTAAACAGACAAGTTTGGCAGGGATTCATGCAGTAGGAGCTCAAAATTTGTAGCTGGTGCAGGAGTCCCTCTCTCTCTGGTGAAACTGTAGGATAAGGAAGGGGGTTTGACTTCAAAGAGCATTATGGTTTTAATTTCTGGTGTTGTGGATCTACCATGTTTCCTACCAATGGAGCAATGGAGCGGAGAAGTCTCCCTGTCCTTTTCCTGCTTCAGCGTGAGGGGAGGAATGTTTTGCTATACATCTGTGCACAGCTGTCCAGCTCAGGTTCCCTTATGTTGTAGTATACGCTCGGAACATCCTTCTCGTCTGGGATCACAGGAAAAGGCCAGCATTCAAACCCTGAGAGAAATTTAAGAGTGCCCACAGGTAGGCCAGCAGAATTTTTACCACCCTCTTTTGATGCTGATGAATTGCATAACTGAATTTTTGATTTTTATACTGCAGCAGTTTGGAAACTTAGACTGATGCACATTTACTGAGGATTTCAGAGTAATATCATAGAATTTGTTAGTATCAGAATTGCTGGGGATTGTGCAGAAGTCACTTTCTGGCTCCATTTCTACATGCTAGTATGTGTATTTTTAATCCAGTCTAGAGACCGATGCCTATTTGAATTTGCTAATCTGATGTTTGCTAATCCATATTTGGGATTTGGGATTCCCCGCTCTGTTCTGGGTTACTCATTTCACAAACAGAGATGAGTCATACTCTTCTTGTGAGACTATTAAGACTCTTGGCACTAGAAATGGAACTAAATCACACAGGAGGTTCTGAAGAATCTTATGATAAGAAGAATGCGTATTAGTTGTCGCTGATTCAATTGCTTGGGGAAATAGCTACATCTCTTAATGTAGCTTAATGGTTCAGAACTGAGGAGGCTGAAAGAAAAAGAAACTTGAAAGATGTGAATTTAAATACAAATTATTGGGTTTTAGCCTAATGGTAAGAATTACTGGGTTTTAGTTTTAACCCACAACAATTTTAACTAATATAGCACCATATTTTGCCCAATCATTGGTAATGTGCTCTAACATTAGTGATAGTGATAATGTATTATCCTAATGCTTTATTATTCATCAAATTGATCCCTTGGATATTTCTTTTAATTTCATTTCCCTTACTCCTGGAGTTAGTCTGTCTTTAACCTATTGTATGCAGGAGATCTGATCTGTCTACCTTTATCAAATTTTACAGATTTCTCAGTTACAAATAATTACTTTTTGCTTTTCCAGAAAGGCCTATGAATTAGTAGAGAACTTCCTCTTTAGAAGATATTTTTAAGGGAGCTGAAATGTTAGACATACAAACCTGCTACAAATATACTTCTGAAAACAAAAAAACCCCAGTACTTAGGAAGAAAAAAATTGAGTGTGGTACTTTATGAAGTCTTTTGTGTTTTCTTCTTTTCTAATTTTTGTTTTCTGTGAGTGTTGCAGAAAATGCTGAAACACCAGAAATAGCTAGAACTTGATGCAACCAGAGTAAGGCTTTCACAGAGTGAAATATCCCTTTATGGAGTCGCCAACATTATTTGTTACGACACCTTCATGGCAGATTTTAGTAGTGACACTCATTTACACCCAGATTACAACCAACACAAACAGGCTGGTAAGGAGTGTCTTCTCTAGAAAGCCCTCTTATCCCTCTCTAGTGTATAACAATATTTAACAAAATAGCTTTTTTCTGGATACTTTAATAATTGCTAGTTGAGAAACTTCACTCCTAGGTGTTGCATATTTTTTCATTGAGCGTTTTTTCCTATTTATTTATTTATTTGTCTTAAGCTGTGATCAAAACAATGCAGGGTTTCAGTAAAGCCTATGCAAAAATGACAGTCAAATTGTGAGAAATAGAGGAGCTCTCAGAGAACATGAGAGTGTTCCAATTTTAAAAGTATGTGGCATTTTTTAAATACTCTTACTGATTAGGGCCTAGTTCTTTATTTAAGATTCGCTTACACATTCTTAAATGCTGTATTAGCTGTGATTTTGAAGATGGCTTCAGCTAAAAATATTTGATGCTGACTGTCAAAATACTGCTGAGGAAGAATCTGATTTCACAGGACTTGATGTTTTCTAAACAAGTGTTTCCATATTTTACAATACGGGTGATCTTAGTTCTAGCAACACAGTCTGAACTGGTCCAAATATGTTCAGATGGTGGAAGTGGTTTTGTCAGAATGTCTCAAGCATGCTTGTTCGAGAGATGTGTATGATAGCAGCTCAGTATTCAGGGCTGAAATTCATTTTAGTGGATAGATTTAATTTCATTTGATAGGTGGCAGACATCTGTCATCTGTTGTTTTTATCAACAAGGGTTTGTCTTCCCCTCCCCCTATATTTTTAAAATAGGACAATAGGGGAAAATGAATATTAAAACTTTTCTGACCAGAAAGTGTTGTCATTTTACCTTTCAGTCTTAATGCTGATTTCACAGAACTTTTTTCAAGCCGTTTGTAATTATTTTCATTTTTATTTTATTGTTATCACTTATTGAAAAGAGTTGTCTGCTTTTTTGCAAATCAAGCATTGATAAATTTGATCCTAATTGTGGAACCAATGGCAGTAATACAGTTCTTTTCATTCCCTCAGATAGGCTAACAGATTGACATTTTCTGCATTCTTTTGTTTATTGTTTTAGTAAAGAAGAACAGTTGTTACATTTCTCCAATATTTAGAAGTAAAAGGATTTCACAGAATCTTTCAACATTAGCTGAAGATATTTTTCATTTGGAGATGAGGAAGTTCCTGACCTGGGTCAGAAGTTATCTGAATAACGAATTTGTTTCCTCTAACCTCTGCAGAAGTTGCAGTATGAAAAGAAAACTTCCATAATTCTAATGCATAATAACAGAGTATTGGGGTGCAGATAGAATCTTATCCTCTTTATTCATGTCTCATCTCATTAAACTGGATCCTGTTTGTATACATGTATCTATGGTTTTATCACAAATATTCTGCATATGTGGTTGAGTCATGTTTGCTCTGTATTGGTTATGGTACTGTGAGAAGCCATGCATAGAGCTGGAGAGAGACAAGTAGTACTCCACTTTACTTCCTCTTGCTACAAGGATACCAAAAGATAAGACTGGAGAATATGTTTCCTGAAAAAAGCTTGCTTTTGAGGCATTAGACTCAGGAGTATAGGGATGAGAAGTTAGGTATTCTTCAGTGTTTGGAATCAGATACCAGGTAGGTTCAAAACCACTCATCCACTAGGCTATGGCATGGTTCTCCTGAACCTCTGTGGAAACACTAAGGCAGAGGTTTATATATGTGTCCTCTGGCCATGGACTTGTGGTCTACTCAGTCTAGATGATGCACTGAGGATATTGAGAAGTGTGCAGGCAATCTTCCAGTTTACAGATGATGTGATTTTCTGGGAAACATATGCAATGTACTCCAAATGTGAAGGAGACTTTACCCAGTGGGTATGAATCACAGACAACATTCACTTAAGGCAGTAACTTAATGGTTATATTGTGGAGGAGTTTTTTTTGTAGGACTGTACAACCTGAGTTCATATTTGAAGGTCAGAAGAGATAGAGTTCATTATGTAAGCACCCTGCATTGTTTATTCATCTTGTACTAATTCTGCTGTGCTGACCTTTCAGCTCTGGAACTGATATGGCCCCAGGGTTAAGGCCATGTATTTCCTCCAATTTCACTTGTATCTTATAGAAATATCTATGCTAGATCAGTGCTTTCCATAAAGCCTGCAGATAGAGAGGATTGAGGTGTTGCAGATGAGTGATTTAAATTGCTGAAAGCATCACTGTCAGAGGTATTAGTAAAAGTGGTTTTAATATGATGTAGGAGTGCACCTCAATGGCAAGGTTTGCTTTTATTGTACAGCACAATCTACAAGGTTATTGGTCACTTACCACTAATCTGCCATAGGTAAAAGGTCTCTGTCTCGAGGACCAAACTCAACAGGTGTCCCAGTTCAAGAGGAGATCATCACCGTGCAGCCATGGCTGCCTAGCAGGGAGAGCTCAAGGAAGGTTCATACGGGGAAAACTCATTGCCTCGTAGTCGAATTGCATGCAGTGTGAAAGATGAGCATGAGACTCCTTGTAACCCACAACTTACTGTGCTCCTTTATAAATGAGTCTTGGAAGAGTCACCTGCTGTTCCTGTGTTACTTGCATGTTTGGTGTTCCAAGCTCCTATGTATCGATGCTCACAGTGTCACTCTGCTCCTTTATAGATTTTCAGAGAACAGATTGAAACTCGAGGAGTTCTTGGCCTGGCTACAGCTCAGGCCGTTACCAAACTGTTGCTGGCTTTTTTAAGGTTTCAAGTGCATCTGTCACACAGGGTTTTATGAAATAGTGTATTTATTCCCTTTCTCTCCTTCTGAGTCCCATAGAGGATTGAGTAGCTCCCAGCTGTGGCTGAAAAAAAAAAATCCTCTGAAGTCAGAAGATACAGAAGAAAAAAGGTGGGGCAAGAGAGAAGCGTTTTAGCTGCTTTGGATATTTTTCAAATTTCATTCCTCTGGAGTCTGAAAATGGATGCTGGCAGGGAGTTTCTTTCCTTCACTTTTGAGTTTGTAGGTGGAGAGGGAACAGATGATGGACAGCAGCAGCTCAAATCTCTATTCTAGCTAAGCAGTACAGCACAGTGCTGGGCATTCATCATCACTGTTGACAGCAGCAGAGATGGAGGTGGACAAATAATACTAGAATAACATGTACATCACCAAGAGGATGTAGTCCAGCAAATGTGGGAGCTATTCCTGCTTTTTGAGATGCTAACCATCTCTTTACTTTTAATTGAGATTGGCTGTCCATTACCCAAGGAGTTAAGCTGTTCTGTGCTCAAGCCATCCTTTTACACTATTGTAGGAGAGTAATTGTCTGCATTGCACGGTATTTAATTTCCTTGCCTAATTAAACTACAGCTACAGAGTTGTTTGAACAGATGGTCCCCATGAATTATTCTAATAATGACTTGGTAAAAACTTCATTACAAGGGGTTTCACTGAAGAGCTCTGCAGGTGCTAAGTGAAGTTCTGCACCCGAAAGGCACTTCTGTGCTTTTCTGTTCCCATTCATGTCTGGATGGAGATGATTAGATTAAGACACTGATGTAGTTGCTGTCCAGAGTTTACTTGGTGTTATAAAGCAATTGAATAAAAGAGACTCACATTACCTCCACTTAGTACATTAAGAAAAAAGAACATTGAACTGCAGTCTGTCAAAGAGTAGTAGACTTAGGAGAATTTAAAGCATCAATTGATAAATTTGGTAGCAGAGAAAACTTTTTTAAATGTTTAAAAGCTGTTGCTTTTGGCCAAGGGAGTGAATACAGCTTACTAGAGCTCTCCTTTCTCTTTCAGAATAATCCAAAACTACTTTCTGCTTCACAAAATGATGATGTGATAATTGCAGAATTTTATTGCATCTGGCAAACCTTGTATTAGTTATACTAGTGTGCTTTAACATATTGAAAGTAATGTTCTTCAAATCAGAAGGGTGTGAGTCAGATTTCAGGGTAATACATTTCACTTAGGTCCCATTGGAATTTAAATATCAGGCTTGACTTTAATTTTCTCTTTAATATATTTGGAAGGCTTGTGGGCATTGATATTTATGCACACAGAACAATAAGATGGCTGCCAGGAAATGATTCTACCTCCAGTTCATGTTCAGTGACCTCTCAGAACTCTCAATATGTCATAGTTCTATTTACAGGTTAGGGTTTGGTTACATTAATTTAATTGTTTCAGTTTTCCATTCTGTTTTTAGTCTGTATCATTGACATCAGCTGAACTGGCAAGCTACTAACAGTAAAAATATGAAGTTGACTGTAAACAACTTAGCAATCCCAATGGATCCCAAATACTAGCACTTTACTCTTTTCTCAAAGGTAACATATGAAAAGAAGAAAAAGCTAAAAGAACAGCAAGTTTTGATCACTGGTTTATGGAAGGATACATTCATAACAACACAGCTTAGTTTGCAGAAGAGTATAGATTTGGCTTTTGAGCTTGTACTTTTGCTGTTTTCCAATCCTGTTTCTTTGTCTCAGATGATAATTACTCATATACTAGGTCAGAACAAGGTATAAAGATAGAAAAAAGTATGAATGTGCAAAATATGAGTTCACCGTTTGTCATTTGTCTGCTGATTTGTTCTTTTTTATATTTCTTCTGTGATCTTTGTTCAAAAATACAAAATGGGAAAGCTTCTAGTCATAATTAAGATTAACCATAACTTTAGAACGTAGCTATTCACAGAACCCATAGGGTCTTTTCTCATGATCTGTGTCAAGGGCTGATTCAAGAACATTGCAGAGACCACACATCCATTTGGCTGGGTTTCCTAAAGTTTATAGATAATTCTTTTGGCCTGTATACATTAGGTAGCAGTGAGTGATCTTGAGAATGCAAGGAGAACACTTTCTGTTAGTTTTATATTTTGAATATTCTGTTGTGACTTTTATTTGTCTTTGTAGTATTTTGAAAGCCTTGCTGGGTGTTGATGTGGCAGGTGAACATATTTGACAAGCACTCTGTCCTATACCCCTCTGATAGGACAAATGGTGATAAATTTGAGTTATTTGTCCGTTGATAGATGAACTGCATTATTTAGGTTATTAGCTTTGCATATTATTGAGGAGTGATAGATTTTCTGAGTTTAAAGTCTGTAGAATTTTGTTGAAGGCTGTGTGGAAAACAACCTGTTGTGAAACCCCTTTATATGTTACTAACACAATGCTGCATTTGCTCTGCTCAGTGTGAACTAGTAGTATCTTTACTAGTGTTAGTTTAACTGAATTCTTGCAAGCCCTTAGGCTACCAAAGCATTTTAGGTGAGATTTGTTTGAAAGGTGTAACCAAGATTTAGGTATTCAACATCCTACTTCCCCATAAGCACCAAATACTTGCTTAGTTTTGAGTGAAGCTAGTTTCCTCTGTCAGGTGCTTGCAGATTGCAGCTTTGTGGCTTACTTGGAATCTGAAAGACAGAAGAATAAAGTCTTAAGAGGGTCAAACAAATGTCTTGATGACATGTTTCAAAGATTAAATGTATTGTATGAAAATAACAAGTATTTATAAGTGGATTTTCTCAGAATTGTTTGTTGTTATTATTGTGTAGAAAGGCAAATGCTGTGCTGGTGTTATATAATAAAAAAAAAAAAACAACTTAAAAAAAACCTTTAAAAAATTACATCTTACATGTTTTACACTTACTTGACAAGCAGGTCTATTGTACAAAACATTGTACTTAGAAGAAAAGTAAGTCCATTTTGGATTGACACCAGAAAAATGGGTTAAAAAATAAAAATTATCTTTAGATCTTGTGCAAAGAAGGTATACATTAGAAAAACAATGCTGACCTATTCAAAAATTATAGTTGCATCTAACTTTTAATACACATGAGTGTCAGTGAATTAATTTGTTCACGGCATGCAGCATGATAGTTTTCCACATCAAAGTAAATACTAAAAGCCAGGTCTGAAGAAGTTGTTACTGTTTTGACAAGCCTCTTTGTGCCTGGCTGCTTGGAGGAGTGCTGCAGCACACCTAACCAGTTGTGACAGAGGAAGGCTAATGCGGCATGCCTTGTTTGCCTTGATGATGTGAGAAGTGTTTTCTCTTTTTATAAAATGCAGAGCTGAAGAAACAGGGGAAATGACCTACACTATTAGCGCTTTTACATGCAGAGGAGACTTACATCTCACATTGTTATTGCTTAATACCATCACATTTAAGACATCACTTTAAAAAGAAAGAAATTTGAACAACTGAGGTATACAATAGCTGTGGTATTTGTAAAGGTAGCATAGCAAGAACACAGTGTAAGAAATTGGTTTTAGCCGTATTATTGTAATGTACTACCAACGAATAAGTATTTCTGGAATCTTTTTGTATTCACCTGGAAATAGATAATGGATGGTAGCCATTTTTATTGTTGTATTATGTGTATTTCTAAAGTGTCTTCAGGATGTCAGTACAAAGACTTTTTTCTGCAGTAGTTTACATAGATGTTTTGGTAGTCCTGAGAAAACACATGAGCATAATCTTTTCCATGCAAGTTTCACCATGGCTATAAAAGCAAACCTGGTCTTAGGTTTAGCAGTCCATTTCCAACTGACTGTGATAAAAGGTTTAGCATTTGGTGGAAAGGAATTTAACTACCAGTACCTTGTAAAGATGTTTGCTTTCTGCTGATTTTGTAAGAAGCAATGACAAGTGTGGAGCAGAGACCTTTGGGATTGTGCTCCAGGGAGGAATGCCCATGAGAGCTCATGCCCTGTTACTCAACACACAAGTTGTTCCATGGAATGAGGAAAAAGCTTTGCTTGGAGTTTGACTATACCAGATAGCAGAAAGTTCACTCCTCATTTCAGCTATCTCTGTTTCCTGTTATTTGAGGCCAATTCTGGGGAAGATTATGTTGAAGACTTTGTATTGGTGTGATTAAGCTTACTTTAGGAGCAGAGACCACAACTAAATCCATTTCCATTTACTATGAATCAGGTAGTCATGTACAACAAACAGGTCACACACCTTACCTGAGACCAAGATGCACACATACAAAAAAGGGCAGTTCTTACTGCTTCCCTCACCCCCTGGTCAATATAATCTCATTAACGAAAGATAAAATCAAATGTATTTACTATACAATGTAACAGAGGAAATAGAATCTAAAATTTAAAAATAACTATTCTGAAATATGACCTTTTTCTAAGGTGACTTTTTTTTCTTTTGTGACCTGTGGGGAAAAGTACATTCTAGTTTATGTTCATTGCTACTGTTATTTCCTTAGAAATAATAAGATGCTTGTTTATTTGTATGTGGTTCCTTATTTAAGTTTACTTCAAATTGAGTCCTTTGATATTTTGGTATTTCGTAAAACGTGAAATAGGTCTATACAGCGTTGCCCCAGGATAACTCCAGCAGTATGAACCTTGAAAGTTTTCAGTGGAGCAAAATTTAGGTTCAAATGTTGAGCCTCATCAGCGGTGATTCAAAATAGTATTTTGAGCTGTTTATTTCACCTGAATTGGTCAAAACCAAATACAATAGAAGGATGGTGTGACTAGAACAGATTTTGCATTTAGCATGTGTGTGTGAAATAAATATCTTCGTTGGGGGATGAAACTTAAGATCAGAAGTCAGCATGTTAGAGTAGAAAAACATAACCACAAAATGATTATGCCGGTGCTTTTATTGAGAGCGCTCTGGGGACCAGGGGTTCAGACCCAAATCAAAGTCCCCACATGGTTTCGGAATAGATTTGATTTTATACTTCTCCCTTACATAACTGCTATTCAATCATATGTTAATCATCAACTTTAACATTGTTCTATTGTATATACTGTTTTCACTCAAGCATGAGTTTAAGCCCCCTTCCCCACAGAGTTTCACAGTATTGTTAATCCTTTCTCATGATTCTTGTTGTGATTAATTATGTTTATCAAGTAATCATCACATCAGCTACTCTACAGGTGGGTGCCCAGGTGCAGGTTCGCCCTGTGCAGGTTCACTCTGTTCACTGCCTTCAGCAGATACAATATCTATTACTGTTCCCGAGGCCTATGCTTTTAAAAACATTTTAACCCTATGCTATCAAGCAGTGTTGTCTGTAAATGGGTGATGTAAACAGAGTTCACAAACAGAAAAACACACAAACTAAGGCCCCAAAAATGCACAGGTGCAACTCATCTCGTCTTCTACTTCCTTGCCCTCTGAACATTAGATCAGCTCAAGACTGCTTATCTCACACCTATTTTCCACTCAGTTCCTGTCCATATTTACAGTAATACTTATTTTCAGTTATTTTCACAGAAATTTGTTTCACTAGATCCTATGCTTTCAGGATAGTGGCTCAAAATAGGTGCAACTTCAAAATCTAAGTATAAAATTGCTGTGATTAAAGGCTAAGTTGATGTCAGAACAACTTTACAACTGTAATGCTTCTGAAGTGATCTCCCATGTGATCCATGTGACTAAAACAAAAACTGGAGAAGAGTCAAATATTGACATTTCCAGGCCAAAGATTAATTCAGATGGCCAGATCTGTCAGGTGTTGTGATCACGGTGACTGTGTATGTTGTCAGCCTGAAACAGCATTTCTATCCTTAGATTGTTAAGCCTATCAGAAAATTGTGAAATAACTGGCCAGCTTTGAATAGTCCACTCCCAATTCTTACCCAGTTACTTTATAAATTTGCTATCTTGAGAAATAGCGCAATGGGAAAAGTTAAGAGATCATAATGTGTAATAATTCAGAATTAACATTCAGAGTCATCACCATTTTCATGCCATGCGATTAAGAGATTTTTTTTTTTGTTACACCCTTTTCCTGAAAAAACACTCCAGCCTAATTAACGGAAAGTCATACATTCATTTTTTTAGTTGCAAGGACAAAAGAGTTGTCAGAGATTAAAACTAGTAGCCATATGTCTATTTTGAATGGGGACTGGCTCTGAAAGCCCATTTACTCATTTCACTCCTCACAATACTTGTTCTTGCCTCTCTTATGATGATTTCTGAGCTCTGTGTACATCCCAGTGCTTCACTTCATTGAAGGATGGCAAGGACCTGAGTTTCTGATTTTTTTGATTCAGGGAGCTCTTAGCTGTAAAATCCATTTGCTGATTGTTCTGCCCTCCAGGGCCAAAATGTAGTAAATGTGTTCTCACTGGGTGTGATTTCACAACAAAATGCTAAACTAATGCAGTGCTCTGTTCTAGTGGAATGAGACAATATTGTTTTGTGTACTTCAGCAGAAAAATGAGCTGGGGACATACTAGCACCAAAATACAGCTGCATTGCTCACAGTGATTTTTAATAATGGAGCTCACTGGCATTGTCTCAGGGTCACACCAGGTCTCACTGTGGCAGATACCAGCTGGGGCTGATTTAACAAAGTCTGGACAGTGCCATGAGAAAATGAAAACTATTGCCAGCTTCCACTGCTCATTTGCAACCTTTTGACCGTCAGGTGTGTTTTGATATCTCACTCTCAAAACCTGGATTTGATGCAGGAAGCAGTTGGGCATGTTAATGTTTCATAGCTTTCTATGTTATCTGGAACAAAATAAATTTTGTCTCTTTATGTGAAGTTATGGTACGTTGCTTGAGGGCAGCACCAAAAGTGTGTGTTCCTGCAAAATGAGGAGTCCTGATTCAGCGAAGGATCTCTGTCCCAGATTCATTGAAGTTCATCGCTGAAATTGAAAGCAAAGCATGCAAAATTCATAGGCTCTTGTCTAGCTACATGCAGTGGGTTTGCAAAAGCATCTATGACTCTAAAAATTGTGGTTTTGATAGGACTTGAATATTTAAGTTCTTTGAATGAGAGTGGTTTTTAAAAACTTTCCCCAATTTCGTCCCTAATAGCTGAGCTGTAAGATTTGTATTCTTTTTAACTGATAGGCTGTCAATAAAAGTGAAACCAGAATTAATAAGATGTTTTGCTTTAAAACAAAATCCTGACTTTTCAGAGTGGAATTTAGAAGAGAAGTCCATTGACCCTTACATACAATGATGGCGATTGTGGTAGTGATATTCCTGGTTTATTTCATTCAAATTTGTGGGGAAAATCAAGTCTAGAGAGTTTGCTGCATTTTCTGGACGTTTGAAGGTGAAGAAGCAGAAACTGATCCTGCATGGCAGCTCAGTGATGTGAATCATTAAGGACTGGTGTTGATTTCATTACAACTCTTCGGTCTGCAGTGAAATTGCTCCTCTGTAAATCAGTTGAGATTTAGGCTGAAACAACATAGGCAAGTTAAAGCCACAAGTTTTGCTTGACAATATAAGCAGGTGCAATCTAACACAATTTTTGCAGAGAAACATTGAAATTATTTGCCCCAGTCACTACTATCACAGAAATACTAAGATATAGATTCCAAGTAGTAGCTAAGAGGGCAAAGTAACCAAAATAATTCTGTGTTTGGTTTGTATTACCCCACATCACCCTATTGAAACAATAAGCAGTTTCTAAGGCATGTGTGACATAACATGATAGATTTACTACTGTGTATGATGAGAAAGTTTTCAGTCAGGTGAATTTAGTGATGAAAGATTGTTATGCTGACAGAAGTTATTCCGTGATTTTATGACTTAGAAAAAATGGCTTTATAACCCAGGTCCTGGGAAAATAATTTATTAGATATATTGAGTGGGAATTTTTAATGTGGATTGAACTGAAGAATGTTGTTTGCATTTTTGTTATTTTATAATTCAGAAACAGCCAGAAGAATTTTTATGACTTTTTTTTGAAGTTCACATGAATAAAATACAGTTCTGTCAAGAACTTGAGAATTCTGTCGAGAAGACATTTTAGCATATAGTAGTATTGTTATGGATCTTTCTGTTGCTTAGTGCAATTTACTTAGGAAAGTCACATCTCTCAGGGCAGGATATTTGTGTCAGCTAAAGAGTTTATAGTTTATTTTGGAAAAGGAGATACTGTAACATGAGCACTGAGCCAGACATTTTAATTAATTTTTAATCACAGTAAAACCAGCGAGTATAGGTAAAATTTGGATTTCTTTATCAGTCTTGGGGCAATACTGATGCAATTTTGTCAGAATGCATGCTTTTGGAAGAACTTGCTTTACATAAGTAGTGTTTTTCAGCCATGTATCTGTAGGTGGGGGATATAAGAGGGGAGGGATAGAGGCATGTTGAGGGGCAGGGAGCGGGCAGGTAGGCATCCCTCCGTCAGCATCTCTGGGGTGCAGGAGCTAGGGAACACTGGGTGAAACTGGCAAGAGCTGAGTTAAAAACGTTGTTCTTCACAGAGCAGGTATTGTACTTCTGAAAATTATTCCCGCCGGGTGTTGTGAAAGGTCAGAGTTTAAAAGTGTGTCCCTTAGGTCAATGGGAGATCGCTTTAGTACTTGCAAGAGAAAGTCATGGTGGGTTTAAAAGTAAGGGAAACAGGAAACCTCTTGAGCTAAAAATAGTTGATATAGAGAATATCACAGGTGTTTACGTCCAGTGTTGGAACTGGTTTGAACTAGTCTGTTCATTTTGTTTTTCTAATGGTATTAAATGTTCTAAGACAGTTTGCTTGTCCTGGAATGCCAGATGAGTTGGTGAGTAGTAACAGTGTAAAGGTGAGTAGTATAGGGGTCTAATAGGGTGGTGCATGGGTGCCACCTCAGGCTGTCACATAAAGGACATGCAACTAGAGCTTATATCAAACCGTTTCTGACACTGGCACTTTACTGACTTGTTGGATGGAAGAGGAGAGTGGTTTCAGACTGACTAATGTTCTTTGTTTCTGATGCTCTAATAGCAGAAATTTCCTGTATGGTTCTCCCTTCATAAAGGTGATTATCCTCAAACTAAAAAGAAGCAAAAGCATTCAACAGCACTTAAATTTCAAAGAGCAGAGCAGAATTGCGCCTCTTCTTGTGAGATACCAGTTCAGTATTTACAGCAATATTCTTTGACAGTCATCTAGACATGAGTGCTGCTAGCTGTGGATTTTCATAAAGTACTGTGACTTTAACCGCAGGTCTCCTGTGGTTAAAATTTCTTCCTGCTTTATTCAGGTCACTATGTAAGTTCTGTAGATGGGCCAGTTTGCTGTGTAGTTTAAGATGTGGGGCTTTACTGATTTCGATATGAACAAGAAGTGAAAGATAACTTTATAGACAGTCATTTTTTTGATCAATAAATTTTGATGCAAAGTTTCACTTGCAACATATTTTTTCTAAATGCATGGTTTATTATATATTACCATTGTTGTGATTTTAACTTTGCCATTATTTCTTCTTGTCTGCTATTTTTATGGAACTGTCAGATCTCCAGATTAGAAAAGCCTATTGGCTAGAATCCTCCTATTAATCGTATTTTGCTACTTGTTTTATTGTTTCTGTTGATTTATCATGGAATTTATTGTTTTAGATCAGAAAACTTAATTGAGCTCACATCTTATAGTATATGTCTTTCTTGTTAAGACTGTATTAAAAATTATTCCTTCCTGAAGAAAATATGTCCACAAAATTAGAAACATGAAAGCAATTAAAAGCATTGCAAAAGTAGTCATTATAAGTAGATGACATGAGCTCTGTGATGCGACATTACTTGTACAGAATTCCATTTTGAGTGTCACTGTGTCTAGGCAGAGATTTGCATTTTAATGGAGAAAGCGTGAAATGAGGGGCCTGTACCTGTTGGATTGTTATTTAACAAAGGGGCTTTGTTCAGAGCCCAGAGTGCTTTGCTTTAAAGAGCCGGTGGTGAAGAAGTGCAGGACAGGTCTACACTTTGTTGCTGCAAAGTAGGACATGAGGGTGTATGTGTGCTTCACACATACCTGCACCTCTTACGCTTTACAGTTTCCTTCAACTGTTTGCTTTAGCAAAGCTAAATTGGACTGTGGTGTGTTGAATAGAAATTGCTTCAAACCATGAGAGAAGTGGAAAATGCAGCTTCCCTTGCACATCAAAGCAGGAATAGAGGTAGCTAGAATATTCTGCAGAAAGTCACCCTGGGAGCTACAACTTCATCTCTCTTAACCTCAAAATGGGAGAGAGGATTTTAATTCCCACTTCTTGCTTTAACAGTCCCCAAATTGTTCACTGTAGGATTCAGTGTTTCATGTCTATCTACCCTTACCTGGATTTTACTACGCTTTAGTTTTGGGGAGGGGTTTCACTACTCTCTAGCGTCTTCAGGGAAATTAGGCAGTTTCGTCTTGGGGAATTGAGGCAAACCTCATGCTCTATTTGCAGCCTTTGGGAATGCTGTGTTAATCTCCTATGTCCAGTCACCAGCTGGACAGGGAGAGCACACTGGCTGTGTGTTTTGGACTGTGCTGCACAAGCCTTCAGTGAGCTGATTTAGATGTTTCTGTGCAGGAGCGACACTCCCATGCATGTCTGTGGCTACTTTACATTAATTTTGAAGTTCTACATGGCCTTGATTGTAGACAAAGCAAGAGCTTAGTAGAGACTGCTTTACGTCAGCTAATATTTGCAGTTTCTTTGAATACTGAGAGAAAGAGAGACTAGCTACTCTTACTTTAACTAGAGTGCCACTTTTCCTCCCAGTACACCAAACTGAAATTTTGGTAAGAGGGGACTCTGAGTGTGTGATATAGCTCTGATACACGGAAGAACTCCACAACACAACAGAGTTGTAAAGTAGGTATGTTCTTATGCAGCGTGCTGAGGCACATGAGCGAATCCTTTCGCCAAAAAAAACATTTGCACACTAGCAAGGCTTGCTTTTTACATTTATCTTCTAAACTGCTACATATGCATTAAGTCTCACAATATACTCATCCATATTCATTACTTATTCCTGATTCATATTACAAGGAGTTTAAATTCATTTTAATCATTTACGCCTGTGCAGTTCCTCTTGGGCCTGGGATGTTTCTCAGAGTCAAACCTTTCACCTCACTTCTTTGCATTTTCACTGAAAATGCACGTTCAAACCACACTTTTGATCTTATCGGCTTGGCTCCCAAGGATGAGGACTAAGTCATAACTTCTTTGTCTTGTCCATATTCTAGTGTAAATGCTTCTCTTATCTATGTCTTCTGGTGTACATTACTTTGCCTAACTTACAAATTCTATGCTTTAGTAAAGGTCAAATGAGCAATATACATTATCTAGCAGGGAGTCATTTCTTAACCCCTTATTCCCTTGCATCAGTCTCCCCTTTTCTATAAAGTTAGTAAATTCTTTGCTACTACACAGATTCTCTCTCTAGCCTGCCAAAGGTGTCTCTTAAGGCTTTATTGTGCGCATTTGACAGTGAGGTCAAAACTGCCACCTGCCGCAGCATTCTCTAATTCCAAACAAACAACACAATAGATAAAATAAAAATAACACTAACTAACATTAAAAGCACAATAATGGGGTGACACAATGTATTTAAGACACCAGTTGCAGTAGGTGACTATCTGAAAAGCACATTCTACTAATGATGACTGACATCTTGTTTTACCATCTGTAAGACTTTACGTATTTCTTTCATGTCATGATGGATGGGAATTAGAGTTTTCTTTCCATTTTCCTGGACTTCTTTTAAAATTTTAATTAGGTCTTGATGCTTCACCAATTGCCTTGCTAACATAAGCTTCATCCCAATAAGTGTAGGTGATAATTTGTGATATATTGTGTAATTTGATTTCACTAATTGGTGGGATACAGCAGGTGCTAAATACGAAAAGTCACACCAAATGATCTTAACAAAATTATAAACACAAGAATTGGAATGATCCTTAACAGCTATGGTTACATTATCACTATCTATTTTCACAAAAGCACAAGCAGTTCTTAAATACACACAACCTTGACCAATATATACAAGTACAGTCTCTTGGTTAGTGTCTGGATGGACCTCAAGGTGGCAGATGCCCTGCTCCACATCAAGGCATATGTCTTTGACATCAATTGTATTGCTTTCACAAATAAACCCTTGTTGTTCTTGCGTAGTACAAGATTCCAAATTTACAGTTTGCCATCTCTTATTTACTATCCAGGCTCATATTCTATTTTCAGAGGGATAAAGCACTGTTCCTTCATGATTTAATCTTAATGCAATGATGGGGTGAATAACACAGATTGTGGTGTTGTGTATAGTAAGTACAAAGGCTATGGCCATGTTAGTAATAGGGTCATAGGTGAAATTCACCAGGGTCCACTAGAATTGGAGTTTCTTTTCCAGATCAGTGGCA
Organism: Orthonyx spaldingii; assembly: GCA_013397795.1. Lineage (NCBI taxonomy): Eukaryota > Metazoa > Chordata > Aves > Passeriformes > Orthonychidae > Orthonyx > Orthonyx spaldingii. The sequence continues at coordinate 31,532 of VZTJ01004399.1, forward strand.
TTGTCTCAGATAGCCTTTCGGATTTCGATAGGGAATGCTCCTTCGCTCCTTTCTCTTATGATTAGGGTGGCTACCGACTGTATCTATAATTGTGCCTGTATACAACTAAGAGCTAAGGATATATTGTCTTGGACTATACTAAGTACATCTATTATTAATTTCTGATCCTGGTCTTTAGCCTTTTCTCATTTAGGCAACACTTCTGAGACTTGTGATTGGCCAGTCTCTAATGCTAACAAAGAGGATTGCAGGGGCTGTCTCAGTTTGTCACATCACTAATTCCAGTGGTCAACTTATTCATTAATATTTCTGAGTCGATTCCATTTAGGACCCCTAACCCTGTTCCTAATACTCCAGTCAAGTCTCTTTGCATTCTGCCCTTGAAGGACACTTGTTTCTGTAACCATGTTGTCCAACCTTCAAAGGATATTTTTAGGAGGGAAGCGCAAGCTGGGTGGATTTCAGAAATGTTAGTTTGCATTAGTAATTCAGCACACTTAAGAAATGTACTCTCCCATCCCTGGATTATAATTATGATCGTGAGGACAGTAATTTTCCTGGTCGGACTTGCGTAACCTTTCATGGTTGCCGATGAGCTTTCTTTACTTTGGTGTGATAGATCTTAGCATTTTAATCACAGTGAAGGTAGTAAGGAATGGTCTTTCTCACTGTGGTTCCAGAGTTTTTCTCTGCAAGAGACTTAACATATACATAATCTCCAGGGTGTATGTTATGCACAGGACCATCTAAGCCTCGACTTTGGGTTCCAGCCACATATTTTTCACTTTCTCTGAGCTGTTTGCTCAAGGCCACCATATAGGTGGCCAACATTTCTTCCCCAGCTTGGGTAGATATCCCCTTTTGCACTCTGTAGGGTCTCCCATAAAGCATTTCAAAGGGCCTTAACTTTGCTTTAGTTCTGGGTTTGATCCAAATTCGTAGCAGTGCCAGTGGCAAAGATTGGGGCCATGGTAAATTGGCTTCTTGTCTTAGCCTCGCAATTTGCTATTTAATCAAGTGGTCCATTTTTTCTACCTGGCCACTTGATTGAGGGTGGTACGGAGTGTGGAGCTCCCAGTCTATGCCCAAATGACGGCTGATTTGCTGCACTATCCTTGAGATAAAGTGTGGTCCTCTGAGGATATTGCAGCTGGAACTCTGAAACGTGGTATTATTTCTTGCAGCAATACTTTGGTTACCTCCCGAACCTTGACAGTTCTGGTGGGGAAGGCTTCTGGCCATCTTGAAGACGCATCTGTTAGTACTAGCAAATATCGATACCCCCCTTTTCTTGGGAGTTCTGTAAAGTTAATCTGTCATTGTTGCTCAGGTCCATGGCCCTTGTCAATTTGGCTAATTTTTGGTTTGGGGATATTCTTGGGGTTAGTCTGGAGGCGAAGGTCACACTGCCGGGTTACCTGGGTGACTGGTATACAGATTCTTGGTGATGATTTTTTCAATTAGGCAGTTATATAGGGCTTGTCTTCCCCAATGTGTTTTCTGATGTTCCTCCCTTACTAATGACTGTAACAAATGAGAGAGAATGACCACTTTCCCTTCTGCGGTGATTGCCCATCCCTCTTGGTTATATGTTCTTTGTCTTTAATTAACTTTCTATCTTTCTTATGGTATAGTGGTTTACCTTCAAGAGAGATTTGTCCATCTGGGATCAAAGTTCCCTCAATTGTCATCTCACCTTTTGCAGCTTCTTTTGTCTCTCTGTCCCCCAGTTCATTTCCTTCCTCTATTTCAAAGCTCACTTTTTGGTGTGCCTTAATGTACATGACTGCCACTTTTTCAGGTAGCTGGACAGCTTCTAACAGTCACATTATTTCTTGGGCATGTTTGATACTTTTTCCTCGCGAGTCCAATAGTCCCCTTTCTTTCTAAATAGCTCCGTGTGCATGTACAACCTTAAATGCATATCTTGAGTCTGTATAAATGTTTATTTTCTTCCCTTTTGCCTTTTCTAAGGCATGAGTTAAAGCAGTTATCTTGGCCTTTTGTGCAGAGGTGTTTGTTGGCAAAGGTCCAGATTCTATTACCTCTCTGCAGGTGGTAACTACATACCCAGCGAGTCGTCTTCCACTGATGACGTAGCTGCTTCCATCAGTAAACCAGGTTTCTGCATCATCCAAGGGAGAGCATCCTTCAGATCTGGACGACTGGAATGTGTGGCCTCAATAGTCTCCAAGTAATCGTGGTGTACCAGTTCTCCTGTGTTTCCCCTGAGGAAAGAAGCTGGGTTGACAATGTTAGTTACCACTATCTCTACATCATCTTCTTCCACCATGATGGCTTGATATTTTCAGGAACCTTTGTGGGGAAAGCCAGTGCCCGCCTTTCACTTCCAGCGCCACGGACACCATGTGGGATACCAGCACAGTCATCTTCTGGCCCAAGGTGAATTTGTGTGCCTCTTGGATGTTTAGCACCACTGCCACAATGGCTCTGAGGCACCCAGGCCATCCCTTAGCTGTGGCATCTAGCTGCTTAGAAAAATAAGCAACTGCCCATCGATATGGGCCCAAGTGTTGTGCTAGTATTCCCAGGGCAATCCCTTGTTTCTCATGAGAGACCAGAAAGAATGGTCTACTCACGTCTGGAAGTCCAAGTGCTGGGGCTGACATCAAAGCATTCTTTAGCTGGTTGAAGGCCTATGTCGCCTCCTTTGTCCACTGGAGATCCCGTCCAGGCTGTCCTGTCTCTGGTTCGCGTGGCTGTTAGGAGGTCATTCACGTACTGCAACAGCTTACCTTCTTCTGGTGGAGCTTCCTAAGACTCGTAAGTTTTTTGCAAGTTGTTCTTTAAAAAAGGTGGGGTTGTTCTTGAATCGCTGAGGCAACACCGTTCATGTGAGCTGAGTTTTGTGCTTACTTTTAGGGATTTCCCATTTAAATGCAAAGGTTTTCTGGATGGTTTCATGGAGAGGGAGGCAAAAGAAGGCATCTTTCTAATCGAAAACATTAAACTAAGTTAGCTCTGGTGTTAAGTATATTAGCAAGGTGTATGGGTTTGCCACTACAGGGTAAAGATCCCCAGTTCTCCTTTTAAGGTGTTTATTGAGACAAAACTCTGTTTGCTCCTGCCACAGCCCTTCTGAGTAGACAAGAACTGCTCTTTGCCCGGCATCTGCTGCTCCTTGCACCCCCTTTTCTGCAGCAGAAGCGGCATCGTTCATGGGGAGCCAGTTCCCCTTGTCCCCACCCGCAGGTGTCACACTCCCAGCCCTCTCCAGGCCAGCTTAGGCGGGGCCCAGGGGCCGCGGGTGAGGAGGGGCCGTGGCTGCGCAGCGGCGGCCCTGGCCCCACTCCCCCACCCCATCTTCTCGCCGTTACCACTGCAACAGCAGGAGCCACCTCTGCCTCTCTCAGTGTGGCTGTTCCCTCCCTTCCGTCATGGGGGTGTGGCCTTCCCGCTCACAGAGCCATCTCGGCAGTTCAGGAACTGCCTTTGCTCTAAAATGCTGGAAAAAAAGCCACAAAATCCCCTCCTTGCTCACAACAGAAGCTGGGCCCTTCTCCAAACTGGCTTGCTTCACTCCGCTGAGGTCCAGGACCTCCCTTTCTACAGATGGAACATAGGAATTGGGGGCTTTTTCCCCCACCCCCTGCCATGGAGCTGGCCAGGCCGCCTGGTCGCTTTGTGCCCAGGCATCCCCAGGCGAACTTCCCATTCAAAACCCACATGTGTTAAACACGAAAGAAACTCCCACATGGTAATTTGCTGTTCTCCACCAATGAACAGTTTCAGCCGGTGGCACAGACACACACACAGGCTCACACCGCCTCCCCCCTCCCAGTCCAGCTGGGGTGAGTTGGAAGAGCAGCAGAAAATCTTAGAGAAACTTAGTGTAAAAGTAAATTCTCTCCCCCTCCCCCCCCGTGTTTTCTTGGGACTGCTAGCAATTACTGACTTTACACAGACACAACAGACACACAGATACAGTGCTTAACTACACAACGAAAAGAGCTACTTTTTATATTGCTTCTTATGGGGTCCCAGGACCATGGTTCTTTACCCCTCAGGCTGTTGCAGGGGAATTTGGGGAATTTTTAGAGCTGCTGGCAGGAAAGAATTTCTTACAAGATACTTTCAGTTTAGAGAAAGAGTACCAGGTTCCCTTGTCTTGTCTGGGTGTGCCAATAACTTCACAACTCACTCTGCAAATCCAGATTACTCTAGTTTACATCTCATGCATTCGCAGTCACACACTCACACTTCCGTACACCATGCAAACTTAACAGGTTCAGCTTACCCTTCTCCTGCTTCTTATACAGTCATCAGCAGGTCCGTCCTGGCTCCCAAATTTGGAATGCAGCAGAAACCCACCCCTGGATTCACCCGATCTGTACGATCCACCCCCAGGATCGCTAGCAGCTGCTCCATCAGTCGGCGCAAATCCTTCCGCCAGCTCTCTCAGCTGGTTGCTTGGAAGCTCTTAACCTTATTCGAGCAGGGGCTGTGGTGCACGCTCAGACGTCTCTAAGCGACTTAGCAGCAGCCTTGGCCACACGTACAACTTACGGGCACCCTCAGATTCAAAACATACCATTTCTCCGCAGTCCAGCAGGTTCTTGTCTGTCCCCACGGCAAGTGGCTGGAAGGCAGAGACATCTACAGGGGGAAAAGACCCCGAGGTGGCGCCTGGGACGTCCACCCCTCAGTTGACCCCACAGCCGGGCAGAGGATCTCCTGGCTGGCTTGCCAAAAATGATACACGGAAGAACTCCACAACACAACAGAGTTGTAAAGTAGGTATGTTCTTACTCAGTGCGCTGAGGCGCATGAGCAAATCTTTTCGCCAGAAAAAAGAGTGCATGCTAGCAAGGCTTGCTTTTTACAGTTATTTTCTAAACTGTTACATATGCATTAAG
>VZTJ01004401.1:0-85085 GCA_013397795.1 Orthonyx spaldingii
GAGGAGTCCAGAGACGAAATAGCATAGATACAAGGATCTTCTCCATGAACTTCCCAAGCACCAAGGTGAGACTCACCAGTCTGTAGTTCCCTACATCTTCATTTGTCCTCTTTTAAAAAGTAGGCTTCTCTTCACTAGGGACTTTATCTGACTGCCATGACTTTTAAATTTGATGGAAAGTGGTTAGGCAGCATCAGCTAGTTCCTTCAGGATCCTGGGTTGCACCTCATCAGATCCCATACACTTGTGCCTATTCAGTCTCAAGTGGTCTTGAATCTGCTCTTCAGTACAGTGGGAGGGTCTTTGCTCACCCCCCCCAAGGAGAGAAAGAGAAAAGCCTTTCTCTCCTTGGCCTTGCTTTTCTGACATCTATACTTACAGAATCCCTTATGGTAATTCTTAACATCCCTTGTGAAGTCCCATTTCATCAGTGCCTTAACTTTCCTGATCCCATCCCTACATATCCAAACCATATCCCTGTACTCTTCCCAGATCATCTGTGCTTAGTTTCACTGGCTGTGCATTTCCTTCTGACTCCTCAGCTTGAGAGGCAGATCCTTGTTCAGCCATGCTGGTTTCCAGCCTGCCTTGCTTGTTTTCTTACACATGGGGATGAATTATCCTCAAAAAGCTGCCAGCTCTTGTGAGGTCCTCTGTCCCTAAGGACAGTTGCTGACGGAATTACATCCACTAATTCTTTAAACAGCTGGAAGTTCATTTTTCTAAAGATCAGGGTCTCTTCCGAATCTGCTCTTTTTCAAACCCATGTTCTTTGAGATGAGCGGTTTAACCAGAGCATGGTTGCCACAGCCAACGCTGCCTCATCTTAATCTCTCTAACGAGCTTGTCTGCACTGGTGAGCACCAGCTCCAGTAGCACTGCTTCTCTGGTTGGTCTGTCCAATACCTGGGCCAAGAAGTTGTCCTCAATGCATTCCAGGAGTCTCCTGGATTGCTTGCAGTCAGCTGTACCACTTTCCCAGCAGACACTGAAATCCCCCATCAGGGTGAGAGCCTGTGAGCATGATGATTCCTGTAACTGAAACCAGAAGCCTTGTCACCAGTCTGTCTGTGATCAGGCAGCCTGTGGTGGACCCCAGCCACAAAGTGTCCCTTGCTGAAGCTGTCCTTCATTTTTACCCACAGGCTCTCAAGCTGTTTGTGGCCATTTCTCAGAGGCAGCTCATCACAATCTATCAATTCCTTAACACAGAGCACAACACATTTGCCCCTCCTTCCCAGTCTCTCTCTTTTGAGAAGGTTGTAGCCCTTGATTGAAATGTTCCAATTGTGTGATTCATCCCACCAAGTTTCTGTGATAGCACTAGGTCATAGGGTTTTGTGGAGGTGACCCAGCCTGCCTTCTCCATGAGAATTAATGACATCAATTGGGTTAATTTTCCCCCTCATGACAGTGGGTCTGAGGGAGAGGGAGAAGGCGTGGCTGGGGAACTTCCCGGGCTTTGAGTTGTCCATCGTTTGTTACATCTCCACCCCTGTTCCCTCAGAGTTATTTTAATACTCATAAGGTTGGTTTAATATTCGTACTGTTCTAGAAAGTCCTGTTGTTCTGTTATCCCCATTGGTTTGTTTGAATTTGTCCCTCCTTCCCTTCCCAGTTATTGGGTACCTGTCACAATCCATCATTCCCCTCATTGGTGTATCCCTGTTCTCCTCCCCCTTCTCTGGTCCTTTAAAAACCCCTGTAACTGACCCTCGTTGTTCATTTTGTAGTCCTTGCTCTTGCTGTGAGGTTCTGCTGTCCCGTGGGGGTGGGGAATAAACACAAGACTGCTGCTACATTTGGGCCCCTCTCTCCTCCTTTGCTTTTGCCGTGTTCGCAACTTTATAACCACCGTCTGCTGCCAGCCCCAGCATGGGCTACCAGGCTAACAGCTCTTTTCAGAGCTCCCTCAGAGGCTTTTAAAGGCATGGAAACCCTTGCTTTGAATTGTGTCGCCTGCTGACCAGCCGACGGTCAAGCGGACAGCGACAGGTTTTGAATTGAACCATGGTTTCAAGTTCCTCTTGCTTGTTACCCGTACTGTCCACATTGGTGTGGAAGCACTTCAGCTGCGTTATCAAACCTTTTGAGATGAACTCCCCTTAATTCCTTTGGGACAATTACAGGTATTTACCTGCTGCTTCCTAAAGTGTTGTGTTTCCCTGATTGCTCTCTGACACTCGGAAGTACTTCCCCTTCCTGTACTGAATCTAGTTTATAACTCTGCTAATAAGTCCAGCCAGCTTGCTTCCCAGAACACTCAACCAACTTGGTCACATGTGTGCCATCTGGTGTCAACACATTTGGTCTCTCAAAGGTGCATCCAGGGTTGTAGAATAAAAATAAAACCCAGGGAGTGGCAGCCACCACAAAGCCTGATTCCCCTGATCAATTTTCTTCTTCCTGGGCCCCAGTCTACAACTAGAAAGACAGAGAACACTTGGTCTTGACTGCTTATCATGGAATCTTCTCCTTCAAGACCCAGAACATCATACCTGTTATTTAGGGACGTATCAATAAAGGGGAGACTCTTCCTTCTTCTCTGAGAAGACAAGATCCAGTTTCTTTTGTTTTGTGTATCAACTAAGCCTGTCAGCTCAGGGTTGGAAGTTAACTTGCCTTCTGCTTCCAAGGACTTAAGGCAGGACAGTTGCTCTGACTGGGTCAGTGCGTCAATCTCCAGTACAGATCTATGAGTAGCATGCTGCCTGGTGATCTCTTCAGACAACATGGCAACCTGCTCAGAAAGCTTATCTATAGTGATATATTGCACCCATGGCACCCACCTATGCCTTCAGGCCCCAGGGGGACTTCCATATTCTGGAGTTTTCTGCAGTTGAAGGTCTGGGAAGCTCTTTTAGACCTGTTTTCCCTCTCTGTTCACCATGTCCCTCCACTCTTGCAATTGCTCCTGGCAACGCCTGCATCACATCAGCCTCAGTAATGGGAGCTGCCTATTCCTACTGCGTCTTTAAGCTCTTGTATGGATTTTCCTGACTTTGGGAATCTCCAGTCCAGCTCGGTCTAATGCTCGGCTCCCAGAATTTACTGCAGTTGTCACTGCTGATGCTGCATGTCTCACTGACTGATGATTCAAAGACTTTCAATATGCTTACATCATTAAGGGGCTCATCATTAAAAAAAAGTTCTCTGTCTATGATGCTTATCAAGATCGGTTACATCATCCTATGACCTTGTATCCTTGGCTCAAAATAAGGAATCCCTTGTAACTTATCTGTGCCGTTTCCTAAAACACTTTTTTTTTCCCTTCTGTTCTCCCATACAACACCATAACACCTACTAGATTTTATTTGAAGAAAGAATGAGAGCTTGACAATACACATCTGCAAGCTATAGTATGTGCAAGTGAGCTCACAGAATTTTTCAAGTTCACCTTTCTCATCGGGATTTGAGGTCAGTAACAATGACAGGAAGAGAAACAGGAACAAGATATTTCTGTGCCTTGTTGGCCTGATAAATTTGTTTCAGAAGGAATTTTGCTGTAGAGATAAACAATTCAAGGTAATAGAATTTTGTATCTCCAGAAAAGTAATTCTAGTGAGGAAAGATTCATGCATGCAGAAGCAAATCACTTCTGCCTGAATGACTTAAAAGCTTTAAAAGGCTAGAATCTAAAATTCAAGCAAATAGATTTTATGGCATCTCTTGTATGTTTAATAAAGGAAATGGTAGATCTCTGGGAAAAACACTAGCAGGAAAAGGCTACACAAATTTAATTTCTCTCTAAATCATTCATAGACTATGACTCTCAAGTCCTTTAATTTATACTGGATGAACTACTCTGCTACCTAGGCATTAAAAGTGGGTCTCAGTCACTAGGACAAAGGTTGTTCTGGGCTAAAAGATATAGATCCAAGTGGATTCATAGAGCCTTCCACTGTAGTGTAAATCAGGAATACCTGCCCCTGAATAAGAGGCCAAATGGTACACAGATATATGTAACCAAGAACATAATTTGACCTACTGAGATTGTGACATTTTCAAAATAGTAAAGAACAGTGAAATTATGGTCTCAACCCCGCCAGCTCACCAACAGTCAATTAATAGTAAGTTTTTGGGGGAGAGGGGGAAGGAGGGGTTTGTGTCTTGTCTGTGTAAACCTTTCCCTCAGAAGGCCTGTCCCTCACTCGGTCCTCTTAATAAAGTGAGGTTACTACAATAATGTTTTCTGGTGTTCCTTTTTCACACTATTGCATGTGGGTTTTAAAATGTAGATGACATAAAGGAAAAGAAAATTACTAAGGGGCCACCCCATCCTGTCTGGATCAGTACAGCTCAGCTAGGTGATGTATAAATGTCTTATAATCAGATGTCTTGAAATTTGATTTTATTAGCTGTGTTATAGAATCACAGAATGATTTGAATTATGCTTGGCCTTACAGATCATCAGGTTCAAACCCCACTGTGATGGACAGGGAATACTTCCATGTAATACCCTGATATAACTCAGAGTATTTGCAAAAAAAAAGCACGACTTATAAAAGCAACAGACCTAGTACTGGACAGAAGGATGTCTTTTTCAGAGAGGCAGTCACAAAGCTCCTGAATAAATGTCAAAGTTTTGTTATATTGCTGCAGGAATATGTAGTTCTGTACTACCTTCACTAGGGGTTTGGGATTTACACTAGGTTTGACTGTTGCTTGGCTTAATAAATCCATAAGTTCTCATTAAATCACTAGAGGATGGGGTACTTCCAGATTCAGGGGATCCCATTCTTAGAGTTCTTAAAAGCAAGGTACTTTTCTGGGCTGTGGTTCTGCTGGGGGTTTTTTGAGGACACAGATATCTATGTATTAACTATCACCGGGCACAATAAAATGCATATAGCATAAGCATTCAAATGCTCATTTATCTTAAGTAGCCTTTGCAGAGAAGGTTTGATCATTGTTTGGTCAGACAAGTCTTAGAATTAGTAAAGCTGTTGTTTCACAAGTGTTCCTTTCCATAAAACAGAAATCCTAGAACCTGAAAAGAGATGCTAGTTCTCTTTAATGACAATTTAATTCTCAGATTGTTTCATTATGGACACGTGACTTATACTCAGGACAATTCTGTTATTCAGCTAGTAAGGCTTGAATCCTATTTACTAACTTCAATCAAATCTGAAATAAACTTCAAATTATTTCTATTAGAAATAATTTACATTAATACCGGTGTGGGAAGGATTAGGTGGATACCTCTTTGAGAATGGCATTGTACTTATCAGGAGACAGGAGAGTTCAGATTGTGTGTTCTTTGCAGCAGCAGTGAACTTGCCAGTCAACAGCCGTTTTCTCATATACTAGCCACACCAAGTGCTGTCCCAGCCTAGTTGTAGAGGATAAAAAGACATCTGGTTTATCCTGGCTGGGTGGATTAGAAAGCAAAAGGTGCAAACTCATTGAAAAGCAGATTTACTTATTTCTAACATTCATGGAAAAATGATGAAGTTAAAGAACTTTTTGTCTCCCATGAGCATTAAGTACCTGGCTTCTATCATCCTTAGATGCCTGGTTTATTCCTGATTTGATGTAGTTATTCTCACATGGTTCAAGTGGGGAGGTAGTTGAGGTATGACCTCCCAGCTCCAGAGATCCAAAATACTGTCTGGCATGCTTTCATTATTGCGCAGACTGGCTCAGAAGTAACAAAAAAGATGACACAGATTCTCTTCATGACAGTGTGAAGCTCAAGTATTACTGTATCCCCATTTCTATCCTCCCACCGATCTCCAAGAGCAAAACAGAAGAATCCATCTTAGTAAGGCAGAAGAACATCTGTTTTTTAACACAGGGCTATAGATAGAAATCCTTGTAGGTAACTCTGTATTTCAATAGTGTGCTGAGGACACACTGTGTTTTCAATGGTAAGTGTGTACATTAACTGCTAAGCTCATTCTTTATGAACAACTATTAATAAAACAGATATTTACATTCCAAAGTATGAAATATGGATCCAAATCAACTTCACATCTTAAAAGTCACTTGTATAATTCATAAATCTGTGACAAACCTAATGAATTAGTCACATAACTGACACATTAGAGACAGAACTTTGAATTTGGATGCATGTTTTATTTAAAGCTTGGTATGCTATATAAATAAATCATGAAAATATACTTCTGACTCAGACAGTAAATAATAATGTAAAGAATAGAGTCTTCTGGTAAAAAATTGTGGGAGGAAGGGTAATTGAATGACTTTGTGTTATTTGGTTGGCACAGACAAGTGAAAACTCTCAGTAGCACTTTCAGATCCTTGTTGCTTTCTGCCAGTTTAGAGGAGTAATATATCAATCTAGGCTTGACTTCTGTAAAGGGTTGTTTATACTTAAGGTAAGTAGCAAATACAGTCCACTCTGTATCAGGAATAGGATGGGAATTTTTAATCTCTAATTGCCTGAGTTCTCACAGGAGATCCTCAAATCTCTTCTATCACAACTCTACTGTGCTCCTTTTTCACTCGGCTTCTAGATATCAAAGTCGACATCTCTGTAAGTGGCACAAAAATAAGCACCTCATTGAAAGCCTGCTTGGGAACAAATTAAAATGTATTGCTTTGAATTGGAACAACTGTGTTAAGAACTTCCATATTGGAGAAGTGGAAAGCAAAAAAGAAAGATATGAATGACATACAAGAGTAAATCTATTGTTTTTGTCCTTTAGGAGATATTTTTACTGCTTGCACTTTGCTATATCTAAGACTCTAAAATGCTCAAAGTTAAGGAGGTAATGAAGTCATGTACATACCAAGTCACACAGTTACAATTATAAAAGTAAAAAAAGAAGGCTCATGATAGAAGGTGATTTTTTTTTCTCAATACCACTGAATCCTTCACAGCTTGAACATATTTTGGTAGCCTGAACATTAATGGTACCATTTTTCTTCTATATGTACCTCCAGACTGACTCATTGCCAGTTAAAAACTGTGACATGCCTTTCGTGAAAAGAAATGTCTAAGCTCACTGGCAATCAGCAACAGCTTCAAAGTGCTAAAAATACACATATACTTGTTAGATAAATCAAAACTCTATTCAGAGTCTTGGTAACCAAGTGCCTTTTGTACAATGAAAATTCCACAGAAGTAGATTCCTGAGCTCAGAAAGAATTGCCACAAGTGCTTATTTTGTATTCTGCTAGGTGATATCTAGGTTTATTGGTTAAAATTTCACTTAAAATATATGTGTGATGTATGGGACATACTAATTCATGATTTGGTGGTAGAACTTTTAAGTTTGCTTCAAAAAAGAAACACCATCCAATCCTCTCAAATTATAAAACATGTTTCTAGTCCTGCATTGATGATTCTTAATCTCATTGCTTCCATATATGCTATCTCCACAAACAATCTAGTTTCCATCTGCACATTTTCTTCCTTTCCTTCCCTTCCCTAATCATGGAATTGTTTGTCTGTGTCAAAATCCAAGAATGTTGACTCTAGATTCCTCTTTATAGCATATAGTACTTGTTCATTAGCAGTCCAGAGATCCACTAGTATCATTATTTATCTTTTGACTATTTTTTTCATTTACAGTACATGCTGGAGATGAGCGTACTTTTTTCTCCTCAAAACCTGCGAAGATCACATATATGAGAATTTTATATGCAGTCAGATTGAAGATGAAGGGAGAAAGAGGGAACAGAAGATCAGGGAGATGCAAAGGCAGTAGGCATTAGATGCTTGATGCTTGTTAGTCATATGTAACCCCTTGCCCTCACTTCACCAGGGTTCTTAAACTTTTGCTGAAAGAAGTCAGAACATGATGTCCTTACATTCAGGAGGAGAACAAATTCCTTTTTGCATACAGTAATAAAGATTGAAAGCTCCCAGTTGTTGTACAGAAGAGTAAAAAAGGGTAAATAATTTGAAGGAAAAGGAGTAACTTGGTTTTCAGGACTCCTGCCTTTTCCCTGGAGACAACAATAGACAGAGAAGTTTGTAAAGCAGGTCTGAATTTATGCCTATATTTATAAGGAACCTACCCCTAATATCACATGACAAGTACCTCAGATTATTTCCCTTTAAGATATTGAGTGCCTGCTAATAGGAGATAAGGTCTCTGAACAAAAAAATCTCTGGATTCACAGTTCTGTTTCCATGGAGTCCAAATGCTGGAAGAATGAGAAATGGATATGAAACATTGCAAATAATGAGCATAAGAGTTAAATTCTTGTTGCTATTGCACAGCAGTTATAACACATTAAGTGCTAATTTGCACAAAAGTACCTGATTCTAACATAAATGCTCAAAAGGTAAAAAGTTGAAGATTTTTTAATGCTTTTTTGATTCATTTGTGTGTTGTAATCATAAAAGAACCTCATGTCCCTGAAAGGAAAGGGAGGGGGAAAAAGCATTTAAGTCTACTACCTGTAGAAAAAAGCCCTCTAAGACTGGAAATTAATTCAATAGTTTCTGCATTGTAAGAAAACCTTTTTGTTAACAATGCACTGGCAAGAACACCACATGACTAGGTGGGAAGAAAAGAGGAAAAGGAGGAATATAGCTGTTATATAGCTACAAAATTCAGCTAATGGAGCAATCTGTACTTACCCAGTTTTTAGAAATGTGTTTTGTGACTCTTCAATTATCTATAAAATAATGCTTCAAGAATCAAATTCTTAAGGAGAACTTTAGGAATCAAAGTTATATGATTCGCTTGGATTGAGGAGTATAAATAAAACCAGGAAGAACATTCTTAGAGTTGAAATTGAGTAAGAAGGATGTCCTCTATCATCTCAGACACAAGCCTGTTTCAGTTAACAAGGTAAGTTAGGCTCTCAGATCTCCTGAAAAGCTCATAAAGTCACATCTGTGTCTTCATATGTCTTGACAGAAACTTCATGAGCTATGATAATGAATAGCTGATTATCAATATATTGCATAAGATAAATTTGATATCTGAATGAATCATGTTTGAAAGAATGTGTTCTCTGTCAGTAGTCTGGCACTTCTCTAAACTGCACTTAGGCTTCTGATGCCCCAGATAATTAGACCTATAAGGCTGGGGAAGCAAGTGACAAAATATAAGTTAATGGGCCTGAATTGAAATGAAAAAAATCCATTTAAGCATGTACAGCATATAAGCATATATATTAGGCATAACCAACAGGTTTTGGTAGTGGACAAGGACCTAAAATGATGATCTATGCAAAAGGAGACCTGGGACTTCTCTGAACTGGTCATGGCCAGTTACAGATAGCTCTGCTATGGGCAAAATCAGCTGTTCCCATCAAAGTGTCTCTGCAAAAAGTATATTTAAGGAAGAACATTAATATCTAGAAAAGAAAAGATGCAACAGGCCAACACCAAGGCAGGTGTGACACGTGAGCAGAGGCAAGGAGGAAAATTAAATAACTGCCAGGGTATATATAAAGGATGACATATCAGGAGAGAAATGCAGACCATGCAGAAGAAAAGAGATGTCAAGGAGAAAAAAGTAAGACAGCAGAGTAACAGTTTTCTGTGCAAGGCTGGAGGAGCAGCCCAGCAGTCAGGAGCAAAGAGAGGCTCAAACAAGGACTAGAGCAGAGACTCCTGAGAAGGACTATACCAAAGGCATACCTGAAGACACTTATAGCATAAAGGCATCTGAGCAGGGTCTCCCAAACAGGAGCAAAGCAAAGGCAGTTAAACAGGGCTAGTGCTAGGAGACACCTGAGGAAAGGGAGATTCAAAACTGGTGGAGTTTTTTGGTCCATGATAACACAGGAAAGATGTTTTACATAGATGGCAAGCAGCACATTTGCAGAACCCCACTGGCCCCAGCAACCTAATCTAGTTGGCCTTGCCCTACTCGGTGGACTGGGCTAGAGAATTCCGGTGGTACCTTCCAGCCCCAACTGTTCTGCATCTGAGACATGAAGAGTTTGTTACCAACTTAACCATGGAAAGTTCCTCTTTCCAAAACACTTCATTAATGCCTTTTAAAAATACTTCTGAGAGTTTCTAATAAAATTAGACATCTGTGGTAAATGGGAAATGTATGAACATAGGAATGAGCAGGGCAGTTTCTGTTCTATATACCTTCCTATTTGTTCCTCTTATCTTGCAGAAATCACATTGTTAAGAGATCTGAAGGACTACTGTCAGGTAATGTGGAAAAGTGGGAAGCAAAGGCCATTCAGTACACCAGGAAAGGAACAGGTAGAGAAATGTTATGGCATTATCACCTGGAGAGGATAAAAATACTGTATATTATTTGCTTCATCTTTTTGATCAAGGTGAAGTTTCTGTGGTAGAAGGAAAAGGGAGAAACTGAACTTAGTTGTTTCTAGCCAACATGGTCACTGCTACTGTCCTAGGTCTGTGAATAGGTCTGTGAGACTTTCAAGAAGAGGGCAAAAATAGTACCCAGAAAGGCTAAGGCAGTGACCGGATATAGGATTAAGACCAACTTTCAAAATGAGCAACTTCCTTGTGCTGGTGTAGAGAATCTGGAGTCCAGGACTGTCTAAAAAATGGCACTATTGCTGAAACTAAGTGTGTTGGGTGTAGTTTACCATCCTAACACCCCTTTTTAAAAGAGACTACACTTATTATTTCTTACCTAATCCCATTTCAGTGCTCCACATATTTCTCAAGTTATCCTGGTGGGTTTTTTACAAGTATTAAGAAATATTTGCCCAGATTAAGTTTGACTTACATTTTTTTTCTTTTTGTACTGTGGGTTGACAGTACCATGAAAAATAATATGGCAAAAAAATAGTGTTTTGGACAATATCTCATCTTGGATGTCATTCTTCAGATATTCTAACAAATACTCCTGCTATCTAACTGTCCAGTCAAAACTTAAGGAAGGAAGATTCACTCATTTAAAAATCTGTCTTCCTGGTTTTAGAGAGCCAGGCTTATGGTAAATAATTTTTAGTAATTTTAGAGAGCAAAGTTGAGACCACTGAGATAAACCACTAGAAAACTAAAACACCATACCCATATTTCACTACTGTTTTCTCCTAGCTTTCAACTGATTGCTGCATAAGCCTAGAAAATTTTTATCTTCCCATTAATTTAATATAAAATGTAAACAAATCTAAGAACAGTCTCACACAAACCTCTAAATAACAGCTGAATAGAACATGCATAAAATGTGCAGAAATATACATGGATTTAGGATTCCAGTGACTGTTTCATTAGCTGTTTATTACTATCTAGACAATATTTGTAATTTTATTATATTTTCAAGTATATATTGGTCAATCAGTTCAACGTAATTTCTCCTAATGTATAACAATCATGAATTAGTCTATAGTTCTTCCATGATTGCTTTCCCTAACAGTAATTTACTATATAATGGAAATCACTATCTTAAATTGTTTGGTTTGCTTTTCAGCTTTGAATAATCAGCCTAGACCAGTATTTGATTCACATTATCAAACTCAGGATGCACTTCTAAAGCCTTTAAGCATAACACTGCTGAAAAAACAAGGTGCAGTTTAAAATGATTGCAAGATTAATCTCTCTATAAGCCTTCAAATCAATAGTATTGATTTCAATTTAAGGTTTTATTTATCCCTGTTATTTCATTTAGTAAAGATCTACCACTTATCTAGAAGCAAGACATAAGCATATAGAGATAATAATACCAAGTAATTTTTTTTCTTTCTCATATGATCAAATCTCCTGTCCAGCACTCTGAAGAGGATCTGTCCAGCAAGTAGTGAATTTTTCAGCAGAAAAGTCATATTTGTTTTATGTATCATAAATAGTCACCTAGTCAAATACTTTTTTATGTTTTAAATTCTACTTTTTTATTAAGGTTATACTTGCAGTAATAAGTAGTAATTAGTAAAAGAAATTTTTTTGTCTGTGACAATGATCTGTTCTATTGATGTGAGCAGCAGTCACATCCCATGACACTGTCAGAATCACAGATTCTTAGAATGGTTTGTGTTGGAATGGACCTTAAAGATCATTTAGGTCCAATCCACCTGACACAGGCAGGGACATCTTTCATTTGTCCTGTCTGGCCTTGAGCACATCCAATGGTGAGACAGGCAGAACTGTGGGCACCCTATTCCAGTATCTCACCACCCTCATCGTAAAAAATATCTTCCTTGTATCCAGTCTAAATATTCCCTCTTTCAGCTAAACATTGTTATCCCTTGTTCTGTGACTGCCAGCCTTGGTAAAAAAATACCCATCTTTATCATAAGTCCCTATTCTATATTAAAAGGCCAGAATATGGTCTCCTCAGACCCTTCTCCTCTCCAGGCTGAAATAACTTCAACTCACTCAGCTGTTCTTTGTAGGAGAGGTGTTCGAACCCTCAGATCATTTTGTTGCCCTTCTCTGGATCTGTTCTGAGAGGTCCATGTCTTACAATGGAGACCCCAGAACTGGATGGAGTATTCCAGCTAGGGTCTCAACAAAAAGGAACAGAGAAGCAGAATCAAATCCCTCATCCTGCTGGTTGCCCTTCTTTTGTGCAATCCAAAATTCAATTGACTTTCTGGGATGAAAGTGCAGATTGTCATCCCATATCCGATTTTTCATCCGCCAGTATCTCCAAATCTTTCTCAGTAGGGTTGCTCTCAGGCAATTCATCACCAGCTCTCTACTGATATTCAGTAATGCCCAAGAGGTTGCCCAGAAAAGTTATGGGTTCCCTAACCCTGGAAGTGTTGAATGGGCCAAGTTGAATGGGACTGTGAGGAACCTAATCTGGTGTAAAATGCCCCTGTCCGTAGCAAGTGGGTTTGGGCTTGATGATGTTTAAAGTTCTCTCCCAATCCATGCCATTCTATGATTCTATGATTTTCCTGACCCAGATGCAGGTCCTTGCAAATGGACTTGTTGAATTTCATGAAGTTCGCACGGGTCAACTTCTCAATTTTGTCAAGTTTACTCTCAAGCTTGTCAATGTCCCGTGGCCTATGTGTTGTAGTGTATGTTTCTTCTTTTGCTGTATAGATAGAAAATATATGATCAGACTCAAGAAGTTCTCTAAAGTAATTAATCAGCTGCAGAGATTATAAAGTCAGAACACTGGTTTAATCTATCTTGACCTTTTATGCAGCACATGGTTTAGGTGCACTTTATATCAATTTGTATTCTAACTGGAGTCGTGCTTTTAAATAACTATTGTATTTTGTCTTGATTTAAAAATTACTCATGAAGAATTAATTGAAAATCATGCCACTTGTTCAGTTGGTTAACAATGTTAATTGAAATTTGGTCCAGTTATGGAGTAAATTTCTGTAAGTTTAGCTTATACTCACTATATTAGAGTGATTAATTCTTCAATGTCATATTTCTGTTCATGTAAATTATAGAATCTTCTCACCCCCATATTGCCATTTTTTGTGTTCTTTATACGTTCAGTGATTCTATTAATATCTATTTCTTAACCATTTAAATTTTCTTTTGAATCAATGCATTTTCTCCACTAATCATGGCCACCTCTTCCGGCACTGAGAACAGTTCTACACAGAGGGATAAGAGAATCAACCTATGTTTACCAAGAGTATTGCTCACACAAACAAGGGTTACGATATTTTTCTGAGCACACTGGTCATTTGTGGTCAGCTTTTATTTATTTGCCTCCTAATCTTTAAGAGTTATTGCTTCCCAAGATGGAATCTTCCACTCTGAAAGAATGTTCTTGTGTACTACTTTTAGATTTTACATTTAGACAAATTTGACATGATTGTAGATTGGCTTGACTTCTTAATTTTCCCCTTTTTCTCTGACCATCTTTGAGTCCTTTATGAGCATTATCGATCATGTACATTTGTGGTAAAATTGTTCAATGATGAAAGACCAGAACAAATATGCAGGATTACAATAAAAACCTGCCTGCCTTGTTGGTTCTGTTTGGCTTCACGGGTAAATATATCAAATAACATTACTGTGTTTGGAATGTTTTTCAGTGGGCTATTGCATGACAATAATGGCTCAATACAGAAATAATGAGGGAAATAATTCAATTTTTCAGTTGTGAAAACAAAATATCTCTAAACTACTTAGATTACACAATTTACTGCCAATATGCTTGAGTAAACAAAAATCTTGCAGTTTCTCAATATACTAACGTAAATAATTTTCTAAAACCAAGCAATCAATCCCAAGTTACTGCGTTAGAAATAAATAAATAAAACTATCGTTAATAAGCAAAATATTTCATGACATTTTTTTGTCTTGCATGTTTTTTTCACATTTGCTTTTTATTAAAGAATTCTTCTAAGCTGAACTTTTCCAATTTTGAAAAGAATACCCAAAGGAACATTTAAAATTGGATTTTAATTATTTCTTTACCTTTTTAACATGATAGAGTCAATGTAATAATTTAACAAAAATGTATTAAGCATTCAATGTCCTATTTATAGAAGAAGTTGTTTTCATAATTTAGAGTCACCTTAAATTTAATTTTTATCTTTGATAGATGTGCCATCTTATTCAGAAAAGTTTTTCCTCTGGATCATTTGATAGAGAATAAATTATATGCAATCACCATTAATCTCAGTACTTCAGGAGTAAAATAATTAAATAAAGTATACCTCTTCCATCAGTTTATGGTAGAGTACTGCACAGAAATAAAACAGACTTCCTGATGTCATATAATGTCATACAATCAGATATAGACATAGTAATGCATAGGAAACTTTTGCCTGAGTATATTGGTTCTTTTTTCCTATTCTATTATCCTCTTGAGATTGCATGAATGAAATGCAAGTGGCTGATAGCATTTTGTTTAGCTGATTTTCTATTTTGTCAGGGCACAAGATATTTTTTCACCATATCACAGGACATTTAATTGCATTACATTTAATCCTTTGTAATCCTTTAAATCCTCCATTTAATCCTTAACACAATAACACCTTTTTCACTTGTGCTTTGCAGCATGTTTTTAAGGGCGAGGAAGTTAGATTGTGCTTTCAGAAGGAATACAGCACTCCAAGAACTTCAGACTTTTGATTGTGACACCATGCAGATTACACAAGTACAATTCAGTTACTTGAACGATGTCAGACTGCATATCAACAGCACCTATTCAAAATGTTCATATGCAGCAATGACATCTTTTTAAAAATCCATGAAAGTCAGTGGGATTTAGAGACTTGGATAAGCCCCTCTATGGAGAATGGCCATTGAAACTGTGCAGTCTGCTTATTAAGCAGTTGTGTTTAATACTGTCCAATAGTTCAAGTAATTACTATTCTAATTTCAAACATTGAAAAACTTAATCTGAGGATTAAAAGAACAGCAAAACCAACATGCATTTACATTTGCAATCTTTTTCATTTACATGGTCAGTGGCTAAAATGTAGTTTTAGATTAATTAAATTTTTATTTTTCTACTACCATTTAGAAGTGCCATTTTCCCTAATATTATTTACAGTGGTTTGAGATTTAGGTTGTAGTTTTCCTTTGTTTCTTTTTGGTTTTTTTTTCCAAAAGAGCATTTTGTCACTTGTATTACTCATTGGTGTTACATGCACTTCAATGATATCTGCCCAGAATACATAAATATAAATACATATTAAACTATATATAGTTATATAGACTTATAATTTGCCACTGGTTTTAGGTTATGGATTCTCTGTAAGGCAGAGGTCTACTACACTAAAGAAACTAGACCACTGAAAAACTAACAGTATTCTGATATCTACTCTTTGTACATATGACACCTGATCATCTGTTCTTGTGAAAAGGCTGGGTAGCTACTGGAGACGGCGTCCCAGAATGTAACACACAAGGAAAAAACTCTTTAAAAAGTTATGCTCTGGGTATAACTTTATTTGTCATCTCCAGAGAAGATTTGTCCCAGAGGATAGAATCAAGATTTCAGCCACAAAGAGTCTTTCTCAGGAGAATAGTTTTTATTCCATAAAGAACACAGTGTAAATTTTTTAAAGACTTCTTTTTTCATAGTAATCGTTGATAAGGTCATCCATGTCTGGACTACTACCCACATTTGCCCACTAATTATGTGGAGATAAAGCAACAAACATGAGTGAAGTCTTCTTCTAGTGTCCATAGTCCTTAAAAGTGAAGATACGTGGCTCAAGCCTTTAAAGCTAGAGACATAATAGTAGTATAAAGTAAGTATAAAATCACATGGAATGACTTAACTGTGTATATAGCATACAAGGTGTATGGAATATTTCATTTGATTTGCTTTGGTAGCTCAATTGTCTGCATGATACTACTAAAGCAATATCAGATGGCTATTTGACAGTAAAAAAACCCCAAAACATTTCAGACAATTTGCAATATGACTAAATGTCTGAACTGCTAATACCCATTTCACAGCATTGATGCTGCACTATAACTTGTACAAAAATTCATCAACAGAACAATTTTTGCCATTTTCATACTTCAGGAGTAAAATAATTAAAGTATACCTTTTCCATCAGCCTCTATATTATTCACCTCATATTATTGTTAAATTCTGTGTTCCAAAATAAAGATGACTGTTAGCATACAAGTTTCTTTAATAATTGTTAACACATATGTCTGCATAATCTCTAATATCTTCCATGCACTAAGTGTTAACTTGATTTCCAATTGCCAGTCTAATAGCAAACTGTCTGCCCTAGTTATTTCCATAACTTCATACATCTTCTACCTCCCACAGAAAACTATACACAACTGCCTGCATTCTTTCATTATTCTTTGGAACACATACCTGTCCATACATAATCTGTAATAAAGCAAACAAATAGACAAACAAGCAAGGAAGTTCAAGATCTTGTGTGTGGATAAAAAGAAAGTGTATTTAGGACAGAAATTAATTACTAATCAGTTTAGGATTCTGCCTTATTTTTAAGTTAGTTTCATCAGTAAATTATTAGCTGTGAAGGAGAATATGACAAAATGTTGACTATGACTCACTCAGAATTTCTCAATTTTGTTTACAAGTAAACTGGTATGTGAATGGAGGATGCTACCATTTGACTTTTTAAAATATTGTCAAAGAAAAGTGAAAATCCCCACTTCTCTGTCTGTAGCCTTCAACATGATCTCATTATCGCGAACACTCATGATCTCACTGATATTCTTGAAAGCAAAGGAAAATAAAATATATATCATCAGTACGAACTTAAAAATTAGAGAAGTTTTTAACTGGTTACTCTGGTGATTACAGAGCATGCACATAGGTTATCCTTTTTCTCAGTAGAGGCACCTCTAATAGGAATCTGTTAGATCCCATGAGAATCATGATTTTCATTGAATTGCTAACCTTTTGTCAGGTACTGAGATTCATGTGATAAACACATTTTGGAAAACAGTTTCCATTTTAATCTAAAGCACTGTTTTACAAGATTGAAATAATTAAGCAATTGTACATTTTTAACTAAAAGAGAGTGTGACATGAATGAAATCAAGCCTTCTTTGGAAAAGAGTATATCTTTGCCTTTACATCAGTAATATAGGAATAGAATCAGCCACTTCACAGAATAGCTTTGTACATAAACAAATAATCCTTAAAAGCAGGAAAATACCAAATTCAATCCTCAATACAGAATTCATGTTGCATTAATAAAATTTAAATTATGAAATCTTTGTAGGATTGAATATTTACCATCATACAAATGTGTGCATATTTCCCACATTTGTGCATGTCTTCATAAAATATGAAGAAATACATCATTTAAGAACCTGTATGAAGCAGAAGTATATTATGACTTTATTCCTTTCTTAAACAAAGAATTATGAAACTACTTTAACATATGGATTAGGCTGCCTGTCATGGAAAAAGAAGCTGCTGAATCTCAGTCAATACTCTTAAGGAAGATTTCTTCTTTCTTCACTCACCTTTTACATTTCTGCAGAAGGCTAGCAAAATCATCAAAATCATCAAAAGAAGGATAAAAGTAGGTATAAAATATTTATCTTTAACTTCTATAAAATATTTTATGGGGAATAAGACAGTAAGTATGCTGCCAGAATGAAAGCAACCTATGCCCAGGGACAGCTAACATGCAATCTTTTGCGTTGTTTAGTGACTTAAGTGATGACAAGGCTCCAATTCTGATAGTCTACACATTTAATGTCAAATAAGTGATCATACATTTTAAAAATTGTTTTTAATTAATTAAAGATACACTCCTTATTCTTAAAAAAAAAAAGAGAAAAATAGGAAAATCTAACATCTCTAAATATAGGTACTACAATGACTCTGCTGCCAAATACAGAACGGCTGCATAATCGTAATTATTCACCATACTTTCTATAATCAAAAAATCTTTTAAAGTACAAGGGGTTTTGTGCAAGGAGGTAGAAGGGAAGAGGATCTCTGAAGCAACCAGAAAGCAAAGGAGATTTTGACTGAGCAGAAATACTTAAAAAAAATATTTGAAAACATCCTGTCTTGGGAACAGCACCTGGTATAGTTTCAAAAATGTAAACATATATTCTCAGGAACACACATATGTACATGCCTGTATGAATTGAAAACTTAATATAAGTCTAGTGTTCATGAAGCTCTGCCTTTTGTCTCTTCCCCAAAAGCTGAACTTGTATTTGAGAACCAAGTTGCTAATTATGAAAACTGAGGGTATGTAAATATTGTTAAGTGGTGGTCCATGCCAGACTACTAAGTTATAGTGAGTGAAAGTCTTGTTTAAATCGAGTTTAGTCATGGCCCTGGAGCTGTATTGTTCTTTTAGCTGCACTTCCAGATCTCTCAAACCCTAAGTACACCAAAGTGCTGCCAGCTGAGTTACACAAGGCTGGCAGATAGAAACAAGAATAAATGAGTAGCTGATTGGTTGGCAATAGAAATTAGTCTGTGGTCCAGGATCTCTACACCCAGAAGTCATCATTTGACTGATTACATTCTGGCCTACTCTGAGACAGGCCTAAGTATCTTCAAGCCAAAAGCATAAGGAAGAAGTACTGGCGGACTTGTCCAAATAAAGCCTGGGGAGAAAACGCTGACCTATGTCTCCAAAACTGAAGAGGAACAAAGAGAATTATACCAGCAAGTGAATTAACTGGGCGATGGCCTATCAAAATCAGCTGTTTCCAGAGACAGCTGGTACAAAAAAAAAGTGGATGACCACTCATTTTCAACATGGTTTCAATGGTTGGTAAGATCAGTGAATCCCAAAAAGATTATGGCTGCATTGTGCTGTGTTCAAAACTGTCAGTGTAAACATGTGCACTCTCCTGAATCCAGCCTTGAAGGTACAAGAGAAAGGGGATTTCAAAGGCACTTTAGGCACTTGTAGATACAAATAAATTTTTTTTAAAAGTGTTGCTGTCCCAAATAGGATGATATAGACCAAGGTTTTGCCTTTAAAAATACTAGGCATTTGTCAGTACCTCTTCTCTTGAATGTTTTACTTCAGACATATTAAAAAATTGCTGACACCTCCCCTACGAAAATCAGATCTTTATTAAGTGTACAAAGTAAGTACAGAAGAATAGAAATATTTCAATTCAATAGTCACTTTTGAAGATCTTAAAAGTCTGTTTCTCATTTTAGCAACCTAGTTTATCTAGCTAAACAATAAGCCATGAACAGGCTTGCTGTAGGTTTTCTTTCCTGTCAATAGAAAAGTGTTTCTAGAGAGCTGTGGCGGTGATCCAGCCGGTGGCTGTGGTCGCAGAGAGTGAGCAGCAATCTGCCACACCTGCCTCCTCCATGTGGGTTAATGAAGAATCAAGATGGTCAAACTATTCCCCTCAGCACAGTGAGTCTGAGGGGTAGGGGGAAGGCAGGCATGGATAGCTTCCCGCCACTCATAGTTGTCAGTCAGGTTCCATCTCCTCCCCCGTCCCCTCACAGTTATTTTAATATTCATAAGTTACCTGAAAGTTCTGTTACCGAGTTCCGTTGATTGGTAAGTTAATGTATTCCACCCCTTTGTTTCCCCATTGGATGTTCCTCGATTACGTGTTATCCCCCTACTGGTTTATTCCCTTGTTCCTCCCCTTGGACTGCCCCTTTTCTGGCCCCTTTTAAACCCCTGCACACCCTCAGATCCCGGCTTTTAGTGGCATCCCCCCTTTGGTGCTCAATAAACTGGAGTTGCTGGTACTTTGAGTCCTCCCGCTCCTGTGCAGCCGAGCTGCTACACTGTTTCCAACTGCTGCTGCCAGCTCCCCTGGATGAGCTGTGCCTGCTTGAGCGGTTTCCAGGAGACCAGAATCTGCTGAGCCTGAGTGCTGCAGAGGTCCGGCAGAGAGCCAAGCACAGAAGGTCGCCCTCAAGCCACCAGGCAGCTTGAAAACCAGCAGTGGCCGGGCAGCGACAGAGAGCCTTTCAGAATAGTGCAGACTAGAATAGAGAAAATGCCAAGTTTATTATCAGTAGTGCAACTAAGTCAACAGCATGACAGCTCTCTAGACAATAGCTGTAGTCATTTTCAACAGATACCTTGTAAGGCTTCAGGTGTTAGAGAACACTGAAAGAACAAATATGAGTTTATAAGTTAGACAGAGAAGTACCTGCAATTTTATTTTCCTTCTACTTTTAGGAAGGACACCTAAATTTCATTATAATCTGAAGAAAAATAAATATATAATACTGTGGCCTTCTGGAACAAGAAGCTAAATTCAACCTTTGATCACATTTTTTTCCGTTGAAATTTAGAAGATGCCTTTGGCATCGTCAGTCAGCTTTTCAGCAGGAAACATGCAGTTAAGTCAAAGGGTGGGAATTATCTGATCTGTATTTATGGATAGATGTTCTTTCATCTTCAATGGGAGAACACTTCAAGGAAAATGATAAATCAGGTGGTGTAGTTCCCCATTTCTGTATTTTTAGTCCATCTCTGTCATCACACATATCTGAAGTGTGTCCTTCTTGCAATTTCTTTCCAGTCTACAGCTAGGATCCCTTAGCCCTTCTGCTCACCAATCAGCAAAAGAAGTCCTAGCTTCCCATATTGAGATTGTCAGGGAAAAGCAGTTCTCTTAAAGCGCCCTGTGTTCTAATTCTCAGCCGTCTTGAAGTTCATCTCAGCAGTGTTTGCTTCCGCCATGGCAGAGAAATCTCAAATAGACGAGGAAGTATGCAACAACCCCTGTATGCTTAAGGGAAGAGCTTCTTCCTCTGCTGTTTTTTCACTGATCTTCTGACAGAGGTTTTCCCATCTAAAGGTTTGATAGTCAGAAGCAAAGGCCTTAAAGATGTCATGAACTAATTTTCTTCACTCTCATCACTTTAAGCCTATTTTGTCTGAAATTCCATCTTGTTTCAACTATTTACAGTAGCTGGAATGCCTTTCATGCTACCCTTTGTTTTAGACATTGGGAAAAAGAACATTTTCCTTTATGAAAATATGTTTCTAGTATAACTGTCAAGTGAAGTACTTTATTTCTAGGTAAGGAAATATAATGAGAGAGGTTTTTTCCTTTCTTTAACTTTGCTTATGCTTTGTTCATATACTTATATCCTGTACTTTGTTGATATAATGTATGTTTAAATATCTTATGTTCCCTTACCTATGCTGACAGTTGCTAATGCATAGAATTATAAACCACTCATATTCAAGTCAATTTTTTTAATCAATTTTTTATAAATGTTCCTAGTATACGATAACTACATTAGTCATTTTTTCTGGATTGCTGTCTTTCAAAAAATACCTATTAAGGATCTTAGGGAATGTGAATTTATGAATGTGCATTCAGTATGTTAATTCTCAAAACAGAAAAATTACTAAGTCAATGGTAGTCAATACATAAACAGTTCGCAGAGCATATAATTCAGAAGCATTCAGGACTGATGCAGAAAAGAGGTGGGCCTGTTATTCTTTCTAACAAGCACAAAGCAAGTTCACATTTCCCTTGCTAATCTTTCTATAAAATATAAACCTTTTTTCACCAAGATTTTTGTTCAGAAGAGACATTATTGCAAAACCAAATAAGGAGTATATTGCACCACAAAGACAATCAGAGTATTGTTCCAAAGTCTGTTTCAGTCACAACCTTTCTGCAACTAAAATGCAAATAACAAGCTAGCAAGAGTTGGTAGTAACACTAGAATCATAAAATACCATACAACCATGAGGAAAACCCTTTTTATCTATGATGGTTAAATGCAGTGCCATGTAAACATAGATTTCCCACTGTATGCATTTATATCATCAGTGCCACCACGCTAATGCAATCCACCTGCAGAAAGAGAGGCTGAGCAAGCATACTGCAAAATTCCTCAGAAGCATCCTAGCCATGGCTGCAGTGATTTGAATCAGACTTAAGTGGTCCCCATTTCTTTCCAGATGTGTGCACTTTGATACAAAATGAAATGTATCAATTCAAATTGTCATTAGTTTAGCTTCCTGTTCGAGACATTCTGATGTTGTCTACTAACATGTAAAGGAAAAATATAGGAATAACAACAAAGTCAAAAATTTGCTGATAATTCTTTATCATTCTAAGTTATGTCATAAAAATAGTTTTAACTGTGCACATATGTAAATTATTATGCTTAATCATGCATGATTTAGTAAAACTCTTCAAGCAGGACAACTAGTTCCTAAATATACAAGATAATTGCTGTCACTGAGCATAAGATCAATGCTCTACTAATTCTAATATGAGGTATTTCTCACTACGACCATATACTTTCTTCCAAATATAGAGAAATTTAAGCAAGTGGTCCCCAAATTCCATGTGGAAATAAGATAATAAAAATATGAACAAGGAGGTTTTCTCAAGATCAGCAGTTTCTGTATCAGAAATTTTTCATGCTATGAAGGCCAACTACTGACTTTCACTTTGTCTCTTACGCCTTGAAGTTCTCAAGATCTATTCATCACTGGGAAAGGAACCTGCAGATGAAAGATGGTACTGTATATGAAGAGAGATTCTCTATGTAGGTGCAAGATTAACTTGGTAAACCAAAGGGATAACCAGGCTTCTGTAGAGCTTGAGTTGTGGAACACAGTTTCTCTGGGGTATCATTAGAGAAAATTTATAGCCTTTACCCTATATATTGTATATGCACTACTATCTAGAGAGATCCTAAGGGTATTTAAAAAGACCCTAAGTTTTCTTATTGCTTCTTATTTCACTGATAATTTGTTCAGATTTTTACCAAGATGATTATTATTAGTCTATCTGATTACTACCAAGATGACCACAAACTTTATGACCTGTTATTGACTTCAACAAGCACTTGGCTTAATTTTCAGCAAATTGTGGTTTAATTGCCTGGTTTAGGCACTAAGAAAAGTAACAGTATCCAAATTAAATTAGGTGTTTGAAATTGAAGTTATGTTTTCTAGGAAGACCTAAGAATAACTTCTTTGAACAATCATTTCTTGTTTTGCCTTGTAACACTCTCACACATTAATACTGTCTTCATTTTTCATTAGATTAACTTATTAAATGCAAAAAACTATGGTCACCTAGAGGTGAGATCTTTCATCTGGTTTTTTTGCCTGTACAAGTAAACATGATGAATTGATTGTTGAAGAACTGCCTAGATAATGAGCAAGAGAGGATTTTTAGGTCTTCCACAATTCCTTTTTCCAACATAAATAGATTTCTTTTATTTTCTACTCTTGGACTGGCTAGGCTTTGCTTTTTATTTTTTAATATCCATGTGTGCCTGGTAAGCAATACCATCCACATGCTGTCATTTATAATTATGTTTACTGTCATCTGTGCTGTAGTATAAGGGTCAGGGTTTTACAGGTTGTCATGTGAATCTAGCCCTGACCTATGCTCAAACATACATATGCTATGACTATGTTTACATGTATATAAAGAGAGAACTTTTTTATTTGGAAACAGTTTTGTGGGGGATTTTTTTGGTCTTTTTGCTTGTTTGTTTGTTTGTAGTTTTTTGTTTTGTCTTGGGTTGGGTTTTGGGGCTTTTTTCACTGCTGGACTCAGCAGCTTTCTGAAAACAAATACAGAGCTATAATCACTGTCACTGTCAATGAAGGGAAGAAGAAGAGAGGAGAGGAAGGAGAAGTAAATTATGTAGTTTGAACATCATAATTAGAGAGCAAAACCTTTTACTGCTGGTGATTTTTAAGTCCTTTCTTCTTTTTCCTGCAAGAAAGAGAGTTTTTCAGTGTTTTATAATAGGAAGACTTTGTCCAGCAGAAAAAGAAAACACAAAAAAACCAAACTGAAATAAAAACTTAAACCAAAACAAACAAAAAAATGCAAGCCACAAAGCTTTTCTAGATTTAATCTGAAACTACTTACATAGCAGCCCTACTTTAATATATATGTTTCATAACAGTGAAAGAATGTGAAGACTTACATACAGCTGGTTTTCTGGGTCAGCAAAGAACTGTAGAAGACCTAGAAGTTTATCACGGCAAAACACATTCATGATGGAGTACAGAGGATTCGGCTTGATGCAAACAGGCAGAAAAGACAACATTAGCATCTCTGTAATAGGAAGCAACTGGGGATATGAAAGCATTTCTGTAGTCTTGGTTTGAAAAATTTGTCATAAAGTCAGAAATCTTATAAAACTGTAAAAGACATTCTCTGTACTTGTTTCACCCAGTCATTTGATTGGTTATCATTTTCTGTATGCCACAGGGAGTCTCAAAAAGGAGAATTTATTTGCTCTGAAACAAAATCAGACACTGCTTATAAAAGTGAGAAAATAGACGATTCACATTTTACACTTCTGCATTCTATGCCCTTGTCTTTAGATTGTGTGTATTTATAAAGTATGTTATCCTTTAGGATAGCCCAATGTTTTCTTGTAGAAGATTTTATTTAGTTTCTCAGTTTTAAAGTATTTATTTGGAATTTTTTCACAGAACTTGCTACTGTTCTTGACTTTCATGGCAGTTTAAAAAAAAGGTTTCAGTCATGTCCAATAAAGAAGTTACAAGAAACATGGGCTTGCTCACATTGAAACAATTTATTGCTAATTTCATAGAGAAAAGTTGCTATCTTTACACTGAAAAGATTTAATCTGATGGAGAAACCATCCACCAGTTTATTTGTGGGCAGAAATTTTCTTTGAGATATGATAGGTAAACATCTAGACCTTTCCTTCAGATACTAAGCAAATTTGATTCATAAATATATGCCTGCATAAAAGCCAGTTTCTTTTCAGAGATGAAATTCTCGTAAGATTGCGTCTCCTGAGCCTGCTTTGTCCTGTCATGTAAATCACCCACACACTTTGTAGATAGAGAACAACTAGCATGCTACAGGATTGTGACAGTATCATGGCACACTTAATCTTTCCTCCTAGATTTATTCCCACAGACATTGCTGTGGTAGCAGCTGAAATAACAAAAAGCCTAAATTTCAACTACTTTCAGACTTATATCCAACATTAGCATAAAGGAGAAGTGACAGCACAATGCAAAAATTAAGGATAAGCTTAAGAAAAAGTAAGAGATGCAGGGGTATTCCTGTGTGGTGGTGCATTTCCACATGGTCTTATAGAGATTGTCTTACTGGGTTCCAGAAATTGTCAATTTATATATTTCTTGGGCTGCTTTGATCGTTTGACATATACTAGCTTCATAGCCCATGTGATTGACATTTTTCGAGTGGCATTAAGTGGATGAAAATACCACTTTATTGAAGACATTTTAAAACAGATATTTGGCTTAATTAGTGTTTTAGAGAATAAATATTCTATAGCTACCAATCTGTTGATATCCTTTAATCTCTGTCATTTTTGGATGACTGGTTGGTGATTGACTTTTGCAAGAAGGGAGAGGGAAAAATAAATTTATTTCTCTGTTTGGAAAAAATCTTAAAAAAAATAAAAATAGAGATGATTTTGAGAGAGAATATTCTCTGCAGAGCCTGCAGTATTGACAGTTTCCTTCAATGTGATGCTAGATAGATTTTTACTTTTCAAGGCCACTCCTGCATTTCTTTTTTTACAAGATCTATGTGATTGAGTTAAAAAGTTTTAATTTGATTGAAAGTGGATGTAATAAAATTTTTGTCAAGATCTTGACTGCTTGTATTTGATCTCATCCCATTCATTCATGCCTTCATTCATATGGGTGTACTGTCTGCACCAACTTTTTGACATCCAGATCTATTTCTTTTCATTTCTCCAGCAATTGCATCATAAAATATCATTCAAGTCCAACAACTGCACAGGATAAAATCCTCTTTTAGCAATATTAATTATTATTTCATTAACAGCCATAATTTCAGTATGGGGAATAATTTAAATTTACTTTACCTTATATATCACAGAAACATAGAATCATAGAAAGTTAAAGGGTTGGAATAGGCATTAAAGATCTCCTAGACCAAATTTCCCCTTCCATAGGCAGGGGTCTCACAGGACCAGGTTGCTCAGAGCTCCATCCAACCTGTGTTTGAACTACCAAGGATGGGGCATACATAACTTATCCGGACACCCTGTTCCAGTGAATCACAACCCTCATAGTAAAGAATTTCTCCCTGATATTTAATCTAAACCTACTCTCTTTCAGTTTTTACCCATTCCCCCTTGTCCTGTCACTACAATTCTTGATGAGTGAGGTCTCCACACAACCTTCTCTTCTTCATGCTGAACAACCTTCTCTTCTCTCAGCCTGTCTTCATAGGGGAAGAGCTGCAGTCCTTTTATGAACTTCATGGCCTCCTCTGGACTTTCTCCAACAGTTCTATGGCCTTCTTAGGTTGGAGACCCCAGAGCTGGATGCAGCATTGCAAGTGGGGTCTCACCAGAGCAGAGCAGAGGAGTAGAATCCCCTCCCTAGCCCTGCTGCCCACACTGCTTTGGATGAAGCCCAGGACACAGTTGGCTTTCTGGGCTGTGAGTGCACACTGCTGAGTCATGTTGAGTTTTTCATCAACCATCACCCCCAAGTCCTTCTCCACAGGGCTGCTCTCAACCACTTCTCCTCCCAACCCGTAAGTGTGTCTGGGATTGTCATGATCCAGGTGTAGAACCTTGTGCTTCTTGTTGAACATCATGAGGTTTGCATGAGCCCACCTCTCAAGCCTGTCCAGGTCTTCTGGATACCATCCCTTCCCTCCAGCATGCGGGCTGCACCACACAGGCTGTTGTCAGTGAACGTGCTGAGTGTGCACTCAGTCCCACTGTCCACGTCACCTACAAAGACCAGTATCAGCCCTGGTACTGACCCCTGAGGGACACCACTGGTCACTGCTCTCCCCTTGGGCAGTGAGCTGTTGACCACAACTCTGAGTGCAGCCATTCAGCCAGTTCTTTATCCACTGAGTCATCCATCCATTAAATTCATGTCTCTCCCATTTAGAGACAAAGATGTCTTGCAAGACAGTGTCAAACTTTGCATAAGTCCAGGTGGACAATATCAACTGCTCTGCTCCTATCCACCAGTGCTGTAGTCCTGTCATAGAAAGTCACCAAATTTGTCAGGGTGAGTTCCGCTTTGTAAAACCATGTTGTCTGTTACCAATCACCTCTTTGTTTTCCATGTGCCTTAGCATAGTTTCTGGGAGAATTTACTCTGTCGTCTTTTGTGGCACAGATGTGAGACTGACTGGTCTGTAGTTACCCAGGTCTTTCACTTTCTCCTTTGTTAAAATGGAGGTTACATTTTACTTTTGCCAGTCATCTAGGTCTTCACCTGACTGCCATGTTTTTTCAAAAATGAGCGATAGTGACTTAACAACTTCATCTGCTGGCTACCTCAGGATCTGCTGATGAATCTCCTGAGCCTTGTGTACACTCAGGTTCCTTAGATGGTCATGAACCTAATCTTTTCCTACAGCAGACTCAGGGTCTTCATTCTCCCCATGTCTTTCTCGACTTGGGTGGCATGGCTGGAGCACTTGCCATTGAGAAATGAAGCATAGAAGTCATTGAGAACCTCAGCCTTCTCTCTGTCCAGGGTAGCCAGGTCTCCCATTTTCTTGAAGGGAGGACCCACATTATCCCAAGTCTTTATTTTGCTTACAACATATCTATAGAAGTCCTTCCTATTACCCTTGATATCCATAGCCAGACTCAGTTCTAAGTGAGCCTTGACTTCCCTAGCTTTGTCATTTCCTATTGGTTTTGGCTTCACAGTCAGGATTTCTGCTATGTTATTCACATCAGAACAATGAATCAATATGTGAATATCTGTAAGCTTATTTTAAAATACACTTTTATAGTTTATATCATTTCTGAAAACTAATATTTATTTTCAATACTTGTTTAGGGAATGTTGATGTTCCTGCACAAAATTTCTATGTAACAAATACCATTATTTCAAAGCCTTCAGGGAACTGAGCAAGTGACAGCATCAGGACAGCAGTGCAAGAGGATATCTTGTCTTTCAAGCATGTTTGACAACTGAAAGCATAAAACTGAGTTGCATTCACATGGAGTGGTTTTCACTAGTTTGAAAATAAAGAATGCTTCAGTTTTGTATTAAAAAAAAAAAAGACAGCAAACCTTAAACAACATATATTTTCTTAGAATATATAAGCTTTTTCCTTTCTGATGGCCAGTGACTATAGGATTTACCTAAGAAGTCTAGATTCAACTCTCATTCTGTATGAGGAAAAGTGAATTCCCATTTCATTTTAGCCACATAACAACTCAACACCATAGTGTAGAAAGTTATGCCCTGAGGCTTTTGAACCTATGTCTGCTTAAAGTCCTTTTGGTACATTTAATATGAGCTAGACAAGAGAAATAAAATAAAATATCAACATTTTACAATAATCATTACCGCATAAAAAGCTGGTTTTCAAGAACAAATTTTCCCAAAATTTTAATAATTTAAATTATATTGCTTAAATATTAATTGGACAGGAGACTGAAGTGTAGGTCTCATTTGTCCAGGTAAATGTCCAAAGATGTAGACTCAAAAAACTGTTTTTCTGTCTCTCTCACAAGTCAGGAAATATTCAAATCTATCTTTTAAGGTACGGTATCATCAATTTTGGCTAAAATCCTCATTAGAATGTTTTATTTTCCTTTGGTTCTCAGTTCCTAATTGCTGGACCATCTGAGTTCATATTGTGATTCCTATTCTGTGCACTTGTATGCAGATTCTGAGCAGGAAAACAGTGAAATAAATGTGCAGATTAGGCATTCAGTGTTCCCTTTGATTATTGTGGAACTTTGTTCAGTTTTGAAGTTATGTAACATATAAAGCCAAAGCCAATGCTCAGCTGGGCATGTGGAATAGAATAGCCTGATGTCAGCATTTAAACCTCTTATTTAATTTTTCAAAGATTTCAGTATACCAAAACATCACTGATTTTATAAGTCCTATGTGACATTTGTGGCTCAGTGTAGATAAAGGGACAAAAAAAACAGGAATCCAAGGAAAATAAAAATTAAAGATTATTTTCAGTCACGTACTACCTCATATCTCTGCTTTCCATAATAGCCAGTTTTCTAATGTTAAAATTTTAATGGTTACCAACAAAGGAGTATGGGTATTTTTTCTTTCTATCTTCTCTTTTTTTCCCCAGTAGTATTTTACTCATTTGCCGGATATGCTGTCCATACTAGCTAGTTCCCTAGGCAATTTAGAAGCCTTTTACTACATCTTTGTTCATTTACTTTTCCTTTTCCTATGGACATATCACCCTCCACCACAATTTATAAAGATTGCAAAATATATTTGCTGACTTTTACTGCATATGTTCCATGACTGCTTTGATTCTGACTTTTCAGTTTTATCTACTTTTTGCCCAGTACCATATTGTAAATATATTTTCATGGGAAGCAGGGGACTTTTTTTCTCTATTGTTGATTTCTGCACTACCAGTGTTATCTCTTCAGGTGGTTGCAGGTATAGATAGAAGAAGGCAGTGGCAATCTTCCAACCAGCTTGATGTGTAAGCTTGCCTCTACTGATGGTTTTATCTCATCTATGTGGAGTCAAACCGTGTCACATAATTAGTTCTTTGTGTACTTACTCCCCTGTGGCAGAATAAATAAACACTGTTCATTGCCTGCCTCTGTGCTTCAGAGTTCTTAGGACAGTTTTCTTGGAAAACTGGCAAACAAAAGATTGTGTTTTATTTGTTTACTTTAAAATAATAAACAGCTTGATTTTTGCTAGCTTGATTTCTAGTAAAACCACTCTTTCATTATTTTTCTTCTTGCACTGATGAAACAACGCTCAGTGTCAGCTAGTTTTCTAGTGTTCACTGACAGTCATTTAAAGGAAAATTCTGAGATCAGGGAGGCTAGAGGCACACCAAATGCTGTGTCACTTCCAGGTAAGGTTTTTCAGAGGCATTGGTATGCTCCCCTGAGATGACATCTAAAGCCAACCAACAAGCACCCTTGACTGTTAAAGTCAGAAGAGCAAACTGGCTTGATGAAGATAAGATTATAGTGTCTCTCATGTGAAACCTAAAAGAGAAGAACCAAATTAAATAAAGTATAATCCTGCACAGAGGATTTTAAAGTTGATTTAAGGGCATGCTATCACTTTCAGTATGTTTAATACTCATGCACACACAGTGTCAATTCCATTCAAAGCAACCTTTATCACAATGCACTAGTTAATTTTTGTCTTCATGGTACAGTAATTATGCTGACATACTGCAAAAAAATTATTCACTACACACGTCTGAAAATGCCACATTGCACAGATTTAGATTTCTTCCTTTCACTGGTATGATCTCAAGATACTCATTTGATGATGATAGCTAAATGAGGAACTGTAACTTTATTTTCACATCCCAAGCAATATAGCTTGCAATTTTGTACTCTGCTGTCTACCATTACTCAGAAAATTGGATGATAATCCTTTTTTATTGAATGTAGTTTTTGCTGCATTTGGACAGATACTATAGCTACACAATTCAAGACAAGATATTTTCTTAATTTTTGCTGAAGAAAACAGGACCGCTACTAAAAGTGTTGCCTGTATATGCTGGTAAGAATTTAAACTCTTTTTCTTGCTGCAGCAGCCAAAGAGGGTAAAGGCTATAAAATAAAAGTACTGCTGCTAGATGAGAATATCCTAGAACTCTTGTTCATTTATACTTTTATTAAAATTGTTTACAGAAATAAGTGGTTTAAATAATGTATTTACTCTCAGAAAACAAAGAACTACAGGAATTGCATTTAAATTGTTTAAAAATATTGTTTCAAGTGTGTGAAATGAGAAAAATTACTCTATGTACTTTACATGAGAAAAGGAATTAATTATATTTACAGTAATACAAAATTGAAAAAGAAAATTAAGTTTTTGGAAATGTCAAAAAATAGGTGTTTTACTCTTGAGCTCATTGTTCTGTTATCTTTCCCTTTATCTTAACTTTAAAAAAAAAATTTATACTTATGCAAAATTTGAGACAAGTTAAGTCTGACACACCATTTCTGCCCTAATCTAACTGACAAATATTTTATCACCTTAGCGACATTGATAATCAGGGTTTACTCTTCTGTCTCTAAGATAATATCCTGAACTTTTGATGTCAAAGGTCTATCAAGAAGAGAAGATCCTAGAACAAACTCATTTTCTATTATAATCCCAATCATATTCAATCTTTAACTTATACAACCTAAATGAATCAGAAAGCAAACAGTAAGCAGATGTATCAATAAATAAAGAATCCTGGTGAGAAAAAGCAATTTCTCTATCTTTGGACTTCTGTCTTTTCTGTCCAGCTGAACTGGTTTGCTTCATGTGAGGGTAGAAATAAACACTGAATTTTCTCTAGGAAAGAAGTAGCATTTTGGTGATTCCAATTGCTGATTCTGTTCCTTCTGTTTTCCAGCTATATCACATGGTTCCCTGACTTTACGTAGCTTTTAAACAAAAGCAGATGTGAGAAATCGTACAAAGATCCAAGGTTTACCCATTTCTACAAATCTACTTTCCACGTGTCCCCATCTGACCGTTAGCGCGTAACTGCAGTTTCAATCCTTAGCACAATGGGTTTCTTAGGCAGATAAGGTCGGAGTTAGTGCTGCCACATTTGAGAAAGGGCATATGATTCCTTCTAATTCTTTCATCAAAGTTTATCTCTGCTAAGCACAGCAATACAACCTTTTTTCCCCATGGGTACTGTTAACAGGCTTGTTAATTAGTCATCAATAGCTGTCAAATTGTTAAACAAGCAGCAAACACCCAATGGTACCAGTAGTAAGCTATGGAATTGCTGATGAGCCCCTGGCTTCAGTAACTTGTTATTTGAAATTTAGAACATGTTCTACTCCACTGAAGTCCTGTGGCAGAGTTTCTGTTCCCTGACTGTATAATCAGGTGATTAGTGGTGGAGAAGTCCTGACTGAAGCATTCTACAGTGAATATTCTGCTGTGCTAAAAGACAGAAAATGTTTGCATTTCAACACAGACCCAAGGTCATCAGTCACTCTGGTAACACAAATCACTCTATGGATGAAGTGAATGACTTGA
Organism: Orthonyx spaldingii; assembly: GCA_013397795.1. Classification (NCBI taxonomy): domain Eukaryota; kingdom Metazoa; phylum Chordata; class Aves; order Passeriformes; family Orthonychidae; genus Orthonyx; species Orthonyx spaldingii. Next base: position 32,224 of record VZTJ01004401.1, read on the forward strand.
CTTTAAAATCTGCTGGGGAAAGGAAGGAAGCAATGTTTTGCCCAATTTTACTTTTTTTTTTCTCCTAAGCCACTTTAGAAATGCAGCAGGAAACTGCTTGTTACTTATTGATGCTGAAAGAGAAGAACGAGCCTGCCAAATGGCAGACTGATGATATAAACTTCTGGCAAACTTTTGCCTCTTTTGAAAGTATGTTTCCAAGTAAAATACAAATCCTCACCTACCGCTGCAGCAGCCATTATGTGAACTACAGTAGAGAGATAAAGCTGAACCTTTACAAGCTTGGAGCCTGAGCATTTCCTCAGACACCCTCATGTATTAAAAGAAAACACATCACACTGTACAAGTGTGGAGTTATGATTAACTCTTGTGGTGAAATGCTTGGCAATGCCTGCAAGAAGGATGGTGTGTCATGCTAAGTTGTGCTACAGTTGAGCTTGAAAGCCATTGATAGCACTTTCTTTCTGTTCAAACAGTGTAAAAAAATCACAGTGTTCAATAACCATCTCAGCTCTCACTCCTGGTGACATGATTTACTGCTGAATCCTTCAGCTTTCCTGGTAAGGCCTAAGTCTTCCACAGAGGACACACAATCCACTCAAATGATTTGCTATTTGAGTGGATTGGTTTCGCTAAGCACAATAGGTTTCATGCATCTGGGCCCTAACCTAAAAACCACTGAGCCAGTGGGAATCGTTCCACTGATTGCAGCAGGCTTTTTGTCAACTGCCTGATGAAATCTTGATATGAAATGTATCTGTCTACATTGCTGATTTTTAAATTGGGGTTTTTGAGGGAAGGGGAAGTATTAATAGCTTGCCATGTTCTTGTGGCTTAAGACTGTGCTAAAAATGTCTTCTCACACAGTCGTTTTATAAAGATTTCATTAAAAAAGACCTGCAATTATTTTTGGTGAAGTGTTGTATGTCTGGCAAGTTTTATAGACTCCAGCTAGACAAAAAACCAGAAAAGAATAGTAATGTCTGTATACATCTTTTCAGTATAATGTAGTTCATGACATCTGGGATTTTGCTGTCTGTCAGTCTCACAGATCCTTTTAATAGCTGGAAAAAGAAATATTATGGCTGCAGACTGCACACACACACACAAGAAAGCATCTGGTGACTTTCTAGCACAGAAGCATCTACATGAGGTACCTTCAGAGTCATGTTTTCTACACATGAGGTGATGTCCTGCCACAATGTAGCAGCCCAGATGTGTTTACCCCTGCATTGCCAATTGGTCTTCTTCCACTGCTGCAGCCACCCCCATATGGTATTAGCCACCATCCAGGAATTAATATAGAGTATGGGCCACTTTTCTTGTTCAGCAATCTCTATGGCTATTTGGATGGCTTTCTGCAAATTGGCTTGACTCATCTTTCCCTTCAGCAGCCTCAATGACTCATTGTGTCACACAGCAGCTTTTCACCTCCAATGGTTTCCTATTACACAGCAGGATTCATCAGTAAACAGAGCATAGCCTCTTGCTTTTTCTGGTAACTCATTATATGATCGTTCTTCTTGTGCATGTCACCTTCTTAGACAATGCTCAAAATCTCTGGCTTCTGGGCAGTCTGTAATCTCTTCTACAATTCCTGACAAATTGAGTTTTCCCATTTGGGCTCATTGTGCAATTAATACTACCCACTTGCACCATGTAAAGCTGCTTGTGTGATGTGTTGAGGGGATGTTTCCTGTTTGATTTGCCTTGTTCCTTTCAATTTCTTTGTTGGAGGACTGCCTCTTAATCTAACCTCTCCTTTGCTACTGTTATTTCCTCTCCTTCCTTTAATCTAACCTCTGCTTTGCTACTGTTATTTCCTCTCCTTCTTCCTTTTTTTCTTCCTCTTCCTCTTCTTCTTCCTCCCTTATTAATCAGTGGTATGGGACTGTAACTTGCCTTGTGCATTCTTTTGTTTTCATGACTGGGACAATTACTGTAGTTGTGGTTTGTGTCCCTGCCTCAGCCATAGTGTCCTCAAATGCATTTTGGGTTCCTGCCTCAACTACAGCCCTCTGAGAGTACTGATCAGTGGCTTGGCAGGCACGGGCCAGGCCCCAATACAGGGTGAGAAATTGGTGGCTTTCATGGGGGTCAACAGGGTACCCTTCTATCAGTCGAAGCAGTTTGTTTGGGTGTTTACCTGTTCAGGTGTAAAGTCCCAGGAACAGGAAGGTGATAATTGCCCTAGGAACCTGCCCACCCCCCGCCATCCAGGAACTCAATGCCTCAGGGCAGATTTCAATGGCTTCTTGCCTAAAGTTTATTTTCTCTTACACCAGGATGACGACAGATTCCATGAATTCCATAGCATACCAACAGTATTAGTTCATATTTTCAATAGTATTAAACAACTTAAATAAGGATGAGCAATGACCACGGGAGTCTGCAATATAAAATCATTAACATCCACCTTGAGCACGGAGAATTAGGTGTATTCACTCATCATCATTTTTGTTAACATATTCCCAAACTCAGCAAAATAAACTGATAAGCAATGCAGCTGACAAATGCTGCATGCCACACAGAAACTTGCTACTTGATAACTACTATTTACCCTTTACTATAGCATGCAATATATATATAACTGCCTTTATCTCACTCCACATTGTGTGCCAAAAAGAACTGTAGTGGTTTGACCTTGGCTGGGTGCCCAGTCTGGTGCCACTAAGTTGCTCTATCACTCCACTTCCCAGTGGGACAGGGAAGAGAATAAGATGAAAAACAACCTGTAGTTGAGATAAGACCGTTTGCTAAAGCAGAAAAAAAAAGACAAGCAAAAGTTTGCATGCACATAAACAAAGGGAAAGGTTAGTCTCTACTTCTCATCAGCAAGCAGTGTTCAGACACTTCCCAGGAGACAAGGCTTCAGCACACATAGTGGTTGCTCCAAAAAGCAAACATTTTCAAATAATGAATGCCCCCCATTCCTCCTCTCTCCCTTAGCTTTTTAATCTGAGCTGATGTAATATGGTATGGAATATCACTTGGTTCAGTTTGGATCAGCTGGCCTGGCTGTGTTCCTTCTACTTGTCCACTCCCAGCCCCTTGATGGGGGCAGGGGGGCAGAATGTTCAATGGACAGTGCTGCTCAGCAGTAGCCAAAACCCTGGTGTGTTATCAACATCCTCCCAGCTACCAATGCAAAGCACAACACCGTGAGGGCTGCTAAGGAAAAATTAACTCTCTCTCAGTCAGACCCAATACAAGCAGTTATTCCGGAACTTTGAGACAATTTAGAAAGACATAGAGTGATTATTTACCAAGCAATTTCTGGAATGCTACACATGAGCAAATGGGAGAACACAAGGAAAAAAACAAGTCCATGTGTATGTTTACAACAGTGTATACCTGAAATTATTACGGAGAAAGTAATATCTTTCAGGTTTTGCATATATTTGATTAGAATCAGCTACCTTTCATTTGTGTTGTAGAGCATCCCCTTCTTAAGCTGTTTCAATGATTTTGATACATTGTCAGAAAGCCTGATCACACAGAAATGGCATGTTCATTGCAATATGAGTGCAAAGTGTCAACATTGATAAATATATCATCTTCACATTGACATGTTTAGAGAAGGAAGCTTTAAATGAAAGAAGATGAAATATTCCTAAAGGGTAATATATTGGAATATGAAAAGTAGTGCCTGAAGCAAGATGGAGACATAGAGATGTTTCCCACAGACACTTGAAAAGGTGGGGAGAAACTTATGAGTTTATATTCTAATACAGGAGGAAGATATGTAATTCTAAACCAAGTTTAATAAAGATAGTTGATGGTTGTTTTTTCTCACATTAGTGTTACCTATTAAAAATTCCATCATATTACTGTCAAAATGAAGCCTTCTAGAATCTTAATGATGGCACTGCTAATGTTCTTCTGTGAAAATATATTACATGTAAATATTTCCCCATCTTCTTCATTCCTAAAAGTGTCATTCCCAAGCAAAAATTCATATCACATCATACCCTTCCCTGCTTCACCTCCCAAACACTTCCCTGTCAATTAATGAGTCCCATTAGTCCCAGACAGAGAACTATCACAGGTCATCTCTTTGCTCTATCTCCAAATAAAATACATGGCATCAGGATTCTTTTTTTCATATCTGTCTTTATCTATCATAGCTTAATATTAGGTAATTAATGAATTTTTGAGAGGAATAAATGCCTTTACTATCAGTAGTTTTCATGGATATATTAGTAGGAATCAATGTTAGTAGTCCTGTTAGAGAAAGGGTATCTTTTCATTAGATAATATTCCTCAACTACGGCCAGTAGAACAATCTGTTTTATTCCTGTGCCAGGTTTATACTTCTAGAAGAGTTCACCATAACCAGAGGACTATTTGATGACTACAGTGAAAATAAGGACCTGAGTGAACTTTCTCCATCAAGGAAACCAAGGAATGTGATATCAGACCTGGCTTAACAATGTTTTATCAAAAATTTAATTACTTCAATAGGCACATATTACATTCACCTAAAGAATCACTGCATTTATAGCCATTTTTAAGAGATTTTTTGCTCAGAAGAATTAGAATGTAACCCTGGACAGAAGATAAAACCAAAGCCAACAGAACAATCATGCACTTTTCAGCTCCATATAGAAAAGTAAGTATTTATTTCCACTCTGCACTGGAATGAATTTCATCCATTGTCTTTGTTTCGTCACAAGAATGAAGATACTCCATACAAAATGCAATAAATAAAAGAACTTGTTTATAAAAAGCATCTAACTGACATGATCCATGGATTTGATCTAATAGAGTCTGTTAATATAAGTGAAGAGATAAGATGACATATGCAAACTGAGTTAAACTACAAATGTGACATAAACTTGTTATACCTGATAGCTTTGCAAAGGATAGATTTCACAGATGTCCCAATCTTGATCATATTTTCCTTAAGCTGCTTCCAAGCCAAGTGAATCCTGAGTAAGCATGACATTAAGTAGTAGCCATTGTCATTTGTAAAAGAGTCTGGGGAAAGAAACGATACCACATTAATATATCTCTACACACTCAGTTAAAACACAATCCAAAATTAAAATGGATTTTGAAACACCAGTTAACGTCTGCCAAAAACTCATTCTAACCTATTTCTGCTTTGTCTGCAATATTTACTGCAGAGACAGAAAATACATTTGACCGGGAATTGTGTCTTATGGGACTTCATTCCAAAGCTGTTCTTTAAGGATTCAGATAAAATATGTCCTTCAGCTACTACTAGTTTTCAAGAATGCCCATGACTGTGGTTCAGAGTATCATAATACCTCTTTGCAACTATCATTTGATTACACATTTGGCATTCTACAAAACACAGAAATTGAAAAATGGGCAATAAGAACTAACATTTGAAAGAACCAGTATTCCTAATATCTGTTACCCTGTAATTAAACTCATTAGTGTTGTTCTCAGGTGACATGTTTTTATAATTATTGTTCTTATAGTCTCATAATAATTCATTTTGCCTATTTATGCTTGTTTTTTCAATCTGAAAGGAATAAATTTTTAATATTATTATTATAATATTTAATTATAATAAAAGAACAATTTCATGTGACAATTTATTAATTTGAAGGAATGGAAGTACTGTTCAAAAACCAAATAGCTCATTTTAGAACAACTTTGTTAAAAGACACATTGTAAAACAGAGCTTTCCTGAACCTCAAAAACCAAACCTGTGTGCTGGCATGGGTGGGTGATGGGAGCATAGCTCAGACCCATGGCAATTGACAGCAGAACATAAAATTGTCCATTCATGGTACAGATCTCAGTCATCTTCTCCTCCTCTGGTCTCCCCAGTACAGGTCAAAAGTAAGACTTTAGTAGGTCTTAAACAATATTGCTCAAAGGTCTTTGTATATTATAACTGGAAATGATGGAGCAGAAATGCACTAATGGAATAGTACTGACCTTAAGTGTTTTGTGTGCTGTGGTCCCTGCTATCAGTTTGCTCTCTGGGACTTTACATAGGAAGAGAACTCATGTATCTCATATTGACAATAAAAACTGTAACAATAACAACTTGGCAATAAAAACACCCAAACATGGGATCTAGGACATTCAACTAACTCAGCCAAAAAGTTCAGCTTGTGATGTTTCTGGGTACTATTCTTTTTAAACACAAATAGTTATTAAAAATATTTAGTCACAGACAAGAACAAGTCCAAGTTTCATTTAGATACTTCAGTTCATAATTGGTAGTTGCCTTTACTAATTCAATAGAATGTTTTTATGTTAAATAATATAACTTGTTCTTCCTGACTAATCACTACTTTTGAACTTCAGTGAATATCCTATGTATAAGAATCACTAATTATAGACATTTTTCAAAGGTTTTATTTCCTTTCAAGGAAGAAAAGTTGGCTTTTGCCTTAATACAGGAGAGTATCTCTTTCTTTCTTAGTGAAACTTCATAGTTTACAGAACAGCCAAAATTACAAGGGAACTAACTTTATTACCTGCAAGGAAAAATAGTGCTTGAGGCATGGAGAAAACAAGCTTCTAAAAGAGAGAGTATAAATAGACTCAGTGTTTTCAGGCTTTCTTTCGAAAATAATGTTTTCTTTCTTTGAAAAGAGGTTTGTCAATATGAAAAGCAAACACAACCAGTGGTTTCTACTGCACATGGATGAAATTATAGGACTGCTACAGGACAGCATTTTAAGCCACTAAGCCTGATGGTGAAAGCAATTCTGAAAATGATGGTTGATCTCGCTAGGCAGGGTAAATATATGAACTGCTTGCTTTAGAAAAAAAAAAAAGTATTTCTGGTTTTAAAAGTATACATACAGCTTCTAAAGCCACTCAGTCAAATTGAGAAAATGTAGCAAAATTATTTTCACAATTCCAAATACACTAAACTGCCATTCAAAAGGAAAAGGAATAATATCACCCTTTTATGAACAGAAGAGAATGTAGACTTCAAATGGAAATCAGTGTTTTGGCTATTTTCTCTTCAGTAAGAGAACAAAAAAATTATTTTTCTTCTGATCTTGTAAGAAGCTTACTATCAGTTGAAAAAATTCAATTGTGTGCATCTTGTTGCAACAAAAATTGAGAGTATTTTAATGAGTTTTTGTGGAGTTTAGTGGGTTGCAGTCTACAGAAAAACACTAAATAGTTAGTCAAACATAGTCACTACCCATCACGTTCACCATTGGTTTATCCCTGTTCTCCTCCCCTTTCTTAGTTCCCTTAAAACCCTGTGTAACCGTCCCCCATTGCTCACTCTGTAGCTCCCACCCTTGCGGCTAGTTCTCCTGTCTCTCGGGACAGAGAATAAACTCAAGGTTGCTGCTACGTGTGAGTCCCTCTCTCCTCCTTTACCACCGCCCGAATCGTTACTCAGCTTCCATCGACTGCTGCCAGCCCCAGCCTGGGCTTCGGGACAAACAGCTCTTCTCAGGGCTACCCTGCAGGGGTTTCAAGGTGAGAGCCTTGCTGACCGGGTGCTCCGAGATCGTGTTGCCTGCTGGCCTGCCGGGCGGTCAAGCGGTCAAGTGACAGACACTAAATTAGGAGAACCTGTTGATTCTCTTGAATGTAGAAAAAGCCTCATAGAAAGACCTTGACAGATAGATCTTTATAGACTGTATGAAATTAGCAAGGACAAATGTCAAATCCTTTCCCTGGTGTCCTGGGTCCAGTCAGGACAGGGTTAATTTTTGCAGTAGCCAGGAGAGGAGATAGCTAGGACCCAGAGTTTATTCTGGGCCATCTCATGTCATTTTCCAGGTACAAGGGAAGAGCTTGCTTCTGGGTCAAGGGAGCGTGGAGCAGTCAGGTTGGGTCTCTTGGTGAGCATTTTGCATATGAATCACTTGCCTCTCTCTTGTACAGTTTTGTTGTTAATATTGTTGCTGTTATTGTTTGTTTTCTTATCTCATTGCTATTTCCAGTTAATTGTTCTTATCCCAATCCATGATCTTTACCTTTTGTGACTCCAAGTCTCCTCTCCAGCCTGCCAGAGGGAGATGGGGATGGGAGAGGGAAGTGAATGGCACATGGTTTCAGTGGGAACACTAAATTGGAGAATAGCATTCCAAAACCACAAGAGCCTTAGAGTAACAGAATATTTGCAAGGAGAATGTTGTGACAGCTCCAGAGAGGAGGAACTTACTGCAGTATGTTGGGCCCTGGCTACTCCTTATCATACACAGTTCAATACTAGTCAGCACCCTCAGGGGAGGAGGAGGAGGAAAGCAGACCAACAGGCACCATGGCCACTCAAGCTGCAGCTGAACCACAGGAATCACCCTTGCCAGTAGCAGTCACCCCTATACAGAAGAAGACATCAAGACAAAATCAGTTTGCTTAGTGAGGAATGAAGAGGAAACAGGCCGTTCAGAACAGAAGGAAGAGGCAGGGCCAGAAATAATCAGTTGATCCATACCCCAGGAGAGCTGTGAGACAATACAACTCAAATTAAATTCAGAATATTATTTTAGCTTATATTTGGTCTTGTTCTTCAGTTTTCAAACCTCAAATTTTTAAATGTTATTTTCAAATTTAATTTGAAGTATTTTAATTTTTAATTTTTCTCCTCTAATAAATACTGCTGTGTACAAGGACTCTTATTCCTCTTTCATTTTTCTCTGATTTGTTTTCCCATTCCAAACATTTTTATTCAGAAAGTTTACAAAACTGCAAAAAACAAAAGGTAACTCTTTCCTCTTGTAAGTTTTTCACAGGTGAAAGTATTCTAAACTCTTACATTTTAAGAAAATATTTTTCTAATTGATAGGTTTACTTTGACAGTTGGCCCAGTTCTGGAAAATGCTGAAAATACATTTGAACACAGTTTACTTGAAAATCTATTCAAAATATATGTCTCATTACTCCTTCAAAATATTACTGAAAATCCTGCAGGGTATTATATGCAAGTAAAATTTCTTTGTAATCTGATTACATCTACCTAACAAAAAAAATATTTATGACTACATCGTTGTATGTATGGTTTTTCCATCAGTGCCCACATATTACCTCTTTGGAATTTATCTCATGACTCCAAGTGTTGTATAAGAGCAGATGAGCCAGAACATGGCAATTTTACTATGTAAAAATTGTCTGCTCTGTATACCAGAATAAGAGTGCAACTACACACATCAATCTTAAGTCTGTTCAGGGATGCTATCATGAGAAAGGCACTCTTGAAGAATGGACTAGAACTATACTTTTTTGCACCCTGATCTCTTGAATTCCTTTTTCTTGTTTGTTTTTTGGATTCAAGGCTACAACTTTCAAAACAACATGGCGTCTGGACTGTAATGATCATGTATCTCTTGCCAAGGCAAAAATCAGGAGTTAAAGTACTACTAGTTTAATGAAAGAGGGTTGTGAATGTATGAAAAATAAGAGCAGAGGAACAGAAGTGAAGGTATATCAACCCTGTATTAGTAGAAGTCTTTGTTCTGATGTGTGTACCATTTACCTTCGATGAATATGAACTTAGCTTTTTTGTCAGCATTATGTCAAGTTGTTGGATATTATGTGACAATTGAAGGTGTCTGTCCTGTTAAATGAAAGGATGCATTTCCTTTCTCCTTGAAAAGAACATATTAAGGTTATAGGCACTTCAGGACAGAATATAGCATCTGGGACAGAAGAACTGACAACTGACATATTTTAGAATTTAAAAGGAAGTCTCCAGTCCTTCATTTTAAATAAAATATAAAGTAACAAAATTAATGAAGAATATGAAATATCATTTTACGTAGCTAATGACACTCATATCTATCCAGTAGTATGGTGACTATAATTCAAGGGTGTGAGAACAAATTATTTCATGCATTTAATGCTTGCATTTAGTGTTCTTAAGAACCCTGATGTTGGGACTAGGTTTTTCAAGACTTAGAAAAGGATTAGAATTCATCAATACTGTAAGAGCATGGGAAAGATTGATTCACTGATTAATCTCACATTAAACACATGGGAACAAAACAGCTGAGTATATTTGTCTCTATAATCCCTTTTCCCAAATGTAATTACAAATTGAATTGATCAACTTGTGTGTTTCATCTGAGTCAGTAGTAGACATATTAGAATTGCTAGGCTGTATAACAACTTAGTACAGGTCAGCAGTCTTCAGTGCTAGAGACAATTAGCTACTATGACTGTATATTAAGAGAAATTTTAAATTTCAAAATTTTTCGTTGAATATTTTCCAAAGAAAATGTCCATTCTCTTAGAAGAATGACTTTTATAATTTCTAGCATATCTTTTGTACACTGAATATCTTCCTCTTAGGGGGACTGTGGTAGTGTGCTGGCCACCAGGAACATCCTGGCCTGGCCTGGCCACTCACTGCTCTGCATTCCACTTATCCCTCCCCTGTTCACCCAGGACTGGCCACATGTCACGGGCTCGTCATTTGTCTATTAGCTGGGCTCTCGCCCTGCCCACCAGGAGGAGAGGGATAAAAGAGGGAGGCGAGAGGGGGGAGGGATCTGGCCACGTTTCCACTACTCATCTCGTGATCCGGCTCTTCCTTGCTGAGGGAAGAATAAAAGGACTCTGATAAACACAACTTGTACGTCTGTCTTTACCGGCTAGGAGCCCACTGAGGAAACAGGAGAGCAACAGGGGACCATTATTATTCTATGTGTTGAATAGTTACCGAGTTAGAACATTGTCTTACATGGCTTCAGGGCAGTACAGACAATACCAGACAATAATCACTTTCTTTTGTAATTAGCTTTTTACTACAAGGTGAACTTCTACTGCTGCCTTTTTTACTGCTGGTTTCTGTGAAAAAGAAGTGGAGCAGACCTGGAGCACCACAGGTATAAAAATGATATGAGGGGAAATGCCATCTTGACTCTTAGAGTTGGTTGCCTAGGTTTCTAAGAGAAGCAGAACTGAACATATTTGTTTTCTTCAGGGCTTCTCATTGTTTGTGACCTGATTGGCATATTTACTTTTTTGAGATTTGTTCTATGACCCCAGGACCCTCATAGACTCTATGGGCACAGTCAGTTGTTCACCCCAAGACTTTTTCACATAGCAAAAAGCAATGCAATGCAACAATGCACTAAAAATGTTGAAACATTTTTGTTGTCCTAATTCCTACCTATTCCAGACCCTTTGTTTCCCCCCACAACACTGCCAAAAAGCAATACTTTGCTAAAGCTGTGAAGTATAAAAACTTGTGTATGGTGCATGTTTTTTTTCTTGGCAAACAGACTGTCATATGGTATATTAAATTATATTTTAAAATGTGCTTAACAATATTCTAAGTGCTGTCCATTTAGGATTTAATTTTCAAAGACGGCTACAAGATGGAATAAAATTTAGAGTGCTTAGCTTTAACTTAAATAATAAAAGTTTCTGTGTTCATCTGACACATTTAACAGCTTTATGATTTTCTTCTATGTTCACCATTTACATCTTGTAGAGTTCCAAGCTATCTTTCAGTAGAAATGGAACTTGTGTAGTTGCAATTTTCTGGTGACTAAAAGGTTACAACAGAAATAAAATATTAAGAAAACATTAAATCTAATTAATCTCATCGAGATTATAGTCTTCCACAGTATGCTTCTGATCAAACTAATATTTTTTTACTTAAAATGAATAAAAAGCATAAAAAACTCCAGGTAAACAAATTCCAGTTACAGAGATTAATTTTCCTTTTGTATATTTTTCTTTTTAATAGCCATGGTATATTTCTTATGATTATTCTAGGATTTAAGCTATGAGAAAAGAACAACTATATTTTTGTTTTTAGACACATCTGCTACCCCAAAAAATTCAGATTGTATGAAAAAAAATTTCTTATCGTATACATATACACAAATATGTACATATATACACAAATAGATACACACATACACACACACATATATATATATATCACTTTCACTGGTGTCTTGAAGGAGAAAGAAATATTTTTGGTAGCTGTAGAAAACACAGTCTTTGATGTACTTTGGATGAAGGGAAAACTGTCTAGTTTTCTGCTGCAACAGCACAACAGAATTATATTAAGAGCAAAGCTGTCTGTGTTATTGTTATTAACAGGAAGAACTCCAAAGATATGACACTTGGGCCGGAGTCATATTCAAGCCTATTGAATTGGCTGGAGCCTATTCAAACTTTCCCTGAACATCCAAAGGTTTTGACTCTGAGATTTCTTCATCAGAGCTGTTTCATCCCCTAGAAAAATTATGATTAAACCTATATATCTATACCTATTCGAGAGCCATACAGAGTTGCCCCAGCTGAATTTCCTTTGGAGGAAAGAAGAGCATACACCTACCACTCTCACTGGTCATTGGGGACAACACTAGATGAACCACAGCTGCTAAAATGTAAAAATAATAAATCTGTGGGAACAGTCTGTGCCAGATGAAAGATGGCCCCCATAAAGGTAGGATGTGATCACATAATTAATATGCACATCAGAAGCCTCAAGTGTTCCTGGAAACATTAAGTTTGGAATTTCCAAACTTCTGAATGCTGTACTTCCACATCAAACCTCTGTCAGTACACTTTTCTTTTGCGTTGGACAACAAGGGTCAGAATGTGGAAAAGTGAAGGGAAGAAATATTATCCAATGTGTCGTTACTGTAACACCAATTAATATGGTAAAGCTCTTGGCAGGTTTGTGAACTAGGGCTTTGGGGTTGAATTTGACTTTTGACTTGCTGTTGTGAAGACTCCTCAGTCTGGGAGCAGATCAGTGTACACCATGTGCATATTTTTGCCTGGTCTGCGGTGGGACAATAGTGACATTTGAAGTAAAGGGGTTTAAATTCACTATCCACCTCTTTAATTTCCTTTCAGTGCATCCTTTTATGTGAAAAGAGAACTTTAATGAATACTTTTTTCTTTTATTTATACTCACCCAGCCTTATAATAAAACACTGATTGGTAATGTAAAATCAGGAAATAATTAACAAGTCAATTCTGAGTCCCTGATAAATTTGTCATCACGATTTGAAACACATCAAATAGAAAATATTCAGATGAAAGCACTTTTCAGCACCTAAAACAAATTGCTTCATCTATGTGTTAAGACTTTTTCGTCTTTAATTCTCATGGTCAGTAGTTTTTCTCCAGCTCACAATTACACTCTGCTTTGACAAAAGGTTCACCAGATTTTCAGTTTCAGTGACAATTATTTCAGCTAGGATTTCATTGTAGCTGAAGTAGGGCAGAGTTTCTCCTTCTTACTCTTTTGTCTGAGTGTGGGCATGGTCTCTTGTACGTGTGTGCATTGCAAAGCACAAAGGTACGCTGTTATGGAGAGGATTTTGTTTAGCAAAATATAGCTTACAGTAGCTGAACCAATCAGAGATGAAGAGGGGAAAAAGCATGGCAGAGACTCACACTGAGATGCAGCTCCAGCAATCTGATGTCTTTATTAAGTCCATTTGATTAAGATGTTTATTGTGCAACACTTTTGGCTGCAATTTTTGCACAGCTGCACATCAGATCTAAAAACTTGTAAGTTCACTTAACAAGGGATGGAGCCAGCATTCTAGTTTATTCCACACTTACTCTCCCACCTCAAAAAAGCCCTAAATGTCTAAAGAATGGAAACTTCTTAAAAGTGTTTGTGAGAAAGGTTAGCGTAGCAGTCCCAAACTAACACTTCCATTTTTTGGGATGGAACAAACTTTTGTTTGTATGAAGGAATTGAATTCCCATGAAGTGGAATAGAGAGTCTGATGTTGTTAGGTATCTTATTTTCTAAAAAATTCTCTCTTAACCTGTATTAAATCTCTGTCCTGTCATCAGAGATCTTTCTTATTGTCATCTAGCATATTTTGTAAAATCACTTAGTTCAAAATAATTATTGAATATTTTCTTTAAATGCGGACATGTATTTTTCACTATGAAAAATGCAAGGTGTTATTGTCACATTAGAGATATACAAAGCTGTGTGCATCACAGCAGTTTCCGGAAAATCTTTTTTCCCTCACAGATCACCACTGTTTGCACTTTGAATGTGAATAAACATTAAACTAATGAACATTTGTTTGGCACGACTGATCAAATTATGCCTCTCTACAGGAGGATCAGACACATTAGTCTTTCTAAATACTGAAGCGTAGTAAAACCTCCTTTTGGAAATAGAGCTGACAGTGAAATTGCAAAAATCAATATTTCAGACATTGGGAAATATTTGGTTGTGGGTCAGTTTTAGCCATAACTTGCAAAATGGGAGACAACAGTAGAGCTGCTATTGCAATGACATCTAATGACTGGAAGATCTTCTGCTGTAATGGTATGGATAAAATATTGTCTCCACGTTAATTTATTCAGTGTCTGTCACATGAGCAGACTGATATAAACCTAGAACATGCACAGGTGACTGTTGAGTGGAGGACCCCCAGCATAACACACCTTTTCTAGGTGACAGTATTCCAAGCTGTCGTGTAGATAGAGTTTCAAGGCAGTAGAGTGGGAGTCCTGGGGAGAGATCTTGAGCCTCTGCACCACCCAGCATAGGGAGCTGGAAGCTCATGTTGCCCTCTCTGACAGCCACCAGAATAAAGAAGCAGATGAATGAGCGCCCACACATGTCCTAGTCTGTTTCAGCTGTGCAGGCAGCTTGTTAGGCACTAGAGTGATAGAACTTTTTAATCTCTACACAGCCAGTGAAAAAACATCATTTACTACCTGTTCAGAGCTAAAACAGTGTGTATATTTAACTGGTAAAAAGAGTCTTAATGCACATGATATATACAAGAATCTATACAGCTCAAATGGCAGGATTTATTCAGCATGCTAATTCTTATCAAGCAGAAGACAAAAATTTAACCTGTATGTATACTGACAAGTGAATTCAGTTCAAGAAACCGAGAAAGTTTTCAGGTACTTAGCTAAGTTACTGGTCAAGCGGCTGAACATGGCTCTGAGCAACCTGATTTAGTTGAAGATGTCCCTCCTCATAGCAGGGGTTCCTGCATTAGATGAACTTTAAAAGTCCCATCTCAAACTGTTCTATGACTCTATCCTTCTGTCATTTACCTAAAATTCTCTCATTGAAATGTCATTTGAGTTGTAAAGGTCCTAGCTGCTATTTCTATACCGAGTTTCAAGTCAGCAAGACAGTTTGTTTTCTGGATTAAGTAAGCTTTGAATTTAATCTGTCTTCTATGATCTTTGCTTGGGCTACAGGTCAGCTGCTAAAATACTGTGTAAATTTTTTTAAATCAAAAAATACTGGAGCATATTATCTCTTTTCTTGCTAGACCTTGTTTTAAACAGTCAGTTTAGGAACTCCAGTTTTATAACTTTAAGTCTTCTTCAATTAACTGAGATACTAAAAGCATTATAAATAAATAATTGCATTTGAATGAATAGTTCTATTTTCTGAAGGATTTTGCTAGTAGCAAAATAAATGGGAAATAGTTACCTGAAAGTGTCACACATGCATCAAATGTACGTGATCCCTTCCAGCACACATACTCATAGTAAGTTAAGATTTTAGTCATTCACCTACAACAAATCAAACAGGCTGGATTTTGACTACCACCTAATTAAGTTATATTATTTTTCTGTTAAAATAAAGGTAATCTTGACAACTGTTGATTTTTATTCCACAAGAGTTTATTATGTCATTGTTTCCCATGTAACTTACATAATTCAGTGTACAGATAGCTAATTTGCTTTAAAGGCAGAACAAAATGCTCCGTGTTCCAGGAAGTAGTACACTGATTTAATTACAGTTGAAGAGTATAAGAAATTCCTTTCTGACATACGGTTTCAGCTTGCATATCAGTGTATCTTTTGCCCTCTCTACACACCCACATATGAATATATGCATGCATACATCCACACAAACTTTAATGGAATATATTCCATGGCAGAATTCTCACAAAATAGTGGTCTGGACATTATTTTATAATCTTTATTATTTGAGAATTTATGGAATAGTTTTAACAAGGAATGTGTGAGACCTAATATTATACAAGCAATCCCAGTGTGCCATGACCTAGTATAAGAAAAGGGAAGTGCTCAGAAATGTACTTCTGCAGAAACTGTTGTACAAGCATGGTATTCTTTGTTACTCAATTTGTTTACTCAAACTGCCTATAAATCAAAATCATAAATCAGGCAGCAGTATTGGCTACACAAATTCTTTTTCTTTCTTGCTTTAAAGAAGGAAGAATGTCTTATCTTAGGATCCCTTTTTTTGCTGTCAGTACGTCCTTTTTTCCAGAAATATTCATGGCCACTTGCCCAATTCTGAGGGGGAAAAAAAAAAAAAAAAGAAAAAAGAAAATGTAAGATTCAGTTTGTATTTGGTGACAATTAGATCACTGAACAACATCCTCATAAGAATGAGCTGTTATTTACAAACCAAGAAAACTTCTCATTGACCATAACATTAAATAAAATCCACAATCTTTTTTATTATTGTGTTCTGGAAAAAATTAAATTTTTTTTCCTACATGAGAAAAATGTAATCTTCAGAAAGAGAAACAGTTTTAAGTGCCCTGATTCCTTTACTGCCTGTAATATTACTTACTTTGACATACATTGATCACAAGCAAAAAGATTTGCATAAATCCATCATTTTCCATAGGAATGGACACAAAACACTGAAGTATATCTATAGATTGGGAAGACAGGGTTCAGTTAGATTATTCAAGATGGCAAAAAACATCTACCTGATTTTTTCTAAACATGATTTAGGCTCTTAAAATTATTTATTTATTAATTTATTGAGGAGAAAACTAGGTAAATAATTTAAAGAATCTTTTGGCAGTTTTATTGGTATCTCTCTCATCATGAAGGCAACTGAAACTCCTAACAAAATAAAATTTCATTTGTATGTCATCTGGAAAGAGCTTGAAAACTTAGCTTAACTAGACTTTTGCTGAGAACCTAGTGACAGATGGCTATTAGTGTTTTACATGTTCATTGTAAATTCAAGATAGTTTACTCCAGTGGCCTGTAGTATGAAATATGAAAAAGAATTGGATTATTCATTTTGTCATTTTGATTTTCCTGCATATGGTGACTTTGAGGCATGGACAGCTTGGAACAAACCTGGTTTTTCCTGACTGACTTCTGCCACGTGTCAAGTCTGATCAAGCAACAAACAAGTGAAGCACACTTATTAACCACTAAACAGTTTGTTTACTAAAAGTATACAACAAGTGATAGAACTATGAGGGTCATATTTCTTTGTATATCCCTGTTTTTAAAATCAATAATTTTTTTTTTTAAGATTATTCCTTTGAATATCCTAGAGAATTCTTGGAACCTGAGTATAAGCCACACATGTTTCTCTGGAAATCAGTGAAGAACATAGATGGTAGGGAAGTGTGGATAAGTCTATGAAATCTGTACAACATAATCAAAAATAACTTCTTCTGAAGGAAATCTCAAATAAAAAGAAACTTAGCCGCAATTTTATATTTTTTCTAACATCTGCTTTAAACCGTTTTTGTCCTGTATTTAATCGAAAACAAATAGCAGAACTATCTCACTTTAAACAAATGAAGAAAATTTGTTCTGGCCTGATTTTCAGTTTGCAGTCAGTTTTTAGGTTTAGGAGAAGTTACCATGATCTTAAGTTCCATTCTAAGGCAATAAAAGCCTAGCAAAATTGGATAAAAACCTGAATATTAAAATAAGGTGAAGTTTTGACTAAAGAGGGATTGTAACTGAATTCTTGATTATTTTTTCATTTGCAAGTTTCTGCTCATAACAAGGTCAAGGTTTCATTCCACAGATTTTTTTTTTTTTAATATTTTGTTGATATTATGAGTAAAGCTACATTGATCTTTGACCCCACACTTTTGCTTAAGCTGGGTCATTCTACCTAAAGTGAACACATGTGTTAATATTCAGTGGGGGGTATTCTTGTGACACCAAAGAAACCTGCATGACACTCATCCAACTACAGACTTTACTTTTTTTTTTTCTCTAGGCTTTTTTCTCTTTCTTTTTTTGTTACATTTATTCACAGTTGACCCAGTATTTTTGATGCTGTAGGTGAGTTGGTACCCTAGACATCCCAGGGATTTGAATGACTAGTATAATGCCTGCATGAGAGATGAGAAGCAGAAGTATATTGTTGAACCTTTAAAGAAAGGTCAACGTTTTCCTGGCCTTGAGCAGCTCTCTTCGGTATTGAAGCTTTTGCAGCTTTCAACCCTTTGATTTATGAGCAAAAGTGTAACACATCTTGGCCATTATGGAATCATAAAAGTCCTTTATATCTTCCCATTCCATTTTTACTTAAAGAAAAAGAAAAAAAAAGTTAACTCCTTTCCTGTTCTATCTCTTTCCATTTTTTAGATCTTCTTCTATTTTCGGAATAGAAGATTATTTATGAAATATTTTATTTTTGTTAAAATGATATGAATACTTTTAGATGTTAATGCTCATTTCAAAAAGTCCTATAAGGATTCTTGTACAAGGTTTCAAATTCTGAAATCAGAAATTAAAGCACAAATTTCAGTGTTGAAGTAGCTAGAACCATAGCAATTTTGATGAGAAGAAAGGGCAACAAAGAAAAACTTCGAAAATAGCAAAACATTGTTTTGTGGAATTCACATCTCGTGGAGTTTTTAAACCACCTAAGAACAAAAAATCATAATTAGAATTAAGTTTACTTAAATGTATTGGCTTAGTGTAGCTGTTTCTGCTTCATGTAGTCTACAGGACTCCTTTTAATGTAATCATCCACTCTCAGTAATGGTTATAACAATTTTGCTGTGCTGCAGCGCTAATAAAATGTTTTCTGATTTTTAAAAGAATAATGACAACGTAGTTGTTACTGCTTGTAGTTTATTTCTACAGCCTCATGCAGTTTATCCCAGTTGTAATCTCCCTGCAATCCACAAAAAAATTTCTATCAGCTACACAGAAGGCAAAATGAGACTACTTCTAGCCATGCATCCCTGTGGGTAGTGTGGGCACTTTACAACAATTTCATAATTATATTAATTACATTACCTACATCCATGTCTCTGTTCGCAGTGAAAAACAAGCTGGTCTTGTCCTAGAAATTTAGTTCAGAATTGAGCTTATGTTGATACTGACCTTCAGTGGGATTTACTGATTTTGGTTCAGCCTCACACTAACACTGAAAATATGCTCACCACTAGCCAACTTCTACAGGTCAATGCAAGCCTTGACTAGAAATAAGTTTCATTCTTTTATTATTATTATTTTATTTTGTGAATAGAAATTGGCAAAACAACCCATCTAGCTGAAGCTCACCTTGCCTACCTTTGTTGGTTTAACAGATGCTCCTTTCAAATCACTTCTTCCTTTAGTCTTGCAAAGTTTTGCAAGACAAAAACATTTGAAAAACAATTTCCCATCATACCATGTCACTTCTAATAGTCTAGTAAATATTTTAGCTAGACAGTGAAAATTCAGATGAAGGCCAATAAGGGCAAGTGAACTGAGACATATGTATCAGAACTACATTATTGATTTTTCAAAGACTCAAGAAGAGACTTCTGACTCAACAGTGCACCACTAAACAACAAGAAAAATGTATATATTCAGAATCTCCTCTCTTGACACAGAAAGAATAAAATTTTAAAAGCTAGAAGAATAATGAATTCATTAAAAAGTGATATGAGTCATAGGCTCAGTTTTTAGGCACTGTCCTGGGTCATAAGTTTTAATACTTCACAGACACACTTGGAAACTCTGGAAGGAATTCAGTTGCACATGTGTAAACATCTAGTGCCGTTTGAGGTATCTTATGGAAATCAATTTTTTTTTCAACTGTTGCTCTGAAAGGATGTGGAATGCTCAGATTTCACAGAGAATACACAAATGTAAAATATTCATCTAAGTATTTTAAATTACACTTCTATTTATGAAAATAAAAGTCCTACATGGGGTTTAGATGCATTATACCAAATGAGAAATCCAAAGAGGAAACAATTACTCAAATTTAGTTGCCTTAAATTCAATTTTTGTTTGTTTGTTTGTTTCTTTACAGGTTTTTAGTAGGTTAAAAAAAATCCAAAAACAAAACAACACCACACCATGCCTATGGGTCAGCACTTAGAAATTTGTTAGAATAACTTGCAATATTAATTAGCTGGTGAATAAAATCTAAGGTACATGACAGACAACATGATAGTTGTTTTCTTATTTCCTTCAATAGTCTGACTTTTCATACCAACAAACCATCCACACTACAAGGTAAACTCTTTCAGGAAATCCACCAAGGCAATTAATGAGTTTGAGTAGTTTGGGAGTTAAGCAAAGTTCACAGAAGTCAAATGAAAGACTTTAGTGAGAACTGTTTATTTGTACCATATAAGACAAGTATATACTGCTTTATTTCTCCTAGTCTACAGAGTCTCTTAATACCATAAGGGTGACCCTGGTACAAAAAAGATGGCAATCAGAATCATGTAAAAATTAAAAATGAAGGTTATGACAAGAAATAATAGTGTACAACTCATTGTATTACAATTGAAATTATGAAAGAAAATTCTTAAAACCCTACCCAAACCCAGAAATCTTCAATTGTATTTAATATTATACAGATGAATTTCCCATAGGCAACATAAATTTCTTTGAATATAATATTTGAATTTTCCCATTTTCTTTTCCTTCCAATTCTCCATTCCATCTTATTTTTAAGCTCTTTTTCAGACAGATTTACTACCTTGTATTGACAGACTGAACTTTTTGTTGTTCCCAAATGAGTTAACATGCGCTTTCTCTTTCATTTTGCTTCTGACTCCATTGGGCAAAAACAGTGCCTCTCTACCACACTAGAATGTCAAGAGGTTTTATTAATACATTAAATAATTTGGATTGGGATTTCTAGATATAAAATGTTGTAATCATAACAGTTTATTTCATACACTACTATAACAAAATGAGAGTTCGTAGAAAAACAAAACCATGATAGGCTATCTTTAGGGGGAAGAGAATGGCAGTTTTATTCAAAAGTTTGTTATCCTTACTACTAAGATGAAAGAAAGTGAGGAAGTGTGTTTACAGAGCTATATAA
The DNA here is from genome assembly GCA_013397795.1 of Orthonyx spaldingii. NCBI lineage: Eukaryota > Metazoa > Chordata > Aves > Passeriformes > Orthonychidae > Orthonyx > Orthonyx spaldingii. The sequence goes on from VZTJ01004401.1 coordinate 53,180, forward strand.
CATTAAATAAACATCAAAAAAAATAGTACCTGATTCAAAGTCTCAGGAAAAAGAGGAACGAGTGTCCATATGACCACTGATTACAAAATGATGCAGGTATTTTATGAGATTAATGAATTAATTTTCAAGTTCTGATTATGAGGGGGTTAATTATTGCCTCAGATATGCAATATGTAAATAAGGTTATGAGCCAAAGGCTTGCTGACTGAATAGGAGTTACTGTGAAAGGTGAATCATGGGGTTTATATTTTTGGCCCTTATTTGGATGCTGTGACTTCTACTTTAGGTAAGATACTTGTATTTAAGGAAGTAGATCATGAATACAGAAAGAGGGGTCACAACATCAACCATAAGATCTTTCTAGCCTGTTATCTTCTCTAATTATGACATGTTGGAAAAAACATCATAAAAGCACAAAACTATAGTATAATTTCTCTAGAATCTTGCCCCTGAAGTTCCAGATACATCTTCTTATTTTGTATAACAGCCTTGGAATTTTTTCAGCATGAATTTTTCTCATTGAACTTTCTGTAACCATATTAATTTTTAGCATCTGAACTGTCAATTGGCAAGGAAATACACCTTTTCAAAATAATACCAGTGTAAAGAAACATGTCCTCCTGTTCACTCCGAACCTGCTATTGTCTAATTATAGCTGATGTCCATGCTTTTTCATATTTGAACAAAATATGAACGTTCTTCATTTCCTATGCTATACACAACTTTGCCGTACCCCTACTTCTCACTTTCTATTATTTTTAGTATGAAAAATACTAATCTCATCACTAGCTTCTTTAATCAGAGAAGGCTCCAAGGAGACCTTATTGTGGCCTTTCAACTACCTAAAGGGGACTACAAGAGACTTGGAGTGTAACTTTCTACAAAGGCAGGTAGTGATAGGACAACAGACAATGACATCAGTTAGAAAGAGTAGGTTTAGATTAGATGTTTGGAAGAAATTCTTTCATGTAGGGGTGGTGAGGCACTGGCACAGGTTGCCCAGAAAAGCTGTAGATGCCCCATCCCTGGAAGTGTTCAAGGCCACATTAGATGGGGCTTTGAGCAACTTGGTGTAGCAGAAGGTGTCCCTGCTTGTGGCAGGGGAGCAGGAACTAGGTGGTCTTTAAAGTCCCTTCCAACACAAACTATTCCATGATTGTATGATAATAAGATTATTGAATCAGATCTGTTCTGCATAAAGCAGTGTTGGCTGGTGCCAAGTTCCTCTGTATAGAAATTCATGCAGAAAGAAAGATGGAGGGGCAAAAAGAGGCTGCAGGGTAAAGGGATAACAGAGATTCTATAGATCTCTTAGATCTTCAGGTGAATGCATAGCGTGCATTTAAACTAGAGAAAATTGTGTTTGAACAATTCACCTGTACCTTGCATATTTAAGCCTAACTACATTAATTTCGTCTTTCACTATTTTGCCTTGATAATTTTAACAGACTTTGGTCTTGCTCTTGTGGGATCAGTTTCAGTTGTATTAAGTTGTCTTTGTGTAAACTGTCTTTGGCTGAAAATGTCAACCAGAAAATAACAAATGGAGTTAGGCAGAAAGTACAATCTGAGAATTTGGAAAACCCCACAAAATTACTGAAGTTTCATGGAACTTTCCTAATTAAAAGCGTGTTAAGTATGAACATGTACATGATTTACAATTTTTAGTAAAATATTAGCATTTTCATGGTATAAAGTAACAATGTTGAGAAATGAAAAATAGTCCAAAGATTTGGGTAATAAAATTATTTCACTAGAGCAATAGTTTTACACCTAAATTGTAATTTCCTTCATATATATGCAGCAATGAGACGGAAAACAGAGACAACAGAAACACCTAAGTTTGAAGAAAATAATCCTTAAGCTAATTTACCATAAAATGATTAACATCTTAACCAGGATTCAGCGGTTTCACAATTAATCACTTCATCACCAGATTATAGAATACTTAATGGGAAAAGAAATTGTAAAGAATAAAAATTACTAAAATAAAAATGTTTGAGTGAATGTAATCTACATCTGAAATAATAGTCTGTAAAAGCAAATCCAGTCATTTAGGTGATTCTGATATGCAATTCTTCAAACCCTGTGTTTGATCAAGGTAATACATTTTTTACTGATTATCATTATTATTATTATTATTATTATTATTATTATTATTATTATTATTATTACTACTACATACAATATTCTTGGATTGAAGATTGGTTTTGTAGATAAGCATACACAAAGTCTCTTGTACCAAACAGATAATCATAAAGATGGGGCTGAGCTTGAACGTGTTATTCTTTCAGACACTAGAGTTAGTATCACAATGTTCATAGTCTGTTTCTGCAGCAACACTTCTTAGGCCACTCCCACTGCTGTACTTACTTGCTTACTCTTCCGAATAAAGAAAGTACACCTCTCCTTTAGTCTTCCTCTTATCTGCTTCTAATGCTTTTTAAAAAGATATTTGATATCATTGTTTTAAGGTATTCTAACCACCATCTCCTTCACATGGCTTTTTTGAGCTATATTTGTCTTACTGTGGCAGAACTGATAAAGAATTCCTATTATTCATTTGAAATGTTGTCTTAAAAATGTTCATAGTGTGAGATCATGTCCCTCAAGTTTTTTTTTCTTGTTGGTCATATGCAACTCTCTTCATATCCATTGATATTTCATATCTCCAGAAATTATTTCCTTCTAATTTTTTCTCTTTAAGTTAAAGAAACAAACAAAACGAACATCTGTTTGCAATCTCAATGCTCCCTCTCCACGCAGCAAAGTATATTAACATGATTCCTCCTTAGGTAATAATCCTAATTAAATGTTTATGAACATTAACTTGTTTAACTAGTATACGAAACAGTTTCTGTGTTAAACTGCATTTTATCCTACTTGTGTGAATTTATTCCCCCACCAAGGCAGACACATTAGACATCAGCTCCTGAAAGACTATTGGGTTTTGGTCAATGTAAAAGGGGCTTCATGCATTTTATATTTTGAAGGACCTACATATATTCTTAAAAAAAATATATAAATACACTTTTATCTATAACAAGAGAACAAATGTCTTTGGACACATATACAACTAAATTAGACTAGCTCTCAATGCTTGAACCTCATAAATTAAGAGGCTGTTTGATTTTTCTTCTTTTGGCAAGGCTAAGAAATGACAGGCTTATGTGATTTGGAGGGACGTTTGTGGTTTTTTGCCTTTCACACTGAAAAGACCCAAACAAACAGAGAAAAAAACAACAAAAACAAAAACAAAAACCCTGATTTATTTTCTCCAAACAAAATGAGCTAGTATGTAGGCAAATCCATTATTTGAACAAACCTGCATGCAAGAGTTCTTTATGGTTCACAAAGACATGCCTATGGAGTTGTGCAAATAAGTTGTGTGGTTTTTTCTCAAAAATACCAATTTTAAAGTAACAACAAAAACTTTTAATAGTACAGATAACAATACCATCAGCTCCTACAGGAGAATAAATGCCTGTGTGGTATATTTTTACCTTCGGCGTCAAGCAGTGAGAATGGAATGATATGAGAAGAAAGTTATGACAGAAGCTTTCTGTATAGTGTTCTCTTTCCCACTGGCATACAACTTTTGCCTGCTCACAAAACTTTAAAGACTACATACTTGCTGTCTAACCCACAATATTTTTATGATCAGTTCCACAGGAAAGAGTGAGATTTTCAACAGGAAGTCAAAACATATTTTAAAATTCATCCAGCATGAAAAGATATTAAAGTTTGGGTGGTTTTTTTTCCAAAGGGAATTAATAAAGTTTATTTCTCTTTTCTCTCTTTAAGAGTCAAAATTGCTTCTTGAAGCTTAAAACCACCTAACAGTAAAGATCCAGATTCCAGAAAGAACCAGAGGTAGTGAGACAGACTTCTTAAAATCTGTGTTTGAGATACTATTGCCATTAAGTTGGCAGAAACATCTTTGATTGTCAGAAAAAACATTTTTTTGACAGCAGAGGGTAGCCACGGTGAGTGTCATGCAGAAAAATCAGAGTTAATGGTCCACTATGAAAATTTTGTTTCAAAGTAGAATTAATATTGGCAGCTCAAGTGTGGGCAGGGACTTGTATGCAAGATATCTTAAAAAAAAAACCAAAATCAAACCAAAACTGGCCTTTCAGTTGTATATAAGAAATACAAATTACCAGAATTCACACATTTTCTTGCACAAATGGCCAAGTGGGTGAAATCCAAACAAATTGGATAAAATTTGCAAATGTTGAGGATGTAAACAGATAACAGAAAAGATTTGAACCTGCATTCACTCAAGAGACAAGTACAGACATAGCCACTTTTGCATTCAGAAGGCTTAATTCAAGGCCAAATTCTAACATAAAATACAATTATCAAGTTTCCTTAGCAGCTACAGGTTCACTGTCTTGAGTGTGACATGTCCCTATCATTGCTAAATCAGCAAAAGCATGATGCATAGACATAAAGACTAAAAGCAGCCCTGAATAAGGATTAACCAGAAATTTAATGGGGCTTAGGTAGATTTCTTTTGCTAAAGGAAGGTGATATGTACTGTCCACTACCTACCATCAAAAATCTGCCTAAATATCCAAAAGTCCTTCCCAGTAGCATTTTTAAAAGGAAAAACTTCTCTCTGGTTGGGATTTGGACTGAACACACATACAGTTTCACTTAAATTTTATTCCTGAATAGAAAACAAGATTCCAGTCTTCAAATACTAGCTGATGTAAAAGTCCTGCTGGTCTTTCTAGTGGAAAAGGTCTAAAAGAGTTAAAGAACATAAGTTAATCAGGTTAGATTGAAGGCAAGGAGAGCAATTAGAAACCTAGCTTCATGGAAGGTAAATTTTGCTCTTAGTCTTTCTGTGCCACTAAATCCAAAACCAAGCTTTGTGTTGGCACTTTATACTAAGCTGATTTTCATCTAAATAAGCATGTGCAGAGAAGCAGAATAAAGGCAGTAAATAACTGCATAGTGGCATGAACATCTTTCCTAGCAAGTTCAGGCTCCTGCAACCTTACCGGTCCTCAAAACCCTTTTTTTTTTTTTTTTTAACAAAAGAATCTCAAGTGAATCTAAAGTGATGAATTTGTTAAGAGCTATGAATTTATTTAAATTGTGGTAAGCATTTTAAAAGCTATGAATTCATTTAAATTTTATGTGCATCTTTTATCTGGGCCAGCATCTTTCATTTGCAGCTTTCACTGTGGCTTATATTTCCTGTACTTAAAAATGAGCTCTGTTCTGAAGTTTGCATAGTACATTATGTACTTGATGGATCAAGTTCACACTGAAGGCAATGAGTTTGACTCAAGGGAAAGTGCTAAGCATATTTCCAGCAGGAACTATGATGAAGATTGTTATGATGACATAGGTCCAATTCTCTGAGAGGTATTATAAAGATAACCTATATTTCTGACAACTTGAACTTTGAAAATAACAATTCTTAAAAAATAAGTCCTCAGTAAATCAGTATCAAAAGTGATCAACACAAAAGCAGAAACCTACAGAGGTTTCAGTAGAAAACTGGAGCAGAAAAAGCAAGCTTGAAGCAGAGAGCAAGAAGCAAAACTACTGAAGAAGACAAAGAAAGCTCTGTCCAACCACATAGGGGAGAATGTGAGCTTCTGTTTGAACGTCTGCACTGATTACCTTGTACTTATTTAATCTTCACAGGTTCTGAATGACAAATGACTTCTTACCCATAAGTACAAGTTATAAACGCAAAATTGAAACCCATGAATGGAGACTGTTTTGTGGGTTTTTTTCATTACAGAAGAAAAATTAGTTACAAAACTAGGTATTTGCGTAATTGAATTCACAAAGTGTCACAGGCAGAATGGGACCTTCAGGCAAAATTTATTAGAGAAGTGCTCCCATTGAGCCACAAGGGGCAGAAAGTATCCCCTTGCTTTCTAAACCCCTTTTCAGAGAAGAGTCTGCGTGCATCTGGATGCAATCTTAGCCCCAGACTTCATCACCAGTGTATGGGTAAAGGATTATATAGGTGTAATTGAATAAGTTGTATAGGTTTGTCTGCAGGATTAAAGATGGAAAAGCCAGACAGACATAGATATAGATATGATTTATTATGATAATGCTTAGACAAAAAATATCTTAGTCAGAATTATTTACTACACAGTATAGGAACTATAACACCTATTACACTATAGTGCACTATAAAGCAAAATGGAACCAATTCTATTAAATCAATTGTATTAAAACTAGCAAAAGTAATTAATAAGTAGAGATTGATGTTATTCACCCATACCAACATTCATGGGCAAATGTCTTCCTCTCTGCCTCAAGGAGTAACCTTAAGGGGCATCCCCACTCAAGGAGGGACACTCCACACATACACTCCAAGAAGGGGTATGTTATAAGACCTTGGTTTTCAAATTTGGGACTGGGTTTTATAAAGTGATTAACTGTCAGTCATAAGTCTCCTGGCCAGCTGCATCAGCTCAACAGCTTTAGATAATTTATCTGTAGTATTACTTGTTTGTTTTTTTATCCAGATATTTTACCAGATCTACCTTATCTTCATCTCACAATCAGGATGTTTAACTTTGGGATTGATGAGTCAGACAGGTTTTAGCATTATTCAACACCAAAAGAAGCCTGATGCCGCAGATAGCTTTGCAAACAGGGCATTGGTCAAGTTGTTTAACCTCATTCCAGGCAGAGCATCCTGCCACAGGAAGTATTGTGAGCAACTAAAAACACCATCATCATATGCACCATATTGCGGAGGTGATGAGGGAGATGTTAAGAAGGTGTTAAACCCACTAAATCCCAGAAGAATAAATTTTTTAGTCTCTCTCACTCTCTGACACAGCACTCTGTTCCTATTACCTTGGGTGGATATGACTGGATGATGTATCTTTTTTTTCTATTTCTGAATCTCCAATATCCTCTCTAAAGCTCCTCAGAATGTGGGGATAGGAAGAGCTAGCTAGTATTGCTACTATGGCCTGAGTTCTGCTTCAGAAAGTTTATGGATCAAATGAAATGGTATTAATATGAAAAGAGTATTGGGAGTTATATATTTCTGTGTTATTCTAAAATGCAAAGTGCTGCACTGCTTTTTAATATATGACTTACTTCACTGTCCTTCCTTTCAAATATTGGTTTTCTATAAGTCAGTTTGGACTGAGGATGTTTTATTTTGTTTTGTGTTCTTTGTTTATTTTATTTCCTTACTGACATTTCCTCTATTTTTCTCCTAATAGCTTAATCTGTTTAAAAGCTCAAGAAATTTTATGAAGAAGGATTTGGAAGGACTTTTGTCTTTTTAATCCTAAACCTGAGACATTTCCACCTGAATAGCCAATATTAAAATGGTGAGGTGTTGGAGGATGTAATACTGAAAATACAATACAGTGTAGTTAGGCTGAAGCATCATGACAGGCAGTGAATCAAAGCAGGCATATATATAACAAGGATACAATTTTCTGTTATAATACTGTAGAGCCCAAAATGCATTATATAAGAATAATCATGTTTCTTGCCTTCCTCAAAATTCAAAAGGAAGAAAGAAACTTGACAATACTCTGCCCATTTTTAGAATAACTGGTCCAAAAGACAGCATGCAATTTAATGCTGCTAGTTTGGACTACTGTCCACACACAATCCTAGAAGCAAAAAGAAAAATCTTGCACAGTCTCTATGGTATTGAAAAAAACTCAAGTTGCCAGCATCCATATGGTCTTTTTGTATGAGATTAGTAGAATCTTCATTTTGAAAACCTTGAGAAAACCATTGATTTTCCTGGGAGCTATATATGTTTTCTACTCCCTGCTCACACTCTCACAAGGCCTTTTTTTCACTTTTAATTTCACTTGAAGAGTTGGAGTCCCTTTTCCCATTTGATTTTCTGTCTCAAACTTTGCTAGAGCAAAGTGTAGGCCCTCAAGTAGACTTCCATTAATCATCACTTGATTTTTCACCTCTTGCCCTTTAGGGAATTGCAAAAAAAATACTTTTTTTTAATTCTTCCTATACTGCCTTCTTAACCACAACACCCTTCTTGAACTGCTTGTTCACTCAGTTGGGTTTACACCCTTCCTATAATCCTTTCCCTCTCTTGGAATATGTAATTCCTAGTATTTTAAATCATTTGACTGGAAGAAATTCCAGATCTTTCTCATATTCAAGTCCCTAAGCTCTTCAATACAATTTACTTTACTAATGATTCCTTTATTTCAGCAAAGTTTATGCTATTTTAAAATCCAGAATCTAAGCTCTTTCCTTTTTTCCCATGTAGTAAAATTTGACCTCACAGCTGAATATGCCTTGTTCTCTTTTCTCTGTTTCTTATGCTCTTTACCAACTTTTTGCTTTATGTCCTTGAGTTTCTTAAAGTTTTATTTTCTTCATGAATGACAGTAGTGTAAAGTGAGAAAAGAGGTCAATTGTCCTTTGAAAAGTTTTCAAGGAGAGCACAGGGGAGTTCTATTTTAAGGGTTCTTTTTCAGGTGCCTATAAAGACAGAAATCCTTTGACTAAAGATATACAAAAAGTCAGATTTTTTTTGTGTGTGTGTTGCAATGTGCTAGGGATTTTTTAGAGTTTTTTTTCTGTTCACATATATTTCCAAAGCTTAGTTTGTGTGCCAGTGCCTTTGATGTGGCACATCGTGCATGGTACTAAGCGTTCACCTGCAGGAGAAGCTGAAGAGTGAAGATGCTCTATCACATACCCAAATCCTGCTACTCCGTTGTTAATTTAGAGACTTAGTTGTAATTTTCACTAACAAATATTTCAGGACTTAAACATATAATAGTGGTCTTTGGGGTTGTATCTCTTAAACAGTGATTTTTCTTGCTAAAAGAAAAATTAATTAATGTCTGCTACCCTAACCAAATACTTTTATCCATTAGCATCTGATGATTCCTAAGAGCCTAATTCTGAGCTTGTTTGGCAAGCCAGGCTTCTCAGAAGCAAGCTTATTCCTTCTCTGGCTAACTGTGTCTGTTTACTGTAATTAAATGAGTAATTGGATGTACTTTCTTGAGTATTGTCATTTACCAGACATTATAGTAACCTGAAAAACTGTTAGAGGGGAAAAAATCCAAACTAAACACACCTCTGTTAATGTATCTGAACAAACTAGGAGCCTACCAAGAACTAGAATAAAATTTGAGGATGCTCTTGTCCTCATGCATTCCAAAGGCATAGGAATGTCTTAGCTGAAAATGTAGTTATTTTGTTTCTAAATGTCTATATAGTAAATTGAGTAGCTCCTGAAGGAGCTGTTGTTTTCTCAGTTGTAGCCTTTGTATTTAGACTAAAGCTAAATGGGGCTGAATTTACCGCTCTTGGGATGAAAGATTCTTTTTATTTCTTGACTATATTATAACATAAATAATTTAAAACTATCTTTCAGATTGTTTCTTATTTGAATCTAAAGATACAGTGGGAGTCTAGTTATGCTCAATGTCATTGGCAGTCCTTTTTCAAAATGGTCCAAAACTGCCACCTTCTGGCTGTTTTCATTGCTTCCTACATGAGCCAAAAGCAGAGCTGCATGTATTTGGTTTGGTTATAGCTTTTTATCTGATTTTTTTCAGTGCAAATAGTATAGAGATCAAAATACATAAGAATAAAGCATGCTTACTGATTTTACTGTTAGAGAGAGAAAATAGTATCGGTCTATCAGTTGACCATACAGGAGCTGGACTCTCCTTGGCCTTCAGCTGGACATAGCCTATTATCACAGGCTCTGAATCAATTTTTATTTTACTGCACATAGTCTTTCTTGCATTACACATATAGCTAGGACGCATTTCTTTCTGTCTGCTTTTGGTGTGGTGCTTCTTCTATCATTCAAAACCATTTTTTTTCCTTAGTTATGCTGGGTTTTGTTCTTTTCAGGCCTTCTCTTCAAGTCTTAAATTACAGAATATACTGTGCTTTCCCCACAGTGATACCAGAGAAGGTGAGTGAAGAAAATAGAGTACATTCTTTCAAAGATGTTCAGACTTGTCAGAACTTTTTATAAAAGGTAGCCACAAGGATTTTGAATTTTTTTTTTTTTCCTCTTATCAGGACAGATAAAATTGGACCCTTAGCAGCAGTAGAATTTTATGGCTTAGTGTTGAGATGACACATGCAAAAAATTAATTAATCATTGTCTTTTGTTTGGCGGGCAAGAAACAATGCCATCTCAATCTGATTAATGAAGGTACCCCACAGTAAAACAGATGTTCATTCCTCACCCAGAAATACCTGTTGAAGGTGTTTGGGCAAGCCAGAGCTGTTTCTGTGCAAAGACTTTCCCAGAGTAATATATCTAACTAGTTTAAGGGCTTTTTTCTTTTATTTAGAAAGACTATCACTGTTGTATTTTGATAACTCCACGTCTGCTTGCAGTTAATAAATTACTGATATCTGGAGTTGCCTAAGAAACATAGTACTTAAAAAATAAGTGCAAGCTGCATGATAATAACTAGTTTTTACAAAATTCAATATTATGCTGAATTGCACAGAGATTCCTCCTCAAGATGAAAGAGCAAATAAAGAGCCACATAGTGTATTACCCATAGAGTTCATGTCCAGTATATTAGACAAAATTCCAATGGAAAAAAAAATCATATCTTCTATTTTTCAGAAATGGTGAGGTTTTCAACAAAGCTTCAAAATTTCCTTTAGGGCTTACATCTTGTACACAAGAAAGTAAGAAATGTATTCAAGTATTCTCCCTTCTCCATTTAGGAAAGTCTCCCACGTAGGCAGCTAGTTTCTTTATTCATAGCAGCATAGTTCCTCTGGAAAAAAAAAAGTGAAACAAAAAGCAAACAACTGAAATAATACGTAAATAAAGAAATAAACCCCATCAAAAAACCCTACAAGTCTAATTTTCTACTGAAATAACAGAGTACAATAGCACATATCTATCTCCTTTAAAAAACTGGGCATTAGAATATAAATATTTATAGAATTAAATGTTTTATTTTCTTTATTTAGGGATTTGTTTTGGTTTTAGTTTTGCGATAGGGATCAATCCAAAATTAAAAAAAAGTAGTATTATATTTAACTCAACGAAGGTGGAGGAACTACTCTATGATCAACCACAAAAATCTACAATCAGTTGTTTGAATTTTCTATCAAAAAGGAATGAATAACGTACTGGAGAACACTGGTCATCTGTAAATACACATTGAAACAATCAATAAAACACTAAAAAAATCGCTTGAAAATTTATGTTTTCTTTAACAATATCCCCAGTACAAAAAAACCATACTTTAGAGAGACTAATTTTACTAAATTGAATATTTTGACTGTGAAAATGCAAGTCAGATTTCACAAAATGAATATATATTCTTTCAGTTACTGAGGGTTGGTAAATACTATGTCAAGTAAAATTTGCTGCACAGCTTCCATAAAAACGTGAAACAATACAACAGCAAGTACACAAAAGTATACAATTCGCCCATCATTGTTCTTTCAGGTGATTGAGGTTTGCTTCCAGTCCTCCCATTTTTGTTTCAAATGACCTGCCTTTCAGTTCCAATTTACAGGTTAAGTTTTGGTTTATATGGTTTCTCAGTATTTCTGTGCAACAACAAACCATTTTTAGACAAGGCATATTTAATTGCCTGCATGGTATATTAGTAGGTCAGGGGTTTCCTTCAGCTTCAGAATATTGTAATATTACAAAAAAAAAAAAAAAAAAAAAAATTAAAAAAAAATAAAGCACCTCACCANCTAGAGTTAAAAAAATTAAAAAATAAAAAAAAAAAAAAAAAAAAAAAAAAAATTATAGAAAAGTGAAGCACTTCACCATAGTTAAATCAGATAAATAATAACTTTTATACCACCAGTATTAGAATTAAATTGAGGAAAACAGATTCCATTAAAAACTTAGTTAAATTGATTTCCCCAGGAGGAGCTTGGTAAGATTAGACACTACATCAAAATTAATTTGTTTAGATTAGGATCAGAACAATCACACTGCAGGAAAGATCTGAGCTGGCTCAGATCAGAGTTTGACATTGGTTCTGTAGCTAACTCATGACCGAAGTATATAAAGTAGCATAGTAGTTAAAAAACTGAGGGGTAGCCAGTTATCCCATGACTGGATTATTTGAAGTTTTTGCCTAGTGAATCTAAGACTAACATTTTGCAGTTTTCTGATTTGTAGGGTTTGGTGTAAGGCAAAGTCAAGAAGTAAGAGCTTGAGGAGGACACAGGGCAGAGTTGGTCAGACAATTTTAGCTTAACATTCCACGGTGATGTATTGCGTAGCAAGGTCAAAATTTAAAGACTATCATTTGAATTCACCAAAACTACACCTATTCTTAATAAGTTCACCTACGTTTTGTCAAAACTCAAGTCTTCATCAAGACTGAACAGTAACATTTAAACTTCTATGGTCCTGACTCTTTCAGCATCCGACTGAAAATTATTTTGTATTCCATAAAATCATGTAAAGACACAACCAGATAAAATGAGGATAACATTTTTATTAACTAAGGGGAACACAACAAATAAGCAAAAGCAAGCAAAAAACCCCCTTCATCAAAACCATAGAAACTCTCAATTTTACATAGGAAGCATGAATATTTATTGGGTTTTATTTTTTTCAGAAACAGTATAATTTTTTTTTTAAGCCAGTTCTTTGGGTATTGCCCATCCCAGAGTTTAGCAAAATACATACAGAGATATTTCTCAAAACCCTACTGTTAGAATTTTAGGTAATCTTTTAAAAATTTCTTAAATGCATCTGCAAAACACTATTGTTGTAAGGGAATTTAACCCATCTTTCAGAAAGGAAAAACACTTCTTCAAATTACATGTTAATCACCCTTAGAGAAGTTACTTTCCATACCTCCTACTGAATATTGTTCTTCTGGCTGAACCAGCCCCAGTCCCAGTCCCATATGGTCACCTTGTGGCATGAGAAATTCCACCCCACTGCCTTGGGGGTCTTCCCTGAAGTACTACCAGCTCAGATATATATTTTTCTTTCACTGGGGCCCCAAAATTGGAGACTGGAATGGTATCCTGTTGTGGTCTGGTGGTGATGCCTTTTTCCTGGTTTCAGGAATGAACACTAGACACGGTTGGAGGTTAGAGGGTCGAGGGTCATTTACCTCAGTATTTTAATAGGATCCCATTCTGATACATCATGTCACAAAGCCCACCATGCATGCATGCTCTTCTCCCTTCTTCTCCTTCTTTTCTTCTGTTCTTCTGTGTCTTCTTCTGTATCCTTTCTTCTTCTTCTTTTTCTTCTGTTCTTCTGCTGTATCCCCCCACCCCACTCATGCACACAACTTATAGACCTAATCTTCCTGGGGGGCCAATAAGTTTACAGAACATATTATACTGAGGGGAGCCATGGGTCCTCAAGATAGTGGGATGTTTGGTCTCCTAGCTCTACAGGACCTTGGAGCTATGCTGAGTTACCAGACTTCGAGAACTATAAGTATGCATGCTAGTACTTGTGGATACACAGAACTGTGTAAAAGGTATAAAAAGAAATAGCAAAAAATTCTTTTGGCATCAGTGGGTGCCTAGGAAAGGGGACAGTTCCTGCCCTTCTCTGGCTATCAGGTCTATATTCTGTTCACATCACCCCAGGCTCTGCATTACTGCCTCAGTGTGTGTGACTTCAGGGGAGCTCCCCAGGGTAGTGGTCATAAGGAAACTTCCCTGCCCAGCCATCCAGGAACCACTCTGGCGGTCTCTCTCACCCTACCTGAGCTGGGACTATGCCCTTTCACAGCTATACCCCACACCTTGCACAGTCAGACCAGGTTTCCGCACCAGCTCAATCCCAGGTTTCCCATAGCAGAGTCTCAGGTGTTCAGATCCTTAAAATAATGTAATCATGATGCAATAATTAAATAATAACAGCTCAAACTGGTGCCTCCAAGGAGGGACCCTGAACAAAGAAACCCCAGGGTCTTTATACCCTCACAGTCATAGAATCACAGAATTAACTAAGTTGGAAAAGACCTTTGAGATCATCAAGTCCAACGCATGACCTTAACACCACCTAATCAACCATTGCACTAAGTGTCACATCCACTCTTTTTTTAAACACCTCCAGGGACAGTGACTCTATCACCTCCCTGGGCAGACCATTACAGTGCCCAATCACTCTTTCAGAGAAGAATTTTTTCCTAATGTCCAATCTAAACATCCTGGTGCAGCTTAAGACTGTGTCATCTCATTCGATCAGTTGTTGCCTGGAAGAAAAGACTGACCCCCCCACCCGGCTACACCCTCCTTTCAGGGAGTTGTAGAGAGGGATAAGGTCTTCCCTGAGCCTCCTTTTTTCCAGGTAAAACAACCCCAGCTCCCTCAGCTGTTCTTCATAGGACTTGTGTTCTAGACCCCTCATCAGCTGTGTTGCCCTTCTCTGGATGTGTTTGAGCAGCTTGATGTCCTTCCTAAACTGAGGGGCCCAGAACAGGACACAGGACTCAAGGTGTGGCCTCAAGTGCTTAGTACAGGGGGACAATCACTGCCCTGATCCTGCTGACCACACTATTGCTGATCCAGGCCAGGATGCAACTGGCCTTCTTGGCCACCTGGGCACAGCTGGCTCACGTTCAGCTGCTGTCAATCAGCACCCCCAGGTCCATTTCTGCCTGGCCACTGTCCAGCCACTCTGTTCCTGCCTGTAGCACTGCCTGGGGCTGTTGTAGCCAAAGTGCAGGACCCAGGATTTGGCCTTGTTAAACCTCATATTGTTGGATCAGTCCATTGTTCCAGCCTGTCCACATCCCTCTGCAGAGCCCTCCTACCCTCCAGCAGATCAACATTCACTTCCAGTTTGGTGCCACCTGCAAATTTACTGATGGTGGACTCAAACCCCTCATCTAGATCATCAATGAAGATATTAAACAGTCCAAGCACAGGAAGCTCTGGGGTCATCAGCTCCTTCTCTCTCTGCATGTCCTGTTCCCCTGCCAACCACAAGTTCCCAGGCCCTTTGTTACGCAAATGGTCAGCAGGTCATAGCCTCTTGCCTTGGGCTCAGGCTCCTGCCAGCCCAGAGCTCAACCTGCAACTTGGTCTGCAGTGTGCACATGGAGCTACCTGCATCAAATGTATTCTTCAATAGTGGGTCTGAAAGTGGGTCTGAACACAGACAATAATCTATTTGGATGAGCATTCCTTTAATTAGCATGTCTGGAGAATTAATATCTATAGCTATATCTAACTACCTTCACATGTGAAACCTTCACTGAAATCCAAGACTAAAGCACAGAGCTGATAGATTAGAAATCTGATGGATTCCAAAAGCGCATCTGTAGGGATTGAGATGCTTCTAAAATCCTCCTGACAAAGATATGAGCCTGAAGTGTGGGATCTGTGTGATGTAATCCAACTGAAGGATAGTAGTTAAAGAGGCAGTATGGCAGCGGCAAAGGATTTGACAATGAGGGCTGGTGAGTTGTGGATCTTGCAGGGAAAATGATGTCTTAGATCCACAGAAGACACTGGAGTGTCTGTCACTCAGTAACTTCTGCTAAGTGTATACACCTGAGGCAAGCCCAATATGTTTTCTAGCTAGAAATATACACTGTCAGGAATTTGTTTTATGACAAGGCATTTCATTTCTTTGTTTCTATAGAAAGGAACCATGAGCTCATTATTGTTAGAAAGAGATTTTTCAAAGGTAACTGTTGCAAACCATTACAGGTTACCTCACTCTAATGGTAATAAGTGATGTAGAGTCTTACAAGTAGCTAACAAAATAGTATGATATTAACTTGAATGCCTTCTAGATTTTAGTTGCAGTGCTGTGGGACAATTTTTTTTTCTTTAATGAGTGCTATGCAAGAAGCAAACCCTTCCCAAAAAAAAAAAAAAAGAAATAAAAGCAAACATTTTTTTTGCCCCTGGCTTCTATTTCCCTCCTCAGCAGCTGAAGGGCAAGTTCAAACAGTAAACAAGGAGGTAATGAGACACAACAAACATATCCTGAGACAGTGCTATGCCTGTAACAGCATCACAAAGTGCCATCCCAGTGCTATGAAAACAAAGATTTCAGGCTGGATCAGCATCTCATGTTAATCAGCCTAACTTCAGCTACTTTAGCAAGTTATTTAGGACTGTCTAAGCTGGGGTAGACTGATGAGTCAAGTGCTGATCATTGATGATTCTGCTTCATTTATGCTATTGTTTCCTGTGAGAGGTGCCTGCCTCCTGCAGTTTCTGAACCAGAAATTCATATGCAACCATATCCTCTTCCTGTGAAAACTTCACATACAGCATTTAGCTTCAGTGAGCATAATAAAAAGACTAAGAAATGTGTTAGCTCTGCTAAGGGCATCCTAGGCATCTGAGTACAGCAGGCTCTTTCTATTAAGGTGTGATAATTGATATCTTGTCACCCAAGGAAGATTGCCCATGGTGTATAAATCCTGAACAGTAATAAATTATCTCTGTTTTCCTCCAGAGTTTGACAAGCAGTCTAGGTGTAGAAGCTCACTACTCTGCTAGTAGTTTTCTATTAAAAATAACATACTATTGGATATGTAGTATTTTAGAAGATAATACACCAAAATATGACTTAATCAAAATTGAACTTCCTGTTCAGCAGTAGGTCAAATGCATTTACTTTGGCAAAAGTGAACTATGAATGAATACCCCAAAAACTAACAGTGATTGTGTGTTAATTTTTCAAGTCATTAGAGGGCATTTCATGGCACCTTATTGAACTCATAAATCCCTCCTGTACAGACAAAATAGAATTGTGACACATGTGGAAGTAAGGGAGGAAAAAGGGAATAAAAATATTTTTTTGGTAGGTCAAATTACATTGTATGCTATGCTGTGAGAAGAGATTAAGAATAGACTAGGTCTGTTTGCTAAATAAGTAACAACTAATATGGGAAAAAATTAAAGGAAATAATTATAACAATTCTGACATATACACATAATACTGTATATACATGTATACATATATACATAATACTGTCCCTTGAACATTACACCAACTGCTGGATTATATTTGCTTTTAAATTGTTAGCACTGAAACCCTGCCATGCTTGTAACTCAAGTCACAAACTCTTTTCCAAACCATTTTTCCTGATTCCAGCCAGGGCAGGGTTAATTTTTCCAGTAGCCAGGAGTGGCCATGGCTAGGACCAAGAGGTTATTCTATACATCCCTTTCTAGTGATGGGGCAAGGGCTCCCTTCGGGGTTGCATATCTTGGCGGGTGGTCGGGTATTGCCAGGCTCCATGTGGTGAGCAAATCGCATGTGAATCCTTCACCTCCCTTGTATATCCTGTTATTATCCATTTTGCTGTTACTGTTTGTTTCCTTATTTCACTTGTATTTTCAATAAATTGTTCATATCTCAATCCCTGATCTTTACCTTTTTTGCCTCCAGTTCTCCTTTTCAGCCCACCACGGTGGGATCAAGTGGCACACTGGAGTGCTGTGGTGGGGTCACTAAATTGTGGAATACTATTCCTAAACCACAACACTCTTAGAACAGATGAAAACGTTTTATGCTCTGATGGTGGTCTGATACTGACACAGGTGGCTTAGAGAAAGAATGTGTGGAGACTTCATCATTGGAAATATTCAATATTCAGCTGTGCGTGGCCCTGAACAACCTCCTGCAGCTGACCTTTCCTGATGGGTGGCAGGTGGCACCCGGGGACACGGTTTATTAGTCAACATTGCTGGGTTAATGGTTGGACTCAGTGATCTTAGTGGTCTTTTCTGACCTTATTCTGTGATTTTATAACCATGCAACGTCCAAACGTGTGAGAAAGTTTCAGCCATGCTGTCATTCTTGAGGGCTGCGGTATGCATCACCATATTTTCTAATCCAACAGGTTGTCTTTTTACCGACATTCCTTCAACACGCTGCATGTCAAATGTTCATGTTACTATTCTGTATCTGACTTTTAGCTCTTCAGGGCTGTGCAGCAGACAAAACAAATCAACACAGAAGTCATAATTAGTCCCTGTATATGTCTTACTTCTCACATGTATGAAAATAAAAGCATTGTTGGACTTTTTAAAAAATTCTGCATTCCTGTATTCACTACAAGCAGAATTTAAAATGAAATTTGAAGCAAAACGTTGCATAGTCTGTTTTCTACATGATTTCCTCTTCTTTTTTTGCCATGGTTTTGAGTTATTTTTGTAGATTTTCAAATCTGTGATAAATGTTTTATCTAGGCTAGATAAGAGATCAATAAACCAGGAAAATCATCACACTGCAAAAACGCAAAACAGTCTCTCGTCTGTTAACAGCTCTCTTGGGAGCCAGTATTCCTGTTCCTTGCTAATCTGTACTCTAGTGTAAGTAAATGAAATCTAGTTCATCCACATTGTGGTAAACTCTTTGATATATATCCCTGTAAAACTCTATTTTGTCATTGTGTTGAGGATATGAGACAAGGGCTGTTCTGTGCATAAAGGCTAAAAATTTCCCTACAGTATAAGAAAGTACAGCCCACTTCAAAGTAGATATTCTGAACTATGCTGCCTCGATTTCCTAATGCATCCATTTCAACAGAACTTGATGTTGAAATAAATCTGAAATAAAGGTCTTGGAAAAACTATATAAAAACACCAAATCTGGTGTTAATTTCCCATTTATTCTACTCCCTTCCCCATTCTTACACATATAATAGGAATTCTCAAATACTAATTCAACAGTTAAATCCAAAGTAATTCTAAATTTATGACTTTATAACTTTTGCACATTTGGATATTTAAGTGGAAGGAAATAAATTAACAAAATGAAAAAGTGCTGTAATTCTTAATATATGTTGGGAAAACTCTGTGAGAGATACACGGCTAAATAAGGGTAAATGTGCAACAAAAGAAGGAGCATTTCTCATCTGGAGACAATAGCAATTCTGAGGAAATGGTTATCTACTTAGGAGGAGTGTGGCTGAAGCCCAGAAGGGCCTACATTGTTATGCCACGTTTGCCAAAAAAGTATAGACAACTGCAATTCCAAGCTTTAACTATGCTTTAAACAGCCTTTTCACCTCCTTTGCTTTTTGAGTGTGCTCAGTTTCTTTTTTCTACTATTATTTTTCAGTACAAGCTGAAATAAATTAAGCTAAAATTATCTTGTGTGAGGTCTAAACGTTATTAGGAAGGCAGAAAGTATATGTAACACAGTAGCACACAGCTAAAAGAAGAATAGCTGTGACCTTGAGAAATGAAGCGATAACTCCAATAAAAAAAAATAGAGATAACAAAGATCCACATCTAAGAGGAAACATGAGTCTACAGGGAGCAAGGAAAGTGAATGCAGAAAAAGCAGAGCCTCCCAAAAACCCTCCCCAACACCAGCCAGAAGGAATTGGTCACAGGAAAAATAGGTCATGAAAGAAAAATCTTTAATATCTCACAGCTCTGCACAATCTCTACAAAGGACAGAAAGTACTGACTCTGAAGAGAATATACGTAGCTATAGTTTCTGTCTTTCCTTGTATAAGCAGAAGACATGGAAAATATTGAAATCCTTAGCAATGAAATAGTTGTATTTTTCCTACCCTCTTTCTGAGGAAGTTATGGCAGTCCAAGCTAAGAAAGAAATATTAGAAACAGAAGAGATGCAAAATTTCTGCTTGAAAAATGACCAGGAGAAAAAACTTACTAATAAGATTAACAAAAATAAAAATTGAAAACCCTATAAAGAACACACCCTCAAATATGAAATAGAGCATGGTGAAAAGTCACACTGTGCAGAAGGAGCATAGAACCTGAAGACGTTAGAGGACAAAAATTCCTGTATCTGATATTTCCAATGGATTGACTCTAAGATTTGACAGGCAGGCAATGACAGACACAAAGCAAAAAAATGTAGGCGGAATTCAGGCTTTATTCTTCAGTAGACTTGTAAATTTTGTCTTTTTTGTCTAGTTTTTATCTGTAATTAGAGTCTGACAGTTGCAATACAGTTATAATTGCTACTGTGCAAGAAATTTTTCCTACAAAACCAAAAGTCGTTGACTATTCAGTCCTGGAAGTAAGAAATAAATTATACGAGACCCATAAGAATGAAGCAGCTAAATCCTCATGCTTTACAACAAAATTGATTTATGCCTAAAATCTCTAATAATAAGAAACTATTACTTCTACTTGTATCTTAACTTCTATATCTAGAACAAAGAAAGCAGACATTGTGAACAGTTATTTCTCAGCTTGATTTCCTTTTTTTTGCCTACCCAATTTATCAACTCTTACCTTGACTGATGCAACTATACTTACATGAGAGAAGGCATTTTCAAAAGATTAAGTTAGGTCTTCAAAATTTAATATTTTGCAGAGTAAATTCTTTTCCACATTCAGACATGTGGTTGTACAAGACATTGCCATGTTCTGCTCACCTGCAGCAGCTTTTCCTGATGGTCCTCTGGAGTTGATTGTCCTATTGTGCTCTGCACTGGTGTTGCCTCATCTTGAATACTGTGTGCAGCTTTGCTCACTGCAACATAACACATACATTAAACTGTTAGAGAGTGTCCAAAGGGGGGCAATGAGGGTGGTGAAGGGCTTCTGGAGGAAGCCATATGAGGAGCAGTTGCGGTCACTTGGTCTGTTGAGCCTGGAGGAGACCGAAGGAAGATCTCATCGCAATCTACAACTTCCTTGTGAGGTGAAGAGGAGGGATAGGCACTGATCTCTGTGGTGACCAGTAATAGGACACAAGGCAATAGCCTGAAGTTGTGCCAGGGGAGGTTTAGGTTGGATATCAGGAAAAGTTTATTCACCCAGAGGGTGGCTGGGCACTGGAACAGCTCAGCAGGGCAGTGGTCACAGCACCAGCCTGACAGAGTTCAAGCATCATTTGGACAATGCTCTCAAGCACAGGGTGTGACTCTTGGGGTGTCCTGTGCAGGGCCACGAGTTGGACTCGATGAACATTTTGGGTCCTTTCTAACTCACCATATTCTGTGACTCTGTGATAATTCCTCCCAATGCTGATCTGTGCATTGTGTTAGGGAATTGAGATGGATAAAAAATTAAGTGATTTCTGTGGTTTTGGGGTTTTTTTGGAGAGGTTAATTTCATCATATGCTGTGGACTGCAACCCCACAAACAATCATCTCAGTCCGAATGATAGGAGAGCAGGAATGAGTGTCCACAACAGAAAGAGTGTTCTAAAATATTTAAACATGACCTACTGCTATGACAATAAGTATGGAAGCACAGTAGTCTCTCACATTCTCTGTAGGTGCCTAAGGAAGATAATGTAATGCTAGCTTTCAGATGTATAACCTAAAAAATACTTAGATTACCATTAGTTAACGTCTTAAAACTACTTTATGTCCAGCTTAGCTGAAATAGATTGTTTTTGAAGTACTGTGTTTCAGATACAGAATGGAATAATGATAAGAAATGCAATAATAATTTTTCTTACTCTGGAAATCAATATCTACTGGGAAAGTACCCTAAGGCCTGTAGAACATTCATAATCCATTTCATATGATACAAAATAACCCTAATTTTTTCAAAATTGTACAGAGATTTAAAAAAAAAATTACTCAGACAAAAGGATGTATTTAACCTATAGCCTTTATTATCTAAATTCGCATCCTCAGATGACACTATTTTTGATTTTTAACACTGAACATGACTTTAACTCTGGAACTGTTATTTGTACAGAGAGCATCAGGCATTTGGCCACAGATACAGTCAGAGGAACTACTTGTTCGTTATATTACAATGGCATGATACATAAATTGATGTGTAACAAAAAAGTCAAAAAAGTGAATTTGAAAATAGTATCTTGGGAGACACTGAAGAGCCAGTGCAGTGCAAGCATTCACTACCACAGTTGTCAGGGGTAGGTGAGAGTTAATGCCTCTTCAGCTCTCTCACTAGGTTCACATATTTTGCTTCACACATGCTTTGAGAATGCATGAGCATGAAGCTTGTTAGTGTCTGGTGTGGTTTAACCCTGTCTCACAACTAAATACCACAGAGTCCTGAGCTCATCCCCACCTCTGGCTCCCATGATGGGATGGAGGAAGAACTGAAAGGGTAAAATTGAGAAAATAGTTAATGGATTGAGATAACAACACTCTAATAATTAAAAAGAAGTAAAAAATAAGCTTTTAAATTGTAAGGAAAAGAGAATGAATAAATAGTAAAGAGAGAAGAAAATAAAACCCTAATCAGAGCATTTGCTACAATCCATGAACCACCACAGAGGTAAATTACTGTCTATTTTTCTCTTTCAGCAATGTCTAGAACCAGTTGGATAGCTTTCACCTCTGCAAACTGACTAGGTTCACCTTGTCCTTATGAAGTTTCTTCAACATTTTGGGAGTTTTCACAAAGCAACTTTCTACTTTTGATGCTTCCCACAACATAATTTTGTAGATCATGTTGTACGGGCTTAAGTTGAAGCCAGGATTTTTTTATCCATATGAGATATTTTCTGCTGGTCTGTGCAAAACTGTGAAAGTGCATAATTTCTCAAGGGCCTTAGCATTTCTGTCAGTTTTCTGGAGTTTTTTTAAGCACTGACCTATGGCTAGTAGGTGTCCACTTCCTCTCTTCTTCCTGGCAGCTTCTAATCCTGCAGCTGAAGTTTTAACATCCTTCCACCACTTCAAGTCCTTTCTGATTGTAAATAGACCATGTACAATCAAGGAAAAAAGTCAGTTGAAAATCAGTTGCTTGAGCAACTTAGTTATGAATTGATTGAGGGATTGTTGCCTAGGTCATTCTCTTTGGCAGGTCTACTCTTTCATTTCAGATGCCCAGTACCATTTCAATGTCGATATTACAATACCAATTTTTATTCTATTCTGAGTATTTTTTTTTAGGAGAAGAGGAGCATGGAATCAGAAAACTTCATTTAGAAGTAGTTTTAAAGATTATTCTGTGTTTATTTTGGAGAAGGATTTTAGATGGGATATTCAGTAGTGAGGTTTGCACAGAAATATTGTAAGAATGCCTGTATATCTTTCTTTTTGTTGGGTAATTTTTTTTCTCTCATCTTTTTTTTTTTTTCTAAGATGTCTTACCTTTCAACAGTTCCCCAGAAATTGTGAATTCAGGGTACATTGAAACCAAAGCAAAAAAAAAAAATCCCCAGATAGAAGGAAGAAAAGCATATATATGGCAGAAATTTTGGTAGGTGCCAAGTTGTTGGACGGAATAGATAAGTATAAAAAATTCATAAAAGTAAAATCAAGCAAAGTTTAAATCTTTTACTTGAAACAAAATTTTGCATATCCTTTATTTTATTTTTTTCTCCACTATCTGGTAGTGGTTGCTTTAGAAGTATTCTATTGGAAACAAAGTTATACTCTTTGGAATTATAACATATTCTTTGTGATCAGGAAAACCTGGTTAGAATTCGTCGCTTCTTAAATGCTAACTCACTGGAAGTGACGCATATGCAATTTCTTTAACTTCTATAAGGTGTCTACTTATGTGACACTCCAGAAAACTCCATTTGACGAGAAGAAATGGATGTTAACAGCTTTCTTTAGAGATTTTTATTAAAAATTTTAAAACAAACTTTAAGTTATATTAAGCATTTATACATTTCATGTTCTGGCTCACCTTAAACTATCACAACAAATCTGTACTAAGTATTACATTTGCATTTTTTATACCCTTTATGTTGGAGCAATTTGCAGGTACTTCTGCACAATTTTTAATCTATTGATAAGTATTTTAACTCTAGGAAATAGTTGCAGCTGTTTCCTAGCCATACATAATCAAAGGTGCATTATTTTCTTATTGGTGATATATTTCAATTCGTACTGAATATCATGATGGTGGAATCATTTCAATGAGGGTGCATTCAACGTACACTAGCTGATTTACATACTGAAATTTCACATGCTTCCTATACAAATTAAAGGCTTGGATTAATTGCTATTTTTTCTTCTGTGGCATTTTTTCTTAATGCTATTTACTTAAAAGCTTATACTTTTAGCAAGAGCCTGAATTCTAATTTCAGACAAATTTGTTCTGAATTCATTGAGTTCTATGCCTTTTGGCAATAATTGTACTTTATAAGTGCACGAGGTAGTCATCATAAATCATAAACCATATTAAAATCCCTTCATAAAGTGAATAGCAAGAGTCATATAAATAAATTTTTTTCTGTTCCAGATTCTACATCCTTAGTTCAGGAGAATGTTTAAATACAAGACTGGGGAAGACCAAAATGTTAGAAGCACTTGCACTTTCAGATACAAGGAAAATATTTTGATATCTTGTAGATTCTGGTGATAGATGAATTCCATGTCTTAATTATCTCAAATTAAAATCTGAATCTGAAAATTATTGTTTTCCATCCCAATATTAACCAGAGTTAGCAACGTGATGGCTGCTTGGTAATTAGCCTGACTGAGATATAGATGTCAACACAGTATAACTAAAACCTTTAACAAATTTTTGCTCTAGACAGTAGAAATCACAATAAAGACAAGAGCTCTGAGCTAGTTTTGGGTAGTTATTGAAACTCTTAGCCCATGTCCAATGTGATGGATTGTACAGTTCTGATAGGCTTATTTGCATATGGTCAGGCACTCATTCTGCTACAAAGTCTTACTCTGAACAGTAAAGTGCTTTGACTAATAACAAGAACAGCAAAAGCAGCCCTTGCAGAAGCATAGTTTTCCTTCTCTGCAAACAGTAGGCAGATCACAGGGGTATGGTGGGCTGAGGAGAGGCCTGAGTCAAGAATCTCTCTCTAACGCCTCGTCAGGAACCAATATGCAGACTGTTTCAGGAACGAAAGCTATCCAAGACTACTATAAGCTATCCAACGCTACTCTTGCATTATTCTACCATGTGGTTACAGTAAAGCCACAGTTTGCCTTTTATTTGGAAATAATTGTTTTACTGCATAATACCTCACTTAAACAACAAAATCCTTCCTAGGATAGAATATTTTTATATTCTTTTTATCAATTACAGTTTTATTTAGTAAAAGACAGAATCAATGGAAATGAGCAATCATCTTCTTAGAATTAGCAAGCTGCAAAATGTGGTTCAGTTAGCTGAACGTTATATTTAAAAAAAAAAGGTCCTGAATATTATAAAATAATATAATTCTAAACTGCCCAATAAAAATCTGCAGTAAAAGAACATCTTGATTTTTTTTTTTCTGCTAGAGCTGTCCTCATTGAAAGTCAGAGAATCAAATATAATACTACAGTATGAAATCGAATGTAATTCAGTGTAACACTGAATACAACATATATTTATTTAATTATTGTGATGTAGATGGGCTTGTCTATTGTAAAATGCATTCTAGTTTCACAGCAATAAGAAATCATACAGATAATAAAAATTCTACCTAGTAAACTTCCCTGGTACACAAACTTCTAACTCATTTTAAAATAGTACTTTTTATTTCTGCGGCATCTTCTTGCTACAAGCCTTTAATAAAATTTATAGGCAGTAACTAATAAAACATTCTAACATCCCCATGAACAATGTAACCTATCTTAGATGACTACAGACCCACAGAGTGCTAAAATAATTCTAGATAACTTATTCTGTACTGCACAGCTTTCAAGATGGGTAATGTACCACAGTGTCAAAAACTTTTTGTTTTGTGTAGTTTTTAACTTTCATTACACATTTTTTTAAAGAACAAATATGTTTCATTCTAAACTGCTATTCTAGGCCCTTCAGCCATGTGTCAGACATATTTTTCTTAGTATCAATGACACTAATTTTCATACTCTATTGTGTTTACTCACATGGTACATGAATGTTTGTGACATTTAGGTTCCTAAAGTGAGTTTTATGTGTCATCATGCATTTGGCCTATTGCAATTCGTGTTCATATTAAGTCCTCTTCATTCCATTTATCTATCCATCTACTCCATTATACTTGGCCTTTTAGATTATAGGTCTGGGACATAAATTCCATGTGTGTATTTAAATTTTTTTCCTAATTGGGTGTCATTGCCTCAACCTGTGACTTCATTTCTCACTTTTACCCTTCCAATTATTCCCCTTCTCCTGCTGGGGAGGGCAGGAGTGGGTGAGAAGCTCTGTGGTACTTAATTGTCAGCCAGGTTGAAACTGCCGTTATTTTGGTGCCCAACACAGGGCATGAAGGGTTTAAGATAATAACAGATTTGACTAGAGTGAATGAGAAGTGATTTATATCTGTAAACGGTTGCTTGTAATGCTATTGATTCATCTGTTCTCAATATTAGCTTATCTGATCTGCCATGCTCTTTCTTTTTTTTTTTTTTTGTATATTATAAAGATTGGTTTTTGCAGTTTCCTGTGTTCTGTGGAGCTTAGTGATGCTTTGCCTGGGAGATTTATTGCTAAAACTCTGGTTTTGAGTTTATCTTGTATTTTGGCTGTATACTGAAGTCATTACTGTACTTCAATGATCATCTGATGGATACAATTAACAACTAGATAATTATCATTCTTTCTCTGAGAGGTGGTTTTTGTTTGGGTTTTTCTGAGGAAATACAGAATGGCACCTTTGCCACATTTTGTGATGTTTTCTCCCTTCTTACAATAAGTTCTCAGCATCTTGACAATCCTCGGGTAGCCAAAATACTTCTATTGGTATTTCTTAGGAACGTTGTTTTGGACTTTTAAAGGTTAACACACTGCTTAGGAATATGTCCTAGGCCCCTTGGCAGTATGGGTGTGGGTGGGAAGACAGAGAATATGGGCAGGTATCTGGAAAGCTCCTCCTCTCCAGTTATTTGGATCTTCTTTCCTGAATAAGTCCAGAATCCTGAAGTGATAATATGTTTGAAAAGATATGCCCTGGTTATTTCAAAGAAGCACATTTTACTGCACTATGCTGAGGCCTGACCAGCACCTACCAAACATTGATCAATACTGTTCAGCACCTTTTTTGTATATTATAAAGATTGACTTTTGCAGTTTCCTGTGTTCTGTGGAGCTTAGTGATGCCATAAAATATCAACAGACACTATGGCTAAACCAGAGACCCAGCTCTCCACTATATCTGCTGCCCCCATAATTAAAAAGAACTGTACAAATGAGGTCAGCTTCTTTTATAAGAGATGAAGAGGCTACCTTGAAGAGAGAGAAGGAGATATAACAAGAAGAGATAGTCTGTTCTGCAGCACAGAAGTCACAACAGGAGGACAAAGAAATTGAAATCTTAGGTGAGAAACCACCTAATCCCTGTTCTTAAGTGAGGTTTGAGACATATGAAAATATTTCAGCTGTCAACTAGGCAAGCAAATTCTGTGTTGACTATTCCAATGTTGTGATATTGGTGTCAATAAACAAAAAATAGAGGGTAAAAAAGCCTGGCAGCTGGGACCCCTTGCTAGGGATAAAGCTATTGACAGATTGGGAAAAGAGCGTGAGTTCTCAGCTACTTGTCAAGTGTGAAGGACAGGTATCCCTTCAAGGAAGATCCTGCAATTTCTTAAACTAAGATGCCAGCTAAGAGGCATCCATCCAGGAAAATTACTACTCCAGTGTCAGTTGAGCACGGTAGAAGAGCTTATCATAATTTTGACCCTGATGAAGGGACTTCTGGTTTCCAGTTACAAAATTCAAGTAATAAACGCTCCAGCCTGGAACAGAGGGGCCCTGCCTTTTGCCAGGAGGAGGAAAGGGAGAACTGGATTTACTGGAAAATGCAAACATCATGTAAATATTTACCAAAGGTATGAAATGCCTCATACAAAACCCATTGTGCATCATGATCTGTCGAGGTTAAACCCTGTGGCAAGCTTTTCATCCTCAGGTTCTGTATGATAAAACTACACAAGCAGGGACTTGTAGAGATCTCATCAAGAGGCCCAATTATTTGCTACACATTTTAAAGAATGATGTGGCCCCGCCAATAAAGCAAGCCACCCTCAGGTTCTCTGTGATCACAAGACAGATTCTTCAAGACAATAAAAGACAAAAATAACATAGGTGTAAGGCTAGGAACCTGGAATATAGGTAATAATGATCACAGAATAAAAAAACGGAGGAAAAAGAGCCTGCATTGCATGAAGGACATGCACTAAAGGGACAGTCTACCAAGTTTCTCATATTCTCTTTATTGATAGATCCTCTTTCCTCTCCAGTGTATTTTTCTAAGTCAGAGAGATACATATTTGATGGGTGGACTGTTCAGTGGATGAGGGATTGGTTGGGTGTTTGCATCCAGGCTTCAATGGCTCAATGTATAGATGTGGATCATGACAAATGATGTCCCTCACAGGTCTGTATTGAAACCAGTATTATTTAATATCTTCATCAATGACATAGACAAAGGGATTGAGTGCACCCACAGCAAGTTTGCAGTGGACACTAAGCTGAGTGGTGCAGTGGAGAAGCCTCAAGGATAGGACGCCACCGAAACAGACCTTGACAAGCTCCAGAAGCAGGTCCATGGAAGCCTTATGAGGTTCCAAGCTAAGTCAAATGCAAGGTGCTGCACCTGGGTCAGGGCAATCCCCAGTACCAACACAGGCTGCAGGATGAATGGATTAAGAGCAGCCCTGCCAAGAAAGACTGAGGGGTTCTGGTGGATGAGAGGCTGGACATGACTCAGCCATGTGCATTTGCAGCCCAGAAAGCCAAAACATTTTCTGGGCTGCAT
Source organism: Orthonyx spaldingii (assembly GCA_013397795.1). Taxonomy (NCBI): domain Eukaryota; kingdom Metazoa; phylum Chordata; class Aves; order Passeriformes; family Orthonychidae; genus Orthonyx; species Orthonyx spaldingii. The sequence goes on from VZTJ01004401.1 coordinate 81,708, forward strand.
CCAAAGCAGTGTGGGCAGCAGGGCCAGGGAGGGGGTTCTGCCCCTCTGTTCGCTCTGCTGAGACCCCACCTGCAGTGCTGCATCCAGCTCTGGGGTCCCCAGCATAGGAAGTACCTGTCTTGAAGCCCTCTGAAGATGATCAGAGGGCTGGAGCACCTCTCCTATGAACACAGGCTGAGAGAGTAAGAGAGTTAGAGCCTAGAGAAGTGAAGGCTCCTGGGAGGTTGTGAATAAACCAGAAAGTAAGGGGGTAACCCTTTCCTAAATTGTTATGTGGCACCTGGGAATTTTACAACTTTGGGAATTTTCAGTATTGTGTTAAATTTCTGCACCCTGACCATGCAAGACTATGTTTATTTTATTGCTTTTCCTCTGCACTGAACCCTTTCTTTTCCATTGTCCCAAATGCATTTTCCAAGATGATTTTGTTCTTGGTGAAAGAGATAATCTATTTTCAGGAACATCTCTCCTGGTTGATCTGATGATCTATTTCTCCACTAAATGGATGAACTATTCAACATCTATTATTTTTGTTTCCTGGGAAATTGCACTTAGTAATTAGATGCTATTGGGATGGAGAAAGGTTGTCTGTTTTTTGTTTAGATATGATAAGTGAGTTTAACTCTTCAGTTTTTCTCCTGTTAGGCTTTTTACTATTCCCAAAATAACTTTTATCTCTTGCAGAAGTGGAGTATGGCTCAACACATAAACTTGTTTTCCTAACAGGACTTTAGATGGAAATGAATTTTGTATATGCAGTACCACATAGAGGCTGGTGAAAGAATTCAAGTAGAAAACCATTAATTATGAGACAAAATTATCATGTGTGCATTCCAGTGTCAACATTCACTACATCTTTATTTTTCTCTGTTCAAATATCATGACACAAAAATATATATTCCATTTCTGTATAAGTGTAAATAAAGGGGCACACTGAACACAGTGACAAAATAAAGCAGACCCTGAAATATTTGGACAATGTACAATCTGGTTTTAGTTGTCTTTCGTCTGTCTTTACTTATCTTAACTTGTCAAGTGAAAGTGTCATGAGGACAAAAAAGCACTCTGTGGCATACACATAAGATGCTGGTTTGTTTCCAAAATTCTGCACATTTGACAGAAAAAATATGGTAATATCTAAAGGGAAAGTAGCTAATTCTTTAACAGAAGGTGGAGATAAATATACAAAACCGTTATGAGATACAGACAGAGGAAGGGTTTCTGTATTTGTGAAACGGTTAAAAAGGGGTCCTTTTTTGTGACTGCAGTCTGTAAGGATAACCGTTCTCTTCATATTCTCTATTACTTGGATTGGGAAGTTGTCATCAGTTCTCTCCAGGATTGCTTATACTCTGCTGTGCTGTCCATCCAGCAGATATTGAGCTGGTTCCATCCCCAAAGAGGATCAGGGCCTGTGAATGTGAGACTTCTTCCAGCTGTCTGAAGAAGGTCTCATCTATTTTAATTCCTGACCAAGAAGTTTATAGCAGACATCCACTGTAGTGTCCCCTACACTGTTCAACTCCTTTATGCTTTAACAAAAGTTCTCATTGACTCGTCATCCATCCCCACACAGTGCTTCTTTCACTCCAGCTGTTCTCTCACATAAGGGAAACTTGCCTATCCTTGTGTTTCTAGCAAGTTCTTTGTAAAAACCCTGTATCCTTACATTATAATACTCCAGTAATGGGTGTAATCCTATCACATGTCTGTGATCCTACAAATCCACACAGATCTCTAATTCCTCATGTTTATCCTCAATGCTTCAACCATGTACAGGCACTTCAAAAAGGCATCTCAGCATGCTGATTTACAGAGAGGCTCTGTGGGTTACCCCAGTAATGACACCATGAGCCACTTGCTTACATGTAAATGCTTGAGATGACTCTGCTTAAACCTTGTTTTGCTGATTATGTATTCCCTTTTTTCACACAAGCCCAGGCCGTTTGGTTACTGACCTTGTTCATCACTTCCTCACATGACTACTGCTCCTTTCTTTCCTGATGTTTCGAATTTCTTCCTATCTAGACAGACGAGTTGACTGTTGCCAAACTCCTGTGTTCAGGAGCAGAGCAGCAAGATTCGGTCAGTGGTGACTCCCCCAGTAGAGGTCACCCTCTTTCTGTACTGCCTGAAACATACTGTCACCAGCGTCCTGTCCCTGCAGCTGGTGGAGACCAGCTGACACCCCCTTACCTAAGAACTGACAGTACTGAAGAGAGAAAAGAGAGAGAAACAACCATCAGACACCAGCTTTTAGCACATATTCAGAATCTTCATGTCATCCTCGACCTGCCACAAGGGGCAGGAGGGGCGGGGAATGTTTGCTTTGCTTTTATTTCCATGTTTGGTCATCTTATAATGGAAACAAAGAGGCCTGGCATTCCAAATAGCACATACAGGAGATTGTGTGCTTTAGCTCAGTGGAATTCAAATATCCTTATGTAATGAAAAGAAAGATCTTTAGAGGTATGTATAGGGAAAAGAAGAAGATGGGAATAGTAAGTATGACCAGTAATGATGTTTGCTGCATTATTGTCTGCTTCTGTTTCAAGAAAGCTCTAGAAGTCATGGCAGCCATTGCTGCTGTGTCAAGGGACAATCCATAACTTCCTGAGGATTTCAAAGGCACTGCAGTAAGTCATCTGTAAAAGGTTTTCCGTGCAGTAGCCATTTTCTAAGTGCCATGGTTCACTATTAAGTAATCCATAAACAGTCACTACCTTGACTGTGCAAATTTCAGTTGGTGCTGCGTGAACTGCAAAATCTGGAGACCTTACCACATGTGGCTATCTGCTTCAGATATCTGCTGTGGATAAAAGTTCCCACGATGGGGTAAGATGCAACATCCTCACTGCTACTTTTGTCCACTGAGTAGTTCTTACTGAATGATGAATGACTAAGCTATGCAACTTGCCATCAGTACGACTTGTAGAACTGGGACTTGCAAGGTTTGTAAATGGCTTGAAAGATTGTGCCTATATGGAGGGAGTTCCGTGCACAGTTTATTATTACATGGATTTTTTTCTGCTCTGTAATTCTACTCCAGAAGATGACTTGGACACAAGTGCCTCACTCCTTTTCATTCCAAAGGATTGATTAACAAATCACCTATGTTCAGAGCTGAGTATAAGTGCCTAGTCTTTCTTATTCTGTTCATATAATTAAAAGGAACTACCAACAGAGCAAATTTATGATCATATTTGAAGATTACTTCTTTTACATTCCTTCAATCTATAGATGCCAGAAAACAAAGTACCAATTCAAACTGCAAATCTCTTGTAAACTTGCAAAGCCATAAGGAGCTTAATCTCCCTTGTAGACTTCTTTGCATACAATGTGTTCACTTAAATGAGAATAGGACCATTGTTAGCAATA
>VZTJ01004402.1:0-10708 GCA_013397795.1 Orthonyx spaldingii
AAGCAGGAGGCTGGAAAAGCAATTACATGGTGAGAAAAGATGATGGTATGACATTGGATGTGCACAGGCAGAGAGTTGTGCAGAACATTCCTCATTGAAAGCTGGTCTTGATTTTTGGGTTTCATTACAGTTTTAAGAGGGTAAGATGACATTAGGCTTCAAAGATCAGATCTCGCATATCAACCACTTAAAGCAAAGCAGTTGGAACATCTGTTTTTCAAACTAATTTTGAATTTCTTGTCCAACAGTGAGTTTGATTGGATACCCACAAACTAGTGTTCAGTTGCCTTTGAGCTACCCTGGGGTTTGCTGCCTGAGCTCCATCTGAGTGTCAAGTATAGCTCATTTGCCCCTCTCTACTGTATCATATCTGCAGGTTCTGTATTGATACATCCCAAACACCAGGAACATCCTCAAGGGCATTAGTTTCTTGCCATAGACTGAACTAGTTTCTTATCTTTAGACAATTGATAAAAGCCTTTAGCTCTGGGCTAAGACTTGGCTCTAGTCTGTACCAGCAATAGTGTGGCCAGCAGGACCCAGTAGTGACTGTCCTCTGTGCTGGGCACTGCTGAGGTCACACCTCAAATCCTGGGGTCAGTTTTGGGACCCTCATGATAAGAAGGATGCAGAAGGGCTAGAGCATGTCCAGAGAAGGCCAATGGAGCTGGGGAAGGGTCTGAAGCACAATCATGATGAGGAGCATCTGAGGGAGCTGGGGGGCCCAGCCTGGAGAAAAGGAGGCTCAGCAGGGACCTTCTCACTCTGTACAACTCCCTAAAAGGATGGTGTAGCCCGGTGGGGGTTGGCCTCCTCTAGCAAGTAACAAACGAGAGGAAAAGGAAATGGTCTCAAGTTGTGCCAGGGTTTAGACTGGATACTGGGAAAATTGCTTCATTGAAAGAACATCGAAAAATAATTGAAAGGATTGGAACAGGCTGTGCAGGGAAGTGATGACGACCACCCATGGAGGGATTTAAAAGCCATGTGGATGTGGCACTTGGGGACATGGGTTAGTGGTGGCTTTTGCAGGGCTAGGGAAACACTTGGGCTCCATAACCTTAGGGGTCTTTTCCAACTTAAATAATTCCATGATTCTAAGATACTTACACATCACCATATGAGCTTGTGGTCAACACTCCTTTTGCAACTAGTGGAGATCTTGTCAAAACAGCTGAAGAGAGGCTTGGCTCATTCTGTATCAGGGCTGTGGGTCTCCCAGACAAACTGAGTCTCCAGCTCACATGGATGTAGAGACCATATGGGAATTTAGATGTCTGTCAGAGGACTCAGATGTCATAATCCTTCATGATGGTACTTTCATTTTAACCTCGCTCAGTGACTTCAGTGCCAATCTGGGCTATAGAGGGAGACAGAACTGACCACTGGTGGTTCACACACCTCAACCTTCCTTATGAAACAGTAAATGGAGGTTGTGGTGGTTTTTCTTTCTCTTTTCTCCTATAACACAGTGTTTAGAGCACATATGACACATCATGACTTAATATCCTCCTCTGCAGGAAAGGAATTGTTTTAATCAGTACATCAAGAAATATGGGAGCATGGTACTTCCCAAGTGTCTTGTTCAGGCTCTTCCCCTCTGCCTTCTGCAGTCCCAGCAGCCAGATTTTTGTGTTGAGAGAATAATTCTGTCCTCCGGGGGTTACCTAAATGTCCTTTAAGGTGCACAACATTCTGCAGATTGAGATAAAATGGAGGATAAATTTATAGGATCCATGCAGCACTTCCCCTGGCCTAGAAAGGAGGGCAGCACTTAAAGAATAGAAAACACCCATGAGGGTAGGAGAAAGAACCAGACTAGCCATCGAGACGTGGAGTTATCATGGAAGCTCTATTTCCAGCTACACTTCCTACAGAACCTTATCCAGCAGCTATGCTTTGGCAATATCTATCTACTTAGGAGACTTGGTAGAGGGACGTTCAAAATAAGAGTTCTGTTGGGGCTTACACATATATGAAAATGGCTTTGTGCTGTTTGTGGCATTTCTGCATATCCCAAGAAGCAGAAATTCACAGGGAATTTCCACATCAAACATAGTCCTCTAGAGATTTCAGGTACCAGGTGGAAGGACCAGCAGCTAAACAAGGACTATAAAGATTTATATTTGGGGTTTAAATATCTGGAGTGGTAATTAAAGCACCCAAATAATTTTCTGGATCTTCACTTCAGTGGGCATCATTCTTTCCAAACAGGAAAGGAGTTTGGTTTAGGGGTGATGGGTCCATTTCAACAATTCAATTACTTGCCTGATGCCTGTGGTGTAACACAAGAACAGATTAAAGAAAACATACAGTCTTGAATCACATGTGTGAGGCAAGAAACTTATGCTAAGGTCTGCTACAAAGTGTTTTCTAAGGGTAAACTACAGTCAGTGAAAATGGGGTTTTGAAACTCTTCAATCTACACTTCTTGAATTTTTTGTAACAACATCTTAAAGTGAAAGGCAGGGGAGTCATAAAGCTTGTAAATATTAATTTTAAAAGCATGAATTACAATGTAAGTACTCATGATGGAAGGAAGTTCTACAACACAAAACATTTTTGAATTAAAACCGTACCTAATGGGTCTCTTCTGGAATTTCAAAAGGTAACTACCATTATTTTATGTTCTTCCTGTGCCCCAGCACTAACTGATATTTAAAACATGAAAAGATTTATATAACTTCAACAGCCTCGTATTTTATGTCTATTTTATTTTGGTTTATTTTGCTTTGCTTGATTTAGTGATAACTGGAAGGGATGTTATTTAGCATTAGCTGATTGAAATATTTCCTTGTCTTCTCTAGGACAAATATAATAAAAGTAAACTGAATGTAGCAATGAATTTTTTTTATTATTATTATTGTATGTGCTTTCTGCAGTAGGAATATCTGAATTGAAATTGAAGCTCTGGCCTTACAAAGGAGACATTTGCCAACTTCATATTTTTCAAAATTTTCATGGAAAATTTTGGAAATATTATCTTTAATTTTGAGATATAAAACTGGAGAGGGAAAAAAAAGGAAAGATTGTGTGAACTCAGACTTCCATGAGCTGACTAGCTCTGTCCACGTCTGATATCATCAGCCACTTTTGCCATGTTTCTGGACACTTCTCTTGCCAAATCCCTTCCACTGCCTCAGTGCAGGGAGCAGATGTCACTTACAGGCTCTGTTTTTCTGCTACTCTATTCCTCACCTAAGTGCACGACCCATTCTTGTTTTCCAAAGATTTGGAGAATAATTTAGAACAGAAGGAGCCTCTGGAGAACTCCAATCCAGCTCCCTGATTGAAGTTGGGCCAACTGCAGTGTCACAAGTGTTTGCTCAGGGCCTTGCCTTGATGAGTTTTGAAAGTCTCCAAGGCCTTTCCAGAGTTTGACCTCTCTCATTATGAAGAACTTGTCCCTTATGTTTAATGTGAGCTTCCCCAGCTGCAACTCTCAGCAGTTATATCTTGTGCCTTCAGTGAATGCTCCTGGGAGGAGCTGATGCTTTTCCATATAGCTGTCCATCCAGTCATGACAAAATATTTCCTCCCAAGACTCTCTTCTCCAGGCTGAACCAGCCTAGTTCCTGCTTCTGGTTCTAACTTCATCTGACCAGTCTTTTTCCCATTCTTCACTGTAAGAGTGACAGAGTACTACATTAGGCTGTCCGGAGAGATTGTGGAGTGTCCTCCTCTGGAAATCTTTAAAACCCACACGAACACAATCCTGTGCAATATGCTCTGGGTGAACCTGCTCTAGCAGGGGGGTTGGACTAGATGATATCCAGAGGTGCCTTCCAACCCTAACCATTCAGTGATTCTGTAATTTGGATTCCAAATTCCTGGTTTAGCTATTCTTATTCTCCTTCTTTTCTCCTCGTGCCATACCTCCAGCCTAGTTGCCCATTCCAAACCTTCTTCTGTTTGGTGGGTTTTCTACATGAAAATGGAATTCTCTCCTTCACTGGTCTTTAGGACCAGGGACTCCCTTCTCCATTCTCACTTCTGGGAAAGTCAGGAACAGTAAAGAGGAATCTCTTCTATAGTGATCTTCCAGAATGTTTCTTCATAGAGTATACTGGTTATGAACTGGAAAATCATAAAATTGTAGAATGGTTTGGGTTGGACGGGGCCTTAAAGACCACCTAGTTCCAGTCCCCTGCCATGGGCAGGGACACCTTCCGCTAGACCAGATTGCTCCAAGCCCCACCCAGCCTGGCCTTGAACACTTTTGTGGATGAGGCATCCACACCTTCTTTGTAACCTGTGCCAGTGTTTTACCACCTTCATAGTAAAGAATTTCTTCCTCATCTGAATCTCCACTCTTTTCTTTCAAAGCTGTTCCCCCTTCTCCTGTCACTATCTTCCCGTGTAAAAAGCCATCCTTCCTCTTTCTTACAAGCCCCCTTTAAGTATGGAAAGGCTGCAGTCATGTCTCCTATGTGTCTCCCAAATACGTGTCTGATGCAATGGCTGCTAGAAATGGACTGGAGAAGAGAATCTGTAGAACTAACTTGGCTCTGCAACATGGCATGATCAATAGCTTGGGAGAAAACAGACTCTCTCTCAATCTTGCAGGATTGTTCCCTTCTATTTGCCAAAATTTTGCTTAATATCGTGTTGCATCAGTCTCCAAATGTCTTTGCTTGTGAAAGAATGTAGTATAGTCTGACAGGTCCTCCTCAGAAAGTTCTTCCATGTGTTTTCAGTTTCTTTTTCCTCCCATTTCAGTTTCATCCCATTTCCCTGGTTACTGATTCTTTTATTTCAGTTTTTTTTTCCGCAGGGAAGTAAGAGAGTACTGAATGACACAGGGAATAGATAGGGAGAGGAAATGCTTTGAGTTCCCAAAATATTAGGAGGCATTTACTGTCTTGTATACTAACCCATCATGACTAGTTTAGGGCTGATCAGGGTTCCAGCAGAGATCTGTGGGTACCAGTCTATTTTGTCTTGGCTTTGCAGAAAAAAAATCGAGTTTCTGGAAACTGAGACTTGATTTTCCATGGATGACCAATGTGAGTCATGACTTGCTGAGCTTGTAAGGACCCTCTCTGGGAGTGTTTCTAGTGCTCCCAGTACTTACACCTGCTTGATCCCACTACACAGGATTGTTTTCAGGAAGAAAACACAGCAAATGGTGGTAGGAAATGCTTAAGGGAGATTTATTGTTGTTCAGCATGGAGAAGAGAAGACTGCAGGGAGACCTCATTGCTGCCTTTCTGTACCTAAAGGGGTCTACAAAAAGGAGAGAGATGGACCTTTTATATGGGCAGATAATGACAGGACAAGGAGCAATGGTTTTAAACTGAAAGAGGGGAGGTTAAGAATAAATGTTAAGAAGAAACTCTTGGTTGTGAGGGCAGTGAGGCCCTGGCATAGGTTGACAAGAGAAGCTGTGGCTGCCCCATGCCTGAAAGTGTTCAAAGCCAGGTTGGATGGGGCCCTGAGGAACCTGGTTTCGTAAGTGGCATCACTGCTCATGGCAGGGGGATTGAAATGAGATGGTCTTTAAGGTGCTTTCCAACTCAAACCAGTTTAGGATTCTGTGTTCTGTTGTCCTGTCTCATGCAAATAGCTGCAGAAAGGAAGGCATTTGTTGTATGTGGCAACTTAAAGAAAACAGAGTTTGCATTGACTGCATAAATCCCAAATGCTCTATTACAGATCCCAAAATCACAGGATATCCCTTGGCTTAGCAGCAGGAGCTCTTTGCATCAACAGATTTTGCAAGGACTTTACAAAAAAACAGTAAATGAGGGTGTCAATTTTGGTTGCAAAATTACAGTCAAAATAGCCTGTATCATACCTACTGTCCTGGTTCCACTGGGATAGGGTTAATATTCCACTTCATTAAACCATGACACCAACCTACTAGGACAATGGAGCTGACTGGTGGAAAGATGTGTAATATCTGAGTAATGGCTACCTTTAAGGTAGGATCAGGTTCTTTGACATTTGGGCTTCTTGCAGGCACAGTAACATGCAGGAGAGGCAAGAGGTGGGGCTGTCATTTACATACACCTATCTTGAATGGTTTTGAACAACGTAATGTAGAGCTCCCATTTTTCCCTGTTTTCCTTCTCCTTGTAAATTTATTCGTATTTTCTTCCCCTCACACTTCTCGTCTCATCCAGAGTAAAAGAATTGGCTGAAGAAGGCTCATATCACTTCTAGGCTGCTTATGCTGCTAACAGAAAAATCAAAATGAGCCATGCTGCACTTCTGAGACTTATTCCTCAAAAAAACTGTTTCTGCTCCCAGGGAAGTCAATGGAAGTCTAATTAATCCCAGATGTTTAGTAATAACAAACGCTTCCTTTTGGTAGGGCAAAACAAAAGCAGTGTTAAAACCGTTAATTAAATGGGTTTGGCTCTGTCATCAGGTTATTAACTAATTCCAGTCACAGCAGTCAAGATAATACTGGCTCTCACAGAAGGAGAAATAGTCTTGCCATGCTTGAGAGAAAAGCCATGAACTCAGTGTGTGGCAAATCAGTATCTGGGCGCACATCTTGGCTTGCTTTCACACCAAAGGAGTTCACCATCTCCAGCACTGAGCTTCCAACTAATCCCTCGGACCGCTGCTTGTGCAAGCCTTCTGCTACAAGATTAAGGGCTTGAGCCAAGAGGTAACATTGGCTTCCGTAGATGTTAGATCAGGCCCTATTGCTGCTGATGGTTTGTTCAAATTCATAGTATCAAAGAAATTACAAAATGGTTTGGTTTGGAAGGGACCTTAAAGATCATCTTATTCCAATCCACTGCCCTGGGCAGGGACGTTTTCTCCTAGACCAGATTGCTCCAAGCCCCATCCATTCTGACCTTGAACACTTCCAGGGATGGGGCACCCACAACTTTCTGGGCAACCTGTTCCAAATTCTTGCCTCCATCTCCAGTACTTCTCCTTATATCTCCATTGGTTGTACTCTAAAATATGGAGCAGCTGTCTCTGCTTCAGGACCAGACGGTAAAGGTCTAAGGTGGAGTCTGAACACCACAGAAAAATAGGAGACCACTTCTTTTCATCTGTGGAGCATTCCAAGCTGGTGCTTTAATATATCCACAGCCTTGTGCTTTTTATAAAATTCAGAGGTGTTTTTATTGTACAAAATTCCACAATGAAAACCACCAGCCAGTTTCATACATAACTGCTTAAAAAATATAATTATACACCTTTTTGTAGTGTGGTAATTTTGACATTCACTAGCTGGAAGAAACAGAAACTGAGCAGCAATTTGACTCTGAGCTATTTACCTGAACAAGTTTCAGTTAGACCTCTATTTCTCTTATGTGCCTGAATGGACAGTTCCTGGCATTAACAGAAGACCTGATATAGTTCCTTTTCAAAGCCTCTGACCCCTGTTAGCAGGTCAGGCTCCCACTCACTGTCATGTTCCCTGCAAAAGGGTGAATTTTCTGTGAGAGTATGGGACATAACATCTGTCAGTGTCAACTTTCAGCAATGCAACAAGCTAGCCATGTTAAACCCGGCATAGCATGAGGACCTACAGAACTTTTTTTGCAGCACATCCTCTAGACAATAATATATTTTTTGGGAAATACAGTAGAAAAACGAATAATGGCCCAGGACTGTGTTCCCTATGCATTACTTCACATCGATATCTTCAAAACACCTTTTTGCTGTCTAACCTCCTGTGACATTTAAAAACAGATAGACTATTCTTCTGCATTGAAATGCAACCATATGCAGGGACTTCCCAACAGTTTTTCTTAGAAATACAAACATTTCAGTTCAATGTTAGCTGGTTGAAATTCATGCTCCAGGATTTTTTTTAAAAGCATTCACCCCAGAGATGACTTTCTTCACATTAAACTCAGTTAAATATGTATTGCACACAAGGGGCGAGTTTCTCCTCTTTGAGTTAAACTGTGGATCTGCAAAACATGGCAAATTCTCCTTCCAGTCCCTGCAACCCAGACCAGTGGTGCAATTCAGGGGCACTTCAAAAGCATTTAAAATCCACAGCTGTAAATCAAAGACGAGAACTTTACCCTTAATTTCTACACACTGTGTAGCACCTGATTTCTTCAGTTTTCAAGGCATTTTGTGTTCCTATGCTTTAAACGGATGGCTAAAGTTTTGCCTGCGGAAGCAAAAAAATGAACCCATGCCAATGATGATCACAGATAAAACAAACACAAATGTTAATATAATAAGGAAGTTAATTTTCTTCAGATCCTCTTTTTCACAGTCTTCTGGTCTAATGTTCCTGATGTGCATTTCTTCCTGGGAGCCAAAGTTCTGAGTGTGCTGGCACATTAAATGCTCCACGTTGGGGATCTGGACATTTTTGTTCTGGATCATTGATGAGAGCCAGATGTTTCCACAGCAGTTGAGTGGATTCCCGGTGAGATATAAGTTTTTAAGTGAATTTTCTAATGCTAAAATATTGCTGTTCTGTAATGTACTGAACCTATTGTTCCGTAGGTCTAGAACTTCTAGTGGAGAGTCACTACCCCACTTAGGCAGCCAGTTCAGCTGGTTTTCAGAGAGGTTTAAGTGTTTAAGGTGATTAAAACAAGGCAAATCAATATTTAAATCTATCAGGCTATTACCATGTAAATACAAATATTCCAGAGACTTTTCCAGACCTGATAATGCTTTAAGTTCTATTTTCAGTCCAGGGTTCATGGAGAGGTCCAAGACAACCAGAGAAGTCTTGTAGAAGCTGTATGCTGGTAGGATGTTCAGCATGTTGTCAGCTAGGTACAAGTACTGAAGAGTAGGAGAATTGATAAAAGATACACAACCACTTTCCTCTCCAGCAAGTCTTTGCTTAGCTAATCCTGAGTACATGCTGCAAAGGCTGATATTATTGCTCTGTAGATTAAGCAGTCTTAGGCTAGGAAGATTTGAGAAGATGTCAAACTGCAGAGTTTGAAGATAGTTGTTTTGAATATAGAGTTCCTTCAAATTTGACAATGTACCAGCATCAAGGAGAAGGTTCTGCAAAGCATTGTAGCTCAAGTCAAGGACAGTTAAAGAGATCAATGCACTGTCATAACTTACTGCAAATGCCTGAAGACAGTTTTTACTGAGATTAAGGGTGTGAAGGGACAACATTGATTCAAAGAACTCATCTGGAATTGATTTGATTTCATTATAACTTAAGTCTAAATATACAAGGTGGGATAAATAAAGAGAACTTTTGTTTCTACTTTGCTTCTGATCAAGAAGATGGAAAGAAGCATTTAGCCATTCATTTTCCAAGTAGTCCATTTTATTACGAGGGGATTCAGCAGTGAACTGGATTAAATTCTTTGATAAATTCAGAGTTACCAGCTTATTTACCTGAGGGAACACTGGGAAGTGAAACAGTTTGTTTTCACTCAGATCCAAACACCTTAAACTATACTCATCATCTGATTTTGTGGTGTGGAAGGTCTCAATGCTATTCCTGCTAAGGTCAAGTATCTTCAGCTGCCTGAGGTTAAAATCAGAGATGCAAGTAATTGAATTCTTTGAGAGACTGAGTTTGGACAGTCTCACTAGAGTCTCAAAAGCACCTTCTTCTATTTCCATGATGATGTTGCTCTGAAGATCTATCTCCACAAGATTGGGAGATCCCTGAAACATCTTTTGTGATACCATTATAATGCTGTTGTCTGCCAAGGAAAGATACTGCAGTGCTGGAGCTTGTTTAATGAAATACTCAGCCATCCCATTGTACAGACTGTTGTGGGATAAGTCCAGTATTTCCACCTTGGGTAAGAGTCCAATCCCCTCTGTGCCATTTTGAGCAAGCTCATGTAAGTGATTGTTGGCTAAATTTATTTCCAGCAAGCTCTTCATGTGTGCGAAGACTCCAGGTGTGATGAAACTTATCTGGTTAGAGCTTAAATCCAGGCACTGAAGGGAAGTGTAAAATGATAGCGACATTTCAGGAATGCTTTGAATCAGATTTCCAGACAGATCTATTTTGTTTACATTTGGATGGAGCTCATGAGGGATTTGTTGGAGGTCTTTGTTGTGGCAAAATGCCTGAGAGTTTGCCTGCCAGAAAAAGAGAGAAAAGGAGTTGTCACATGACAAATGAAAATCGTCTTTGCATTTAATATAAGAAAAATAACATTCAGCATCCAGGCAGATGCTTCTTCTGAAACACTGATCACTTTTTCTGAGCATTCAGACAGGAAGAGCAACAATCCTAATTAACTTCTTTGCAGCTAACAGCACTCATTTTATTTTAAAGAGATTTCTGACTTCAAACAGTAGAGTTTTACCTGCATGTGATACTAAAAGTTCTCCTTTTTGTACCTTTCTCCTGGATTCATTTGAACAGTCCTGACTTTCTCTGCAATCAAGCACCATTTCCTCACTTTTGTGCTGATGTTTAATTTTCTCACTTTCATCACTCTATTAGAGACTGCAGACTCTACTTGCAGTAATAAGCAATATTTGGAAGAGCTTCACTCTGTTGGCAACATGGGTTCCAGAGCAAGGAGGTATAAAAACCTGTAAGGATCCTATAGCACAAACCCTGTCTCTCCTTCACAGTCACATGCTCAAATGTACCTTCCCTTAGCCATGGCTTAGTTATGCAAGGCAGCTTTAACCAAATAGGGTCATTCAACAACTGAGACATTTCTGATGCCAGTCTCCAAATTCATTCCACTTTTATCTTGTCTTCCATGTTTATCCTTTTCCTAAGGCAACAGTTCCCTTCTACTTGCATGGGGAGCACACCTTATGACAC
>VZTJ01004402.1:10784-53419 GCA_013397795.1 Orthonyx spaldingii
CACCTGTGATACAACACTGAAAATACAAATTATGTAAATTCAGTTTTTGAGAGGGAAAAAATGTGACATGTAGCAAGGGTCAGGCCTTTTCAGGCCAATTCTCAGCAGCAGGGTAGAGAAAAAAAACCAAGCATCAAAGTCAAATCCATCTTCCGGATGCATTTGTGTTTAATTGCAGCTAAGACTGAGTTCTGTGTCCAGAGTGAAATTTGGTGTGGGTGTTCATAAGGAACATTGGAAACATGAACATGACCATCCTTACATAACCATCAAGTTCTATTATGTTGTTAAGGAGAACATACAGCAGCAGGAGGAAATGGAATGTGAAATGTTTAGGCAGCATTTAATTCACTGGAGGAAAACTCTTGTTATTAATGTATTTGGGGGTCTGGGTGGGAAAGGGGAGGGGAGGGGAAGTCTGTTGAATCTTAACTTCTGTGGAGAAGCAGAATCCAGATTCCATGATGCAAAGCTTTTCAGACATCAAACAAATATTAAAAGTCAAAAAGATTAAATCCCATCTGTTTCATATGAACTTTGAGGTGACTGAAGTGGCAGATCTGTTTAGGAGACACTTCTCTAGTCAGCATTTTGTAAATACCTTTTGCATCATCTGAGTTCTGGAGACCACACAAAAATGTGCCAGAGAAGTGCAAGCGCTCATCCAAACTCTAGATATACACAAGCTGCTCCACAGTGCTTCCCATGACACATTTTTTCCAAAGATCCCAAGTATATTGACTATTAAAACCTAAACCCCTTCCTCTTTTCCCTCCAACTCACTCAAATCTCCCTCAGCTAAAAAAAAATTAGAAAAACAAGAAGGAATTTTTCTGGCTTCTCCCTGACAATATTTCTTTCCTGCAAAATCATTGTACACTTCCTCATTTTGAGTTAAATTATGCCCAGAGTTGGTCTTATTTCCAAGGCACGAATAGCAGAGCAGAAAATCTCTTCTTACTCATTTGTGGAAGAGGAAGAAGCCAGGGGGATACAAAAATCCAGAGTGAAAAAGCAGAAACTGCTTTGCATCCTAAGGCTGATGCCAGGTTTCTTCTCACACTTTCAGCTAGATCCCAACACGTGCTGAGCACCCTCCATTCCCCCTGGGCACCTAGAATATTAACAAAGTCCTGATGCAACTCCAGTCAATGTCAACAATCAGCTTTTCATTGAAGTTGATGGGGAAGAGGTCAGCCACAGTTCACCATGTATCTTGCATCATTTGGCTTTTAATCTGCACCCACGGAACCCTCCCGGTGATAAAAGGGACTAATAAAATCTATACCTCCCGCTGTCTGCCATTTGTTCCTATAACATTTCCCCCCTCATTTTTCTTTTTAAACTTTCATTCCTTTTCATTATTTTGATCCTCACTAAATTTCTTGTCTCTTCTGCATCATCTTTTCTCCCCCAAGGCTCAAACTGCATGAATTTCATTCTCATCAGCAGTAGGAAAAAAAGATGAAGCACGTCTCAGTGGGATGAAGGAAACAGCATCTGTTTGGTGTATCTCCTCTCCTCTCACCCCTTACTCTAATGGGTTGGTAGCCTGAGACTGGAAAAGAGGTTTTTTGTCAGTCTCATGTTCTGACTTCATCTCTGCCAGTGCTGCCATCACTTTGTTTCAAGTCTGTTGTCAAGAAATACTGGAGAGTGAGGACCACTTGGTCCCATTAAGATACCGGCAAAACAAAATGACCCAACAGTTCAAAAGCTGGGCATCATTTGGTTTCTGACTCCAGTTCTTCTCTGCTCAGCACTGGGTAGAAGTTGTCACCCACCTTAGTAAGAGCCCTACAAAAAGGAGTTGGACTCAAGCCTGCCCTTGAGTTCTCCATTATCAATTCATGAACTTTTGAACCAAGAATCTGGGCTGGAGCCACTTGGCACTGGCATGTACTTGCACAGTGTCCCTGACCATTCTTAGAAGAGCTGCCCAGGTAGAGGCTTAGCTACAAAATCAAACCTTAGCATTTTGCCCAGGTACCACACATCAGCTGACCTATGACATCTGTCCTTGCATCACCTCAAGGCAAGGTAAAATAGAATTTCCTAAAATCCCTTCCCTTTCATAAATTATTTGAAATCTCCTCCTTTGCCAGTTAACATGAATTAGCAAAATCCTCTTTCTTTGGGATGTAAAACACGATATAGTTGAAGCTTTGCCTATCCTTGAAAGATAATGTGAGTTAGGAAGAACGTCCTGACATTTGATCTGTTCCTTGTCTCACAAACTGATAGATGTGCCGCAACTGGTATAATCACTGCAGTTCACCCCCATGTCAGGGGTCTGGTAGGGACTGCTTACTTCCTAAAACCTCTTCTACGAGAGTTAATTCAGCAACAGAAGCACCAGTGGTGACTCAGAAAGCGGCACAGGTTTCTGACTCATGCCTCTTCCCTGAGATTTGGGATTAAAGTTTCCATTTCTGAGCCTCTGCTGTTGTAAAGGTGTCACCACAGGGAAAGTACCATATAAAGCAGTGAGGCTGTAATGTAATGCAGAACTGTCAATGGAGAGCTAATCAGCTAATCCAGTAGCTCCTTCTTTCTTTAAGCTGTGTTTGGATCCACACCAAATGGCCAGTGAAGGAAGGCAGTCAACATGGACATTAGCCACGCTGAGCTGTTGATTTACACCAGATGAGCATCCTGGCCCCTGACTGCAGCGTGTTTTCTGTCAGGGCTGATTTTATCCCAGCATAGTTGTGTTGTTGTCTTGATGAAAACAGTTTACAGTAGAGTAGTGCAAATAAGCATGTGTTTACTTCTCAGCAATTAGCCTAGTCCATGGCCTGTCAAGAAATGGGAGGAAACTGCTTGGACTATTGCGTGTCTCCCCCAGCCTTCATGTGACTGATACATGGGGCCCAGGCTGTGCTGTTTACAGTGGCTTCATCAGTGTTCCCTCTCCAGCCAAGGAACTGAGCTACCCAGTCACCTTCCCAAGATCTTTTTATATATACACTAGGTCTTAATTTCTCTGGAATTCAGGAAGTGCAGCAATATGGCAGGGTGGGCAGGAATGGAATGAGTCCCACAAGGGAGATGTGTACAGCTAGCAAATTATTTTTTCCCTATTTTGGAAATTCTTGAGGATTTGTGCTGAACAGCTTCAATGTTCGGTGGGGGGGTGGGGGGTGGGAAGTATTTTTAAACATCCTGGTACAGTCAGAAACACTTGAAGAGGGAAGAGAGAAAGTTCAGCTGTGAATAACATTTATAATATTGTACCAGGTGCTTGCAAAAATTCAAGGAGCAGATTTTGTACTGGAGCAAGAGTCTTTGTCATTTCTCTTCCCTCCAGCAGAAGACAGGTACAACTTCCCTGGCAGAAGTGCTGCATCAGGGCAGAGGAGGTCAGTGTACTTGTTATTACGAAAGAGCTGGTATAGAAGAATTTCACAGAAGATGCTTTAATTAAAGCCCAAAGAACAACTGATATAAAGGAGTTGATTTTAAGCCTAAGTTCTTTCTCTGTCTCAGCCACAGAAACGCTGTACAATCTTAGGGAAATCAAGTCAATTTTCTTTTAACCAGCTCCTCATTAGGAAAAAAGCTGAGATAATGACCCTTCTTTGCCCTCCTCCTGCCCTTTGTGTGCTGTCCCTACAACAAGGACACAGCCTGAGACAGACTGCTAAGCATCCCCTAAACCTGCAAATCCCATCTCTTCCATCACAGGGAGCCTGCTCCTGGGGGTTTCCCTCCTCAGAGACTGTAGCTGCTTGTGCAGTGTCTGTAACAAGGGGATTCCAACCTCATTCAGGATCTCAAGGGGCCTAAGTAGAGAGACAGCCTTACCATTTCACAGGATGACCCCTCTGAGGGTTGGCACTTAGAGGTTTCTTTGTTCACCACTGCCAGGAAGAAGATGACGTACAGTTTCATGGCTCTGCAAGTAAAAATAATTATGGTTAGATTTTCTATGGGACACAGAGGTCAACACATGCAAAAGCTGGCACCAGGTCTTCATCTAACATCGAGAAGGACACAAGCAGTGCAATAAATTAACCCATCTCTGAGCATACAGCACTAGTGACCCACCTGTGTAGCTCTGCATCCCTTTCAGCCTGGTGGCAAAAGAGATTTATATGAGGACTTGAAAGGAAGGTCCAAGGCATTCCATGAGTTTTCCTCGGTGTGATTTCAGCTGCTGCCTAAATGATATCCAGGCGACTCAACAAAGTCCAGATATTCAAGCTGGGCAGGGTGTCTGGCATCATGGAGACAAACTACTGAAGACCAAATTATTTTCACACTCCCCATGGACACAGCTCAGGTGCTTGCAACTGGGCTGAAGTTTTGGGGTACAAAGTCCTAAGCAAAGCGAATGGGTGCTGCTGAGAAACAGCCAGAAGTGGGAACAGTTTTCATTTCCATCCACAGTATTTTCTATTCCTCTTATCCCAGAGTGTCAAAGAGCTCTGTATATCTTTGTTGAGTTAATGCAAACAGCTTAAGGAGTGGACTGAGATTTTTAATTTTACACATTCTAGGTATGGACAGGCTTTTAAATACTTTTGACAGGAGATCATAGAGCCATATGTTCCACAGAATCACAGAATATGTAAAGTTGGAAGGAACCCACAAAGATGATTGAGTCCCACTCCTGGTCCTGCACAGCACCATCCCTAAGAGTCACACCCTGTCCCAGAGAGTGCTGTCCAAATGCTTCTTGAACTTTCTCAGGCTTGGGTTTGAAGGGCCTTTAAAAGTCATCTGGTGCAATCCCCCTGCCACGGACAAGGACAGATGCCTTACAAAAAGACACATACAAAACAGAACGGATTTGTGTGAAACAGAGAATTCATAAGAGTTTAACTGCTTGGAAGGCACTCCATAAAAGAGCCCAGAACTGCAAAAGGAACAAACACCTCTGGGAGGCCTCTCACTGGACAATGGGGGAGAAACAGAATCAAAGCCAAGGGCAAGCATTCCTGCTTCAAACAGCTCCACATGCAACTCCAATCCCATGCACAAGCCACTGGCATCAATGTATTGTTGCTCAGTGGCTTCCACCCACAGCGCATCAAAAAGCTGGAAACATCATTCCCAGCTGATGGAGATCCCTCTGCTTAGTCATTTTGATGGATACAACTGATGGCCCCTCACAGCACTGAGTGTGACTGAACGGCAATGCCAACAAGTTCCTGATGGGAATCTGCCCATTTCTCCCCTTCCCAACCAGAGAATAGAGCTGTGTACTCTGTGTAGGAATAGAGAAACTGGGGAGGATTAGACACCAGCTACTCTCTGTACAGTTTGCATGTTCCTTCCATTTCACAAAATAACCCCCATTGAATCAATGTTTGCAAAATATGCTGAAATCGTCCTATGGAAGGAGAAATTGCTGATGTCACCATCTATAATGTTTCTGTTGTCTCCTTCTGTTCTTCATTCCCCATGCTTAGAGCAGCTGGGACCTCCTCTAAGGAGGACAAATCTATTTTTATCATTTGAGTATTAGTTTGCCGAGGTGGCGAAACATACCAATGATTACAAGGCTTTTCTCTGAGCCCTCAAAGGGAAATCCTTTCTGTTCAGACACAATTAATTAAGCTGAAGATAGTACCCACAACAGGGCACCACCCTGAGGGACAGCATGTGGACCATGTGCTCTGCAATGTCTCCCCTTGTCACGCTGTCAGTGCAGAAAAAGGTCTCCTTGCCTCTTAAATACTAAACCTGACACAATCCAGGGTCCTAACATCCTTTGAAACTTTCTACATTTGAGGTTTATAAAGCAACTGGGAAATGGATGCATTTGAACACAAAAAAATAGATGTAATGGTTTGCTGTATAAGGCAAATGTAATAAGGAAGGATGACGTCCCTCAAGATGTTTCTAAGGTGGCTGTCACATCCTGAAGCTCATCAAGGATGTGGTGGTCTCTTCCAGCAGAAGACCACATAGACTCTGTCCTCACAGAGACATTTAGTTTGGAAAAGCCCTCTAAGACCATCAACTCCAACTGTTCCCCCAGCACCGCCAAGGCCACCACTAGCCCATGTCCCCAAGTGCCACATCCACGTGTCTGTTAAATCCATCCAGGAATAGGGACTCCATCACTGCCCTGGGCAGCCTGTGCCAGTGCTGAACAACCACTGTGGTGAAGAAATTTTTCCTAATATCCAAACTGAACCTCTCCTGGCACAACCTGAAGCTACTTCCTCTTGAAGTACACCTTCTCTATACTTCTGTCATGGTGTAGCCCAACTTCCTTGCTCATGGAGATTCCCTGCCTAGGGTAGTTTTCAGTTCAGCTGTCCAGCTGAGGAGCTTTTCCTGCCTAGCTTTTCTCTGAACAACCTGTAGTGTGACACATCAGTGAATCCCCCTCCTTTCTACCCTCTAGGCAAGTCTCAGCATCCCCCCACCCTCTCCCAGTGCCAAGCTCAGGGCTTACAGGACCCCCATTCCCTTGGTGTGAGAGGGGACATCTACTGACACTAAACCCTTCCTGCTGGCACGGATCTCTCTATCCGCAGCTTACCAAAACAGTTTGGGAGCAGCAGTAGCAACAACTCAACTAAAAGGAGCTTTTATTGCTTTGAGGCTTTCCCAGAGTTGAAGCAGCTTCATGGTCAGTACTAGTTTGCTCCCACTGGCATCTGTGATACAAATCCCAGCATAACTCAGAGCAGGACTGAGTTCTGAACGCTACTTAAAGCCACAGCTTTCCATCACAGTACTTGAAAATCACCCAGTGCCAAGCCCAGCTGAAAAATACAGGTGGTTTCAGTCAACATCACCCCCAAGAAGTATTAGTAAGTTGGTCATATAATTCTAGAAAAAGCATCCCCTACCATGTCACTATGTCCACTTAAGAAATAGAAAAGGTAGAGAAGGCAGAGAAGACCAGCAATTTGCCCCAAGACACATTTCAAACCACAGAATAATAACAACTTAATCCCAGTTTCCACTTCAGAATGTTTGCCTCCATCTCTATCAAAATATTAATGCTGAAACTACTTCATAGATGTCGTTCGCAGCTAATAAAAGCAACACTTTCTAGATTTCCCCCACATGTCATTTTTGTTACTGCTTAGACAATTAATGGAGATCCTCTCCTGTGCCAAGGAAAGTTAAATACAAGAGAACACACACAACACAAATCAAACTCCCCAGGGTATGATCCTTTTCCAAACAAGACTCTTTCCTCTTAAGTTAGAGCCTTCAGGGGTAAAAAGAGTGATTATTTCAAATTTACCTTGTTTCAAGGGTTTCTTGCATCCCCAAACACTGTTTATCATCTCTTTAAAAAGCATATCCAGCTCTTCAAAATCGATTCAGTCCTGGTATCAATGAAATTATTCTTCAGCTTCATGTTCAGCCATTCAGGACACCTAGAGACTCACTCGTAACTTCAGAATGAAGGCATTTTCAGGGAAATAACCTTATTTGGGACAGTGTCTGCTTTAAATTATGTTGCTTGTCTTCCTCTCCACTCCTCTCTGGGCTCTTGCTGGGTCCTAGCCACCGCTGTGCTCCGGACAGAATTGGCTGCTGTGTGACATCCTGAAGCCCTTCCTTGGGGCAGGCATTGAGAAACTGGGGGAATATGCCAGAGGAACTGTCAAGATCAGCCTGTGGGTTTGCTCAGGAGAATAAGTAACTTATTGGTGATGCCATTGTTTGGCTGTGTGCGTGGGACATGACAGTGTGTTTACTTTGGGGTTTTGTGTCTGCAAGTTGCATTCCTGGACGGTTGTAGGCTCCTGAACTTAAATCTCTCTCTGCATCTTTAGGAAAACAGTGCTTGAGGATTAAATGTTTAAAATTCAAGGCTGATAAATATAAACCTCAGAATGTGGAAACTTTTCTGGAAGAAATAACTTTTTATTTTTGCAGTCATCCCACTAATGGGAGCATGACTGCAGTGTGCTTCCAGGACAGGGCTCCATTGTTGGTTACTATACATTTGATGGGTTTTCATGGCATTAGGGGAGGCAGGAATTAGGGATAAAGGCCTCAATAAAGGCATTTTCAGATGAGCTGCTGAATTTTTGGCTTTAAGTACATAGTGCTGGATATACTGGATCTGCTGGGAAGAATTTCCACTGCAAAGGGGTGCTTTTGTCATGCAGAAGATGATTTCAAATTGCCCAAGTTCAGCTTTTTATTTATTATTTTGTGCTGCCCTCTAGAGCTGGAGTAGCTGGTTTCCTCATTTCCTTTTGCTAATTAAGTTCTCCTTCAGGAAAACCCACCTCTACATAGATTTCCCTGCTGTTTTCTCCCAGAGACACAAGCCTGAACTGCCACAACACACTTTTCCCATGGCTGAAATAATACACCAAAGAGCTGGGCTCTTAGGTTTCTTGGTAATGCACCCTGAAACAAGAGGTATAAATCACAGAATTATAAAATCACAGAACGGTTTGGATTGAAAAGGACCTTAAAGTTCATCTATTTCCAGCCCCCCTGCCATGGGCAGGGACACCTTTCACTAGACCAGGTTGCTTGTCTAGCTATAAAAATACTATGACAAGGTGACAGGGGAAGGCATGATTAGGTGCACTGGATAGAAAAATACACATTAAGCTCTCAGGAGAATTGTCCACCAGTGAGATTATCACAGCCTCAGACAAGTTCCCCCTGATTGGGCTGTCATCAGATTAGTTTTGGTCACCTTCCCCCAAGCATGTCATGTCTTGAGCTTCCCTTTGCAGTTCTGTTTCTCACTCCATCCCTTTGGCACACTCCCTGGAGTCAAGCCCTCCATCTGCAATCCCCTTGGGGTAAGTGGGAAACTCATGTTGAACCTGGGGACAACTGCGATATCCAGAGATTTAAATACTTTTTGGATGTTCTGGGTTTAGAGTTCACCCTGTCAGCAGCGTGCAATAGCACTTGAAAAGCACAGACACCTTTGCAAGGCAAACCTCAAATATTTGAAGTCTTCAACTGCAATAATTTTTTTTTAAGTAGGATATTTTGATCTGATTTGGAGTACAAATATCATTCTTCTAATTAAGAGCAGCGAGTGGCCCGGATGATGGCAGGTTCCAATTTTTCTACACCTGGATGTTCAGAGCACTTTAGGAAGTTTGGATTTACAGGGATAAAAATAGCAGAGGTTTTGGTTGTGTTTTTTAAAAAGCCAGCTCTGTTCCTCAAGCTGTTTTACTGAGTAACCAGGTAGCTGTGCCAGCTGAACTGTGAAGAAGAGCCTGGACAGAAACAAATGCCAAAGCAGGAGGGAAGGGCACGCACTGATTCTACTGCTCAGGGCTTTGCTTCGATAAAAACACACTCTCAGAGAACACCAGCTGCGATGGGAAAGATTGATGCTGTCCTTGCCATCTTTGTGCTTTTCCAAAGGGGTTCTGGCAGCAAACAGTTTCAAAGACTCCAAAGCATTTGGCTGGTTTCCCAAATTTTCAATATTTTTGTGCTTTGGGCTACCCAGCAGTTTACACCTTAAAGTGGTGTTGAAACATTAGCATGGTATGCACTTGGTAAGACACGTCTGCAGGGCAAGTGTCACCTGCATCAGTCAGAGACTGGGTCATAGAATCATAGAATGGCTTGATTTGAAAGGGACCTTGAAGATCATTCAATCCCCCTGCCACGGGCAGGGACACCTTCCACCACACCAGGTTACTCAAAGGCCCAGCCAGCCTCATCTCCATCACGTAGACTGGAGAATCAAGCTTTTTTGACCACAAAATAGCAAAGGCTCTCCCATCCCAACAATGCCAAAGGGTTTGCACCTGCAATTCTGTGAAATTCTGATTTTCCAGTGGTGCCTCAGCAGTCACTTCCTGCTTGGCGTCTGTGGATGTCAGTTGAATTTCACCCTCTGTCACCTGAAGCAAAGGGCACCTCATCAGACCCCTCCTCTCCTCCAAACCCTTTCCCCAGCATGGCCCAGAGCAAGAAGGAAAAGCAAATCCTCGCTGCTGGCTCTCACCAGTCAGTCTGTAAACTGCTGCAGGTTCCCAAGGGTTTCAGACAAACCAGAAAATATCTTCATGATTTTGTGTCTAGAGTCTCCAGACCTTTTGGAGTCTGTCCATGCATAACGCTGCTGCTTTCTAAGGCACTGCTTTTGGTAGAGTCCTATGTTGAGCTCTATGAATCAAACTCTCCAGAGAAGTAAATGAAACAAGTTCCTGCCTTAGAAAATGGGTCTGAACCGTAAACACAGGAGTGGGACAAGCCTTGCTTCCTTTTGGCTGGAATAGCTCCCTGGTGATTCATTCCACAAGGGAGTTGGAGACAACATTAATACTAACCCTATTAAAAAATAAATAGCCAATGTCATCCTCAGCCACAGGCTTTGAGAAGGAGGCGGAGCGCCAGCTCCTGACACTCCTGACACATTTTCAGAAGCTGATTCTCCTGGTTTTTTTAGTCCTGCAACCTGCACTGTGCTTGGCATCTCACAGGCAGATGCAGTCCCCGGTCTTTCTGGTGTCAAGTCCACATATCAAAATAGAGACTCCTCCATCTCTTGTAAACTGAACAAGGCTTTTCTCCTGTCTTTTGAAGCTGCTTGCCTTTCTTCCTTCTCTTTCTGTCCATTCTCCACGTGCATTTTTATCAGGTGTTCAGCCAACAGCATTTCCCCACCAAAAATTAACATTTTCAATTAATTGGGGTTTTAGCCAGGTTCCCTATTTTATTCATCCTTTTTCCTACTACTCTCTCCAGGAAAGAAAACGTAAATAAACAAGAACTGAATGAAACCCACAAGCCTGGAGAATTTGTGAGTGAGGGGATGGGCAAAGGAACAGAGGGAGATGGGAAAATCAAAACTCTTACATCAGCAAAAAAAAAGTGACATGTACTTCCATTTGCAGATTAAACTATCTAACCATGAAATGCTCTCCCTGGAGAACAAAATTCAGATTCAGGAACCAAACTGGAATATTTTCTCAATATTTCTCAGTATCTTTTAATTCAGCAATATTATTTTTTATAGACAGTGGTGTCAGTATTTGGGAAAAGGTGTACTCATAAGATTCAGTAGGAGACAAAATTGAGGTGGGGAAATTTGTTTCTGATAGATTTGACTTATATAATACTGATATCCCTCCTTGAATTGTATTAGTAAAAGGCCAAGCACTGATACAGTCACTAAGATGTAACCATCTGCTTTAAAAAGAGATGACTGGTTGTAAATTTTTCTTCTTGAAAACTAGAGGATTTCTGCATTTTAGAGTAATATGTTTATTTGAAAGTTTAAATTAATACATCTTAGTAAAAACCCAAACTATCACTGTTGTGCAAAGTCAAATTTTTGCTTCTATTTAAGGGATGAGTATTTGTCTTTTATCAAAAATACTGTTATCCAAATTACAACTGGGCTTAGCCTTAGAAAATTTACTATGACTTTAATATAAACGATTATTTTCTAAAACTTTACTACTTCCAAACATTGCCTAAACATTCATTCTCATGATAATAGTCTAGATGCAGCAAAGCCCTCTCAGTAAATCATCGTTCACCCAAAGGTGACATTCAAGCTGTCAGGATCTTAAGAGCAGCAAAAAAACCCTGCCATCTCACACCTCATGCTCCAACAGGGAGAGTTCAGTGACAGCACTAATAGGAAGAAGAGCAGATGAGACAAACAGTATTTTGCCTATTTTATCCAGGAACAGTGTGATTTACCCAAAGCTGTATTAGGATTCAGTGTCAGAAAGCTGAGTGAGTGGCATTTAATTGGTGTACAATGCTGATCTCTGCAGTGCTCCTGATTCAGAAGGCTATAATGCAGTAATACCATAAATAGACCTAAGTCCTGTGAAGAAAGAAAAAACCAATAATCTCCCCATCTTCTATTCCTGCAAACACAGAGAATAATAACAAAGACAGTGTATGACAACTGTACAGTTATAAACTAAGCGGTGCCTCCTTAATGTAAATGATCTAACTCACGCAGAGCAAGTCCCTGATGGATTAAATATACAACTGGGTGGATAGAGCCGTCTACACAGCATGTTTAGCCAGTTCCTCAGCCTATTCATAAACACAGAACATTGTATTTATTCAGTACCTTCCTCATCTGTGTTAGTTTTAAAGGCTGCAGCTCAAAGTCACCAGAGCCCTCATCTCTCCCACAGCT
Source organism: Orthonyx spaldingii (assembly GCA_013397795.1). Classification (NCBI taxonomy): domain Eukaryota; kingdom Metazoa; phylum Chordata; class Aves; order Passeriformes; family Orthonychidae; genus Orthonyx; species Orthonyx spaldingii. The sequence continues at coordinate 22,867 of VZTJ01004402.1, forward strand.
GAAAGAGCAACTTTCCAGCAGGCTCCCAGGTTCACACACATCTCCACGTACCTGCTCTGTGGCTGGAGGAGGAGGAGGTTTCGTCTCTGCTTGCAGCCTTTTTCTTCCCCGACTCTCCCAGCAGCCTTTCCAGCACAAGCTGAGGAAGAGTTTCCTTGGGGAAGTCGTACCTCTGTTGCATGCCAGCTGACTAAAACTCTGCGAACGCCGAGAGAAGTTTGAAGTCACAGGAAAAAAAAAGTACTCCCCATAGACTAGTCCTTGAATCCATTCCTTTGCAGTCATGAGCTCTTATATATTCCCAGGCTCCCCAGAGCCTGTGAATACATACCTCTGTAATAGTTTTAAAATGTGTGTATCCTCTGCGCTTCTCTTTATTTTCCATTTTGTTCATTCAGTCTTGGCTTATTTCCTGCAGTTTCTCAGCTGGTAATTACGCTCCTCTCGTATTGACACATGAAACAGTCTGTAAATACCACAAAAAATCCCCTCCACAGGCTTTGGGGACACGTGCTTGTTTCTGAAGTCATCTGTGCCTGTCTCACCGCTGTCAGCCTGCAGATTGTCAAGGGCTGGGATAAATCGAGGCACTGAGCTGGCTGCAAACCTTACATTTCAAGTCCATGCAGGATGGGGTGCATAGGAAAAGGGTATATGGGAGTAGGGCAAGCACAGTGTGTTTGGTGTCCCAACAGCTCAGTTGTGTCTCCATGGCACAGTAGTAGGATGGCCAAACACACCCTTGGGGGAAAAGATAAATTCAATTTAATGCTTGAATGGGTAATAACGTAAATACCGTCTAAAAAGGTCTGTGGGATGAATTTTGCTTTCTTTACTTTAGGTGTGAAGCTCCCTTTTATTTCAGATGCAATGCTTTTGTGTAAGTTGATGGGGGACTTGCATATTGTCTGTGTTGTTTGCATCTGCTTAGATGTGCCCTGAAATTGGGGCAGGTGTTCGCTGGCTCTGCATGTTCATTTGCAGCACTGTAAACCTCTGACAGGGTTTTGCCAGCTCTTCAGTGGATGTCTCAGGACCAAACTGAGTCTTGGCTTCACCAGCCAGGGTAAGACCTCTCCTGGGCTGTTCAGCTGCGGAGCTCCCATAGGCACCAAGGAACAAATAAAACATCCCAGGGACCACTGCAAACCTCCCACCTTCTCCCTTGCATGCACAAGGAGCATCTTAACTGAGTGATCTCCCTCAGAGGAGAGGTTTTCCTTCAGCATCATGTGTTTTATCCCTTTTTCACACAGATATGCAACAATGGCCAAGAATTTTCACCAAAAAAAAAGAGGTGCTGGCTCCCTTCTCCCAGACAGCATGAATTCTGTGCTGCTTTCCTGGATCTGCTTATCAAAATCACTTACAAGCTGTGTCCTTTTATACCATGTGCCAATCAGCTTTGTGAATTCTGCTAAACATTTTCAGGCTTCAGCTTTTGCTTGTCTGCGACAGGTTTGTTCTCTGTAGCACACCAGCTCCTGTGAGTCAGTTACTTCAGACCTGCACCATGCTGGGATATTCAAAATGAAAACGTCTACAGATGTGAAAAATGTGGCTTGTTAAGTATCTCAGTAAATACACTTTGCTCATGTTGTTGCATTAAGATTGTAACAAGACTAATAAATTTAATAGTAACATGTACTGTATCTTTGCTGTTTCGTCTCTGGACTCCTCTGGACCACCGAGTCCAGCCCTCAGTAGCTCCTTATTCCAGGACCTCTGGTCCAGGGCGGAACGGTGGCAGCTGTTTGCCGGTAAAGACAGACGGACCACTTGCGTATATATCAGCGTTCTTTATTTTCCCTCACAGAGGGAAAAGGATCGTGCATAGAACAAGCTGTGAGATGGTGAACCTGGCAAGAGTGGTCCAGCTCGTCTCTCGCCCGGATCTCTTATGCCCTCTGTCAGGGGAGGGCAAGGCGCGAGACGAGCCAATGGGCAAATGACTGACCAGTGACATCTGGCCAGTCCTGGGTGAACAGGGGAGGGACAGGTACAAAGCAGCACTATGAATGGTCAGACCACCAGGATGGATTCCTGGCGCCTGCCCATTGCTACAATGTACATAATGGTTACAATGTACATAATGGTTACAAAGGAAACAATAATGGGTTTAGTGCTGCCTTGGCAGGTGTAGCTGTATATGCATATTTGTTGTTGTTGTTGCTGCTGCTGCTGCTGCTGTTGCTGTTATTGTTATGGGCCAAAACTCACCTCACAGCCCACACTAGCTTATTTGGATGAATTGACAAAGGGAGTTCACCAAGGAACAAGGATATATTGTATCCCCTCCTGTCACCACACCAGGACAACCAACTTGATGTCACAGTAGCCAAGCCTGGAGGATGACTGTGGACATGCTGGTTAGAGATGGAGGTCCAATTGTATTTCCCAGGTGGTGCATGGCTAGCTAACAGGAAAACAGTCCAACACAGAAAGGATAGGAAGTTTCCTAATATGAAATTTTGGACTACATGTAAGCAGAAGGAATAATTCCCACAGATCCTGCCGCTGTTAGATGTCTGGTGTGTGGGTAGCAGAAACTTGGGTCAATCTATGGTTTATTCCCAGTGACACCTGAGTGCAGATGGCTTTTCCAGTTACATCTCTCCCACTAAAGACACCTCTCCCAGGGAGTGATTCCTGGCCTGTTCCACACAAACCTCACCCTTCTCTAGTGCAAGTTGGACACGTCCAGGTGTGTAACACTCACTTATTTACCTCTGGATGGTGACCCCACAGCCCTGAGATCATTGTTTCACTTTCTTTTAGAGTGCCCTGAGTAAGGTGAGGACAGCATGCAAAGCTGCTCTTGAATAGTGTAGGAGGACTGTGCAGAGCAGAAGCAGCTGAACTTGATCCAGGCCCTGAAGAAAACTACACCCAGCTTGGAGGGAACAACCTGGTTTGGTGGGGAAGGGGGCCCATGAGAGAGCTAACACTCCATGTGGTTGATGTGAGGAGATGGGTTATCTGACAGCATTGATGTACCCATGCATACCCCATGAAAGAACCTGAGGACTCCAGGAGGGACACCACACCCTGTAGACTTGTAGGATCTTGCCTCCAAAACCATTTACAAGCACTAGTCTTGCAATAATTTCTGCTGGTAGCTGCCATGCACAAATCCTCCATTCTTCTGCACCAGGGCAGTAGGATGTGGCAATTGGCAAATGCCACTTCAAAACAAAAAAGGCCGCAGGTCATTCCTGGTCACACAAAGTCAATCCTCGCCATCTCCTCCCCCTCCAAGTCTCATGGGATTCCCACTCTTCCATAGTAGAGGTGAACAGGCTTGTTTGGTGGGGCTGGCATGAAGACAAGCAGAAGTGCATGAACAGAAAGCAAAATTCCCAGCTGCTGAGATGGTCCAAGATATCACTGCCACCATAAGCATCATTATGTTGAACTGATGTTAGCCCAGTTGCTTTCTAGCAATTACATTAAAAATGAAAAAAAAAAAAAAAGAAGAAGAAGAAGAAAAATAAGACTAAAGAAAGAAGACAGGAAGAAAAGAACTGGCAGTTTTTAATCACCTGCAAAAGATTAGAGGTTGACCATGTGCTCACCTCACACTTAAAATAGGTTCTATCATGTCAACAGGATGCCCAGCTCTAATTATAAGTGGTATTTCCCAAGACTACACGAAGTTTAATATTTATGCTCCATTTCCTCCTGCTCCAATTATAGCTTGTTCTTCAAAAAAACACAAAAACATGAGGAACAAGAGGTCCAAGAGCTTTGCTCTGGCCCCTTTTTCTATTTGTGGTGGTGTTGAGGGAAGTTTGATGCTGGGAATATGATGATGCGTCACATGCTGGGATTTTGGCTTGTCTTGGTGCTGATGCTGGTGGTGAGCAGAACAGGGAAGTTGTTCTGGTCAGCTGCAATTCCTGTCCCATATCACTCAACATATGGTGCCTGCAGGTCTCAGGTACTGTGTATTCAGCTGAACTCAAAGAAGAAGCTGCTCTTGGCATCTCCCTTGATTAGGCTTGATGATGACACAGGTAATTTTCAGATCATGCAGAAAAGGATTTCACCACAGCTGGATGACAGTGTGATTTTGCTCCTTCTATGTCATTTTTTTAGGCAAGCACTGAAAATAAAAAAGTTTGCAATCATAGTCCTGGGGAGAGAAGAAATTGGTTAGAAATGCTCTATTTTTGTCATGTTCCTTAAACCCTTTGATCCTTCCCATAACAAGTCCTTGTTCCATCACTATGTCATCTTTTTTTTTATAGCTCACAGGTGTGTTATTTCCAAAATGTCTCTGCTTCCTGCACAGTATGTTAGCTTTTCTTGAATAATGTAACTTCCACCCCCAATGACATATTTTTGGATTTTTTTTCCATGAAGGAAAAGGATTTAAACCCTGAGCATGGTCCTTGCTGTGCACACAGTCTGTCACGATAGTCCTTGTGCGCACTGCTTCAGGTAGAAAATACTGCTGGAGGAAAGTTTCTGCACCATCTAATAAACCCCTTTGGACCAAAGAATGATTCTGGAGATACACTGTGAGACATAGGGGAATGTTAGAGTTATTTCAGTGGACTGAGAAAGCAGACACAGGACAAAAACCTGAAGGAAACAATCCTGCTCATCTATCTGATTTTTCCAAACACTGAAACCTAATTTGCTGCTGAACATCTTCTAGATTTCAGAGGTGGGATACACTCAGCAAAAACTTCAGAGCCAGTGGACAGGCTACTTTTCCACTAGGAAGGTTGGAGCACTGGAATGGTGAAATATGGGGAAAACAGAAGCACAGATAATTATGCTCAAATACGTATCACCAGCTCCCTGACAGGTAGAAGAAGTGATGACAGCAGCTTTGACGAGCTGAGTAAACTCCTGGTCTCATTTTTCTCATAGAAGTTTGTAATCCCAGAATGATGTCATAGGTGAAAAAGATGTGATATATCTGATCAAACAGTGATATCTACAAGGCTGGTATCTATCAAAGGAGCCACTGGTTTTGATATCCTCCACAGCTCATGGAGGGAAATAGAAGCCCTCCTTGCATGTGATTCATCTCATTCTCCAGCAAATGACTCACCCACAAGGAGCTCCAACTTTCTCCTGTGAACAAGGGAGTGATGAATGACTAACACAGACATAGACTCAAAATTAAAGGAAATGAGTCCCTCTTGTAGTCAGGAAACAGAGGATTTGGGGAATTTTTTTGCTGCTTGTGGATGTACCCCCTGCTGGTGTAAATCCCAGCTTTTTAGCCCAGGTTGGACATACCAATTCCTTAAAATAGTTTCCAAGTTTCCTTGAGAGAAGCTAGTTGGGGATGGTATCTCTGGATATGTTACAAATGTTATAAGTGATTCTGCCATTCTGTTGTTGCTTTAAGGGTCTGACATCCATCATCCCACTGAGCAAAGCCCTGAACAGTATTCTCCCATGAAGAGCCTCAGTGCCCCTATAAAGCATGTCCTCATATACAAATGTAAAGATCTTTGTTAAGAAATTGGGATGCAGCTTCTGGAGTTAGATTGTACATTCCTTTTTCTCCTCAGGTCAAAGGCACTGTGTTTTAGACAATGATCCTTACAGATCTCATGACTCATCTAGAAGGTCTGTATGCCATATCATAAACATCTCCTGGATGAAGGGGTGTGTTTCTTTGGATTTGCTCTCTGGCATCAAGATTGATGTATTTTTATCCTCTCTGTATCATGAGTGAAAAGAAGAGAAGCTCTTCTCTGCTCATTGGACATTTTTAAAAGGTGCCTCTTGCTGACAGCACACTTCACAACTTAATGGATGCAATCAGCTGTTCCCAGGACTCAGGACTATGAGAGTGGACAAACCTATCCTTGCTAGGTTTAGATCTCCATCATTTTCAGCTCTCAGGTAAGACATTCTTGATAAGGGACCAGTCCTTTGACCATATATAAGTGAATACCCACTTATGCCCAATCAAAAGTGGGTAGACATAGAGCTCCTACTGACCTCTGCCTTTCGTCAGACACACACATGTCAATACCCATGCCGTCCATGAAAGAGGTTTTATCCACAGCACTGAGGAAGTTTCTCACTTTTTGCTTGTGACATTTCTTGTGCTTAACCCATGATGAACCATTCTTAGCCCGGCCCATTTCATGCTTGAAAAATGCAGGGAATTTCTAAACAAATAAACAAAACAAAAAATAGACATCAAACTGTGCCCTATGAGGTTGTTATAAGGGTTGAGATGCAGGATAAAAACTTTTTAGAAGGGCCTGTTGCACTAGAACAAAGGGTAATGGTTTTAAACTAAATGATGGATGATTTAGTTTCGATATTAGGAAAACGCTTTTTTACAACAAGAGTGATGAACCACTGGCACAGATTGCCCAGAGAAGCTGTGGTTGCTACATCCCTGGAAGTGTTCAAGGCCAAGCTGGACAGGGCTCCGAGCAACCTGGTCTAGCTGAAGATGTCCCTGTTCATTTCAGGGGGAGTGAACTAGATCACTTTGGTTCCTTTCAAACCAAACTATTCTATGATTCTGTAATAAGAAAGTCATTGGAGATGATTACAGAAAACAGTGGTGATATTTTCTGGCCACTGAATGATTTGCTTATTGGTATGTGCATGGAACACACAGGATAATTGATTTTCATATTCTTTGCCTGCCCTCTCGTGGTGAATGGGTGCTGATTAAGTGTATGCATGCATATCTATTTCTATATACACATATGAATGTATATGTACATATATATGTATGCACTGACACATACAGCAGAAAACACTTTCATCAGATTTGTACCTTGTGTTTAATGCTACAGAAGTGAGCAGTAGTTAATTGTTTCATTGGCTGTAGCTGGTCTTTGTAATGCTGCAGATTTTCCTTTGATTGGTTAAACTTCAGTTCAGATAAAATATTTCAGCATGAAAAGGAGTATAGTGAAACATTTGCTCCAACTTGGAGAGACCAGGGAGGTCTCCATGTGTCCCTTTCCTCTCTATAAATAAACTCTGCTTAAACTGGGTGAGTTGTAAAAAATCAAGAGGAACATTTTTTCTAGGACCAGTTCTTAAGGCAAATACAGGGCAGCATAAAAACAACTGCCACAGCATGGATGTGCCTTTTCCTACAACATGCCAGTATGGGATAACAGAGGGGCACAGAAGGTGAAAGCTTGGAGAAGATATATTCATTCACCTTTGGTGGGGTTTATTTTCAATTCATTTGCAACTCATTTCCCCTTGTGGCTGCAAAGAGCAGAGGGATTTGCCATGGAGCCCGTCATGCCTCCTAGAAATGTGTCCAGCACCAGGGTGTAAGGTACTGAAGGATAAATATGTTCAATACTGCAGCTCCCATGACTTACATAAATACCAGACATACTGCCTAAACATGGTGTTCCAGCCTTTTCTCTTCAGATGACCTATTGCAGTGAGAAGGGCAGCAAAGGTAATACTAACATTGATGGGCTTTGTCTATGTCCAGAGGAAAGTGAACAAGAGTAACTTCTCATCAACACCTTAATTCGCCACTCAGTGAATTTATTATTATCCTGATTACATATTTACTTGGGATTTTGTTTTGAAGCCACATGCAGGGATCAGCACACTGTGCCTCTGGATTCCCATAGCGTTAGGCAACATGGAGATTATGTCCATAGTCGCAAACTCTCCAGGAATGTAGTCACAACACAAAGCCTGCTAGAGTTGGAGAAGTGCTTGGACAACACTCTCAAGCATATGGTGGGGTTCTTGGGATAGTCCTGTGCAAGGCCTAGAAGATGGATGTGATGATCCATGTGGATCCTTTCCAACTCAGGATATTCTGTGATTCTAATCCATGACTCCATATGTCCAAACCCACCATTTATTGCACGTTGTCCAATGACTGGGGCAGTATTTTTTTGCCATTCTGTGGTGACTCCATCTGAACAGGTTCCTGAGTGCTGGATTCACCTGTTAAATTCCTACCACCAGTGGTCCCTAGCCCAAGAAGCACCACCCTAAACAACCTTGGGGCATGTCTGGGGCCACGGATATTCCAAGCATATAATTTGGATGTTTGGAAGGGGAAGACAGTTTATTAGCTAGCTCCAGTGCCAGGGAAAGGTATCAGGCAGATGCCATTCAATGGCAAAGGTATCTCCAATGCTTTCTGAGGAGAATCCATTCAAGCTTTTCCTTGTCTGAGTTCACAGAAGCAACATGCAAGGTTGGTTCATCTCATTGCTTAGGGCCTCCTGTTGTTCCAGATATAGGGAATGACCTGCTAGCGATCTCTCAGGATGTGAAACCTACTGTCCCATCACAGCTGGAGAACTTCCTATCTGGAGAAATTCTTCACTCATTTTCTTCCCACCTGCCCATTCTCTGCTGGCTGGGCACATGTGGACAACAGTGCCTGGTGTGCAATCAAGACAGGTTCGTCCTAACTAAATGAAGACCTTTTTGTCTTCTAACCTTACCTGGTCAGAGCATTATTCTCATGTTTCCTGTCCCTCTTCACAAGCACAGACACAGACTGTGTGCAATCTGCAGTCTTTATAATATCAGTCACAAGGGCAAAGCCACAGCAGCAGGAGTAAAGAGGGGAAGGTTTTCAGGCTGATCCCTCCCTTCCACAGTGTGAGAAATGGAGTTCCTGGGGTCACCCTACAAACAGGATCTGAGGCTTGAACCCACCATGAGCAAGGGGTCACATTTCCCTCTTTCCTGATTGTGTTGCAGTCGACCAGAGCAACCTCAATGGCATCTCTCCACGAATAAACTCTGGCACCTTATTTGGATAACAACCTGCAGTTAATCCCCCAGTGCCTTCTATGTGATGATGGTGTTCAGGCTGCCAGAGTTACAGATTTCACCAGGCAGACAATCATCTCCGTGGGGAGCCCACATAAGTAGGTTAAACAAAAGCTTTATTTTCATACAGTGTTCTTGGGATATGGTGCCAAAATTTCACAGACGGCTCAAAACAAGGACTGGCAAGGAGTGCTGTGCTCCTGTGATGCTTCTTTTTGCAAACAGACACAAGTCACAAAATGCATGTTCCGAGCCAAGCCTGAACTTCCTTTAAAATCAGAAGTGTTTAGATTAACACTTTTCAGGCTTGTTCTTTAAAGCAATAATGTACCAAAGCAGAGTTCACATGCAAGGGAGAATAGCTTGTTGTCCTGGTAGACAACAAGCTGTCCNTCATACAGTGTTCTTGGGATATGGTGCCAAAATTTCACAGACGGCTCAAAACAAGGACTGGCAAGGAGTGCTGTGCTCCTGTGATGCTTCTTTTTGCAAACAGACACAAGTCACAAAATGCATGTTCCGAGCCAAGCCTGAACTTCCTTTAAAATCAGAAGTGTTTAGATTAACACTTTTCAGGCTTGTTCTTTAAAGCAATAATGTACCAAAGCAGAGTTCACATGCAAGGGAGAATAGCTTGTTGTCCTGGTAGACAACAAGCTGTCCCTGAGCCAGCAGTGCCCTGGTGGCCAAGGAGGCCAATGGGTGCATTGGGGTGCACTAGCCAATGGGCCAATGGGGCAATCCCAGGGTGCATTAGGAAGAGAAAGCACTGCCAGCCAGTGAAGGAAAATGATCCAGCCTCTCTGCTCAGCCCTGGTGAGGCACATCTGGACTGCTGTGTCACGTTTAGGTCTCCTCTGGACACAGGAGACATGGAGCTCCTGGAGCAGGTCCAGCAGAGGCTGTGGAGATGATGAAGGGATGGAGCATCTCTTTTATGAGGAAAGGCTGAGGGAGCTGGGGCTGTTCAGCCTCAAGAAGAGATGGCTGAGAGGGGACCTCATCCATGTCTGTCAGTGTCTGCAGGGAGGGGTCAGAGCATGGACCAGGCTCTGCTCCATGGTGCCCAGCAATAGGACAAGAGGTCACAGGCAGAAACTGATGCACAGGAAGTTCCACCTGAACATGAGGAAGAATTTCTTTCCTGTGCGGTGACCAGGCACTGGAACAGATCATCCAGAGAGGGTGTGGAATCTCCCTCACTCGAGATATTCCAGAACTGTCTGGACACAACCCTGTGCAATGTGCTCCAGGATGACCCTGCTTGAGGAGAGAGATTGGACCAGATGAGCCCCTGTGGTGCCTTCCAACCCGGCCCATTCTGTGATTCTGTTTGTAAGCAAATTCTGCAGCTGGGACAGGGCTGTGTATGGACTGTGTGTATGGACTGGGGAATGAGAGGCTGGAGAGCAGCTGTAGAAAGGGACCTGAAGTTCCTGGTCCATGGCCAGTTGAACACAAGTCAGCAGTGCCCTGGCAGCCAGGAGCGACATCCCTGTCCTGGGGGGCATCAGGCACAGCATTGCCAGCCAGGCAAGGGAGTGGATTGTCCTGCTCTGCTCTGCTCTGCACTGGGGCAGCCTCACCTCAAAGGCTGGGGGTAGTTTTGGGTATCAGAGCAGGATAATGAGAAGCAAAACAGGCCCTTAAAAACATCTTCCCCTCAGTCTTCCCTCCTTCCCAGCTCTGCTGCCCACCCCAGCAGCACAAGGGGACAGGGAATGGGATTATGGTCAATTCATCACCCATGCTTCTCCCACTGCTCAGGGAGAGGAGTCGTTCCCCTGCTGCACTGTGGGGTGCCTCCCATGGGAGACAGTTCTCCATGAACTTCTCTGACATGTCTCCATCTCACGAGCAACAGTTCTCTGTGAACTGCTGCAACGTGAGCCCATCCCATGGGCAACTGTCCTCCCAAAACTGCTGCAGCATGGATCACTCTTCCATGGGGTGCAGTCCTCCAAAGACAGGCTGCTCCAGCATGGGAACAGAGCCCTCTCTCCACGTGTCTCTCACATGGTCACAGCTGTCTCTCAGGCATCCACCCACTCCGACGTGGGTCTCGTCCGTGGTCTGCAGGTGAGTCTCTGGATCCCCATGGATCTCCATGGGCTGCAGGGGCACAGCTGCTTCACCATGGGCTGCACCACTGCTTGCAGAGGAATCTTGGCTTTGGTGCCTGGAGCACCTCCCACCACTCCTTCTCCACTGACCTTGGTGTCTGTACAATTGTTTGTCTCACATATTTTCACCCTGCTCTTCTCTGACTGGAACAAAAACTGCCCCCCAGCCTTTGTTTTGATTTCTTCCTAAATATGTTATCACAGAGACATTACCATGATTTCTAATTGGCCCAGCCTTGGCCAGCAGCACATCAATCTTTGGTGCCATCAGAGATTGGCTCTGCCAGACATTGTGGAAGCTTCTACCAGCTTCTCACAGAAGCCACCTCTGTGGCCTCCCTGCTATCAAAAACCAGGCTGTGCAAATCCAATACACCACAGAACATCATGTCCTGTATATAAACCAGGGGCAATCGGCCAGGAGGGGACGCTCACTGCTCAGGGATAGGCTGGGCATCGGTCAGCAGGTGGTGAGTTATTGTCCTGTGTATCACCTGTCTGTCTGGGGGTCTCATTATTATTATTGCTGTTGTTGTTATTGTTGCTACCACTATTAGTAGTATTATATTTTAGTTTGTTTCAATTATTAAACTCTTCTTATGTCAACCCACAAAACGTTTCATTTTTCTGATTCACCACCCCATCCAACCTGGGAGGGAGTGGGAGAAAGTGTCTTTTGAATCCTCATAAAGCTCCAGCTTTATTACCACTGAAATTGGCATCAGTACCTTTTCCCTTGCAAACCCTTGCCTGAAGCTGAAAATGAGAGCTCTGTTCTAAACATGGCACCTCTGTTTTCCATCAAAACAAGCCTCATCCACACACTTTCTCTCAGAAAGGTGCAGAGAACTGAGAAAGCTGTGTGCCTTCAGCTCCTCACCACACATCCACAATGAGGTGGTGATGACATCCCCAGGCTCTGGGGAAAATTGCAGAGGGTTTGAACAGCAAGATGGGCAGCCGAGGCACACACCTAGGCTGGGGAGCCCCTGGGGGAAAGGAACCGGCATCATGACTGCTAGTGGCTTTTCATGGCTGTTTTCTCCATTGCACAATCACAGAATCACAGAATGACAGAATCACAGAATCAGCTAGGTTGGAAAAGACCTTTGAGATCATCAAGTCCAACCTATGACTTAACATCACCTTATCAACTAAACCATGGTACTGAGTGCCGTGTCCAGTCTTTTTTTTTAAACACGTCCAGGGACGTGACTCCAACACCTCCCTGTGCACAATTCCAGCGTGCAATCACTCTTTCAGTGAATAATTTTTTCCTGATGTCTAACCTAAACTTCCCCTGGCACAGCTTAAGACTAAGACTGTGTCCCCTCATTCTGTCAGTGGTTGCCTGGGAGAAGAGATCGATCCCCACCTGTCTCCAACCTCCTTTCAGGCAGTTGTAGAGAGTGATTAAGGTCACCCCTGAGCCTCCTTTTCCCTAGGCTAAACAACCCCAGCTCCCTCAGTCGTTCCTCATAGTGCTTGTGTTCTAGATCCCTCACCAGCCTTGTTGCCCTCCTCTGGACACGTTCAAGTGTCTCAACACTTCCTAAACTGAGGGGCCCAGAATTGGACACGGTACTCAAGGTGCAGCCTGACCACTGCTGAGTACAGGGGAAGAATGACTTCCCTGGTCCTGCTGGCCACACTATTCCTGATGCAGGCCAGGATCCCACTGGCCTTCTTGGCCATCTGGGCACACTGCTGGCATCAAGTCCATCTTGATGCCTGGGTCCTTTGCCCTCCTTGATCCCCAGGTCCCCTCAGCTTTCCGCTACCCTCCCCCCATGGCCCCCAGGTCCCCAGCAGATCTCCGCCACCTTCAATCCTTTTGTCCCCTGGTCACCCTCAAGCCACTGGTCCCCTGTTGTACCCTATTGCCTTCGACTTTGGGGTTCCCAGCCGCCCTCCATCCCCTGGATGGGGGGGTGAGTGTTTTCAGGTGAAACCAGATGGATTTGGGGTCACTCACCTTCACTGGAGGCCAGGGGAGTTTCAGACCCCCTATAGGCTCTGCCCACCTGTGAGGGTTGCAAAGCACTGCAGGTATCACCCCCTACTATGGGGTACCCCCAGTTTGGGGGGGTGGGGGCATCTCAGCTGCCATACTGGGGTGCTGCTGGAATGGGGGGTCTCCAGGGGTATCAAGCAGCTGCAGGGGAAGGGTGGGAGGGTTTGGGGGAGCCCCCGTGCAATTTAGGGACCCCCACCTCAAATTTGTGGTGCCCCCTTTACCTGATTACCTGGCCACAGAGCTGCTGATGGGGGTGAGGAGTGACTGGAAGGGAGGGAGGAATTTCGGGGAAACTCCCATGAGGGAGGAGAGGTAAGGAGGTGAGGAGGCAGTCTAAGGGATGGAGAACCCACTAAAACTTTGGGGGGCCCTCACCTGTCTGTGTGGGGGAGGTGATGCACACAGGGCGGCGCAGCTGCTGCAGCAGCCCCTGTGCCAGCTTGAGGAAAATTGTGATGGCATTTTGGGGGTACAGGGAGAGAGGGAACTTGGGGGTCACCCAAGCACAGCACAGCTCCACATTCTCCCAGTGAAGTGAATCCATCTCCCTGGGAAAGGGGTGATGGAGGGTGGGGACCTCCCCAACATAGCAGCTGAGAGGGGTAGTCTAGAGGCATCTCACTCTGCAACACAGAGAGGGCAGAGTCAGAGATAAATGTTGAGCTTCATCCCCTCATCATCCTTATCCTCCTCACCTGGGGGTTTTGAGGAAAAAAAGGCTTTAAATTGAGGGGAAAGGTTCCTTTACTATCTTTTTCTGTGTTTCAGTTGAGGGGGACCTTCATTTATTGGTGATTTTAAGGGTTTAAATGAGGAAAAGCTACTTTTTCCCTAATAGGAAAAGTTTCAACTGACAGGGAACCCAAATTTTCTATTATTTTACAATTTAAATGGAATGGGAAAGCCTTTTAGGGGTTTAAATCAAAGGTGAATACCCCTTTTTCATCATTTTGAGGGTTAAGTGAAGGGAGAATCTCCATTTCCCCTAATTTTTTAAGAATTTAAATTGAGAGGAACCTCTTTATGTGCCACTTCAAAATTTACATCAAGAAGCACCCTCTGTTTTAAGGGACCTTCTCAGGACATATATCTTTCCAGTCTCTCACACCTTCATGAGGGAAAAAGATACCCAAAAGCTGCAAAAAATAGTGACTTTTGAGGTAAAAATTGGTGGTGGGAGGGGGAAAAATTTGGGCAACTAAATTGAGGGGGGAGTTCCATTTTCCCTCCCTTTAGGGGTTTAAATTGAGGTGGGATACTCAATTTTCACCACTTTAAGGTTTTAAATTGAGGGAAACTCCCCCTTTTCCATCATCTGAGAGACTGGAATTCAGGGGAAACCCTCTTTTTCTGTTATTTGAGGGGTTTAAATTAGGGCAGCATGGTGGTGAGGACAAAAGGTTTAAAATGGTGGGAAATGTGAACCTTTTGTGGTGACCCAGAGGGGTGTCTTACCCAAATCCAGGGGGTTCCTATGGCACTATGGGGGCTGACCTGGACCCTGGGGTCAAAGCTGGTCGAGGGAATGGACCCTGGGGTTGCGGGCAGAGAGAGATGCAGGATCAGGGGACTTGGTTGTCAAGGGGCAGCTGGAGACTTGCTGTTTGAGGGTGACTGAGGGATGCAGGGGTTGAGGACAGCGGAGGGAGGCTGGCGACCTGGAGGTTGAAGGCTGTGGAAGGTAGCTGGACACCTGAGGCTGGTGGATGGCCAGGAGACCCAGGAGTGCAGTCTGGGTATCTGGGGTTGAGAGTGGCAGCAGGAGACCCCATGATCGAGGGCAATTGGGGGATCTGAGGGTCAAGTGCAGTCAGGGACCTGGGGATTGAGTGTGGCAGAGGGCAGATAGGGACCAGCGAATCCAGGACAGCTGGGAGATGCAGGAGTGGAGTGCAGTCTAGGTACCCAGGATCGAGGGTGGTGGTGGAGTGGCTGGGGAGCCCAGGGTCCAGGGTGGCTGGGGAACAGCCGGGGACCCGGGAGTCAAGGGCAGCTGAGGTACCCAGGGAGGATGGCAGAGGGTAGCTGGGGATCTGAGGGGCCAGGGTAGCCTGGGGACCCAGGAGCTGAGTGCAATCTAGGTATCTTGGGGTTGAGGGCAGCTGGGGACCTCAGGGTCCAGGGAGGATGTGGGACCCAAAGGTCAAGGGTGGTGGAGGGTGGCTGAGGACCCTGGAATCAAGAGCAGCTGGGGACCTGGGGTCAAGTGTGGTAGACGGTGGTCAGGAGATCCAGGGGGGACAGGGTTTGAGGGTGGCTGCCAGACCTGGAGGTTGAGGGCAACCAAAGAACCCAGGCCATAGTCAACCTTGGGACCTGGGAACTGAGGGCATACCAGGGTCAAGGCGACAGCAGAACTCGTGGGTCAAGGGCAGCTGAGGATCCTGAAATTGTGGGAGGCCAAGGGACCCTGGGGTCAAGGGCTACTAAGGGACTTAGTGATTGAAGGTGGCTGAGGACCCAGGGGTCAAGGGCAGCCAAAGGTCTCAGGGTCATAGGTGGCTGCAGAACCCAAAGACGCCACATGAAGAGCCACTTCGTCTTGTTTGTTTTGATGCACCCACTGGTGGCTTCATTGGATGTCCCTGGTGTCACAGTGCAAAATTCAGGAATTTAGGTTGCCCAGAGAGGTGGTAGAAATTTCCCTGTCCCTGGAAATATTCAAGACCAGTTTGGACAGGGCTTGGAGCACCTTGGTCTAGTGGAAGGTGCCCCTGCCTATGAAAAGTGTTCCTGCTCATGGCAGGGGTCTTGTAATGAGATGAGCTTTAAAAGTCCTTTCCAATCCAAACCACGCTGTGATTCTCTGATTTACATTGGATATTGGGAAGAAATTCTTTCCTGTGAGGGTGGTGAGGCACGAGCACAGGCTGCCCAGACAAGCTATGGCTGCCCCATCCCTGGATATGTCGATGTGCCAGAGGGTGGCAGTGTTAAAGCACATAAGGAGGAGACTCCTCCATGCAAGTAGGTAGGCTGTGAAGTCCCGGAGCTGGAATCCCCGAAGATGTGAACATCCTGTTTCCTGCAGCCCAGCAGCTCTCCAGAGAGCCCTGGGCCTTCAGTCGAATTTTATTTCTATGTATATCTCTGGGCAAAGTGAGGAAATTAAAAAATAATGACTAACTAAAAAATTTTAGCTAAGCAAAAGAAAAATGAAACAGTTAAGTTCTGGGTTCCCACTGCTCACAGATTTGTATGAGCTGGGATCACCCACACCTGCACCTTGAGTGGGTCCTATGGCTTCTCACCAGCCTCAGTTTCCCTGTCTGCCCAATCTGGGCTCTTCAGATGAGTTGCCTCATGAATCAACTCACTGAACACCCACCTCTCAACCCACCTCCCAGAAAACCCCCAGCCCTGCCTATAAATTTGTGGCTGCTCACCTGAACAGCATTCTGGAGGCTGTGTGGCACGAGCTGCATGAGACTGACTGCACGTTTGGGAATCACCAAGTTATTCACCCCTTTTTAACAGGATGGTACATGCCTGGTGCACAGGAAGAACACAAGGACAATGGGGGAAGGAGGGTGTCATTGTACCCCTGACCCTGTACCTCTCTCAGTTCTTGTTTTTGCGACTTGAGCTCTGGGGATGATTTATATAAAATTCACATGCTGTAGGGAAATTAATTTCTATGGCAGCCAAATACAGATCA
Source organism: Orthonyx spaldingii (assembly GCA_013397795.1). Classification (NCBI taxonomy): domain Eukaryota; kingdom Metazoa; phylum Chordata; class Aves; order Passeriformes; family Orthonychidae; genus Orthonyx; species Orthonyx spaldingii. The sequence goes on from VZTJ01004402.1 coordinate 39,431, forward strand.
GATCCAACCATGTCACTCACCATATTCATAGCATATCCATTTATTAATGTGCCCTTATTCCCCTATTTTATTAAGAATTGATTGTGTATGCTTGGTAAAACTGGGGAGCTGAAGAGTGATATCTAGTGTTTTATCTCCATAAAGACAAATGAGCATTTTCCTATCCAAAACTTTTGAAATTCTAAATCAATGGTGTGGTAAGTAAGTTCTTAAATTGGGGCAAGCTGGGATCATTATTCCTGAGGCATTTGTTTGATCCTATATGGGATCATTCCCAGCTCTAGTAAGGAGCAGGGTGGAGGGGAAGGAGATAAGGTGAATGCAGAGCTGACATTTGAACTCCCCTCTCCCCCTGCCTCCCCCCAAGGTAGGAGCAGGGGATGCTCTACAAAACCACTAAAGAAATCTACTGAAGGAGAGAATAGGGGTCTGAGCAACCTGGTCTAGTGAAAGATATCCCTGCTTATGGCAGTGGGTTGGACTAGATGACATTTAACAGCCCCTTCTAACCCAGACCATGCTCTGATTCTATGAATAGTTAAAAACAGACATGTAGACATGTTATTTTAATTTTAAGAAAAAAATAGAGTAAAAGTTAATTCAGACAGCATCAATATAAGAATTTTTTACATAAATTAATGCTTCACTGAATCTTTTCTCTTTAATTCAAGAATCTATGTGAAAATGAAAGTATTTCCCAGCAAGTCATTATTAGAATGAAAACCCTTGCTGTACCCTGGGACATCCACAGGACACAGCAGTGTTCATGAGTTTACTTACAGCTGGACAAGAAAACAACTTCAGGATCATCATCTGCATCTGCAAAACAGCCTGACATGTAACCTTTCTCTATAGTCCAAGTCCCCTGGGGCTCCTTCACATGGCAGAGATGCAATATAACAGAGAGTTGAAAGGATTTAATCTCATTAGAAGTCCCACTGCATGCACTCTAGGACCCAGGCCATCTGATGCTCAGGCTCCCTGAGGCTTCAGCATGCTCCAGCCCTAGCTGTGCAAGCCCTGATTTTGCTTGTCCCTGGATATTAATTATTATGAAAAACATTCCTAAAACTCCAAAAATCTTCAAGTCACTGAGAGACCAATTTGCACTGTTTTTTACTGGTATTGCCACCCGAGTGTGAGAATTGGTATTTCAAAACAAACACATTAGGAAATACAACTTCTCCCAAATGTTTATAAGGAAAATTTTTAATATGAGTGTCCAGGGACTCCACCAGGAGGGGCACCACGTCTGCTCAGATGCAATCAGAAATTCAAGTCGGAAATTGCTCTGACAATCATAGAATATAAAATCACATAATTATTTGGGTTGGAAAAGCCCTCTGAGATCATCAAATCCAACTGTTTCCCCAGCACTGCCAAGCCCACCACCTACCCGTGTCCCCAAGTGCCACATCCATGTGGCTTTTAAATCCTTCCAGGGATGGGGACTCCACCAGTACTCTGGGTAGACTGTGCCAGGGCTGAACAGCCCTATCCAACAAGTTTTCCCCGATATCCAACCCAAGCCTTGCCACAACCTGAGACTCTTTCCTCTTGTCCTGTTGCTTGTTACTTGGGAGAAAAGACTGATCCCCACCTGGCTACAATATCAGAAGGACATGGACCTATTGGATCAGATCTAGAGGAGGTCACAAAGATATTCTGAGGGCTGGAGCCCCTCTGCTCTGGAGACAGGTTGGGAGAGCTAGAGGTGTTCAGCCTGGATAAGAGAAGTCTTCAGAGAGACCTTAGAGCCCCTGCCAGTGCCTAAACGGGCTCCAAAAGAGCTGCAGAGGGATTTTGGACAAGGGCCTGGAGTGACAGGACAAGGGATAACGGCTTCCCACTGTGAGAAGACAGGTTTATGTCAAAGATACCAGGTAGGAAGAAACAACCAATGTTCCTTCAGAGTTTCTCCATTGGCCTTGACACAACAGCCCGCCTCCACCACATGACAAGTGCTGGGTAGTGGAAATTCCTCTTTTGCTGCTCCTGAGTATATGGTTGTACCATCGCCATCTGCTGTGAGGGGGATTCAAAACTGTTGAGTTGTTCCTTTGGGAAAATAGCATGCGGGTTAAATAAATGCATGGGCTCAAGCCAAGAAAACCTCCCGAAGAGCATCTCTGGAGAGCAGGGCAGCACGCTCAAATGTGATCAGTATCGGCAGTAGCTGTGCCCGTTGATTTATTGCAGGAGTTATGCACTTCCCACTAAGGATAACACCAAGGAAGGGAAAAATCATGTTAACTCCAAAGTACATGTGAGTTATTGCTACAACTATTCAATTAATAGGAAAATATTTTTCAGACTAATTAAGTGTTTCATTTTATTTTTTTCTATGGAGGTCCAGGATGAAAAAATATGATTGTAATCCATGTCAACAGGGTCCAAGGGATGAGAATTTGATCTAATATGTCTGGAAACAATTTCAAATCAATGTTAATTTTAAGGACTTTACATGCTGGGAATTTTATTTTGGTACAATAAATTATCCCGGGTTTTTTAATAGTACAGAATTTTTTGTATAAATTACATCCTCAAATCTTACCAGTTTGGAAAAAAATAATAACAAGGATGAGAAATGAGAAGGTTAAATTAGATGAGATGTAGAGAGTAAACAAAATATGAATTGCACTTAAATCTTGGGGTGGCAGAAAATCTACTTATTTGTAATTTTAAATGGATCCCTCCTACATGGTTATGGAGATGAGTTTCTATGTGAAAGGTAAAACTATCTGAAAACTACCAGAAATTTAATAAAGTTCAGAAATTGGAGGAGATGAACCATTACTCTAAACGACTTGTGGCCAAGCACAAAACATTTCCAAGTGAGCTTTATTTCCCCTCTCTCAAACTGGGATAATGAAACCAATGAAAGGCATAAAACCTTAATTAAGTCTAATTTCTCCTTGTTTTTTTAGCTTAAACCTAAAAAATACAAGGCTGTTTTTTTCTTACAAACATTATCTCAATTATGATTTACACACTGTTAGAGAAAAGAGATAAATTCCCAAGGAATTTATGCCCATGAAAGGGCAGCAGCTCTTTCATGACTTGAATAGAAGTTGTTGGAAGTTTCCAAAATGCTGCTATATTTTTCTGCATCAAATAAGCATATTGCATAGGTATGGGGAGAATAGTCTTTTCTGCATTAAATCTTTATGAGCAACAAAGAAAGTATTTCCCTTGAGAAGAAAGAAAATCTTTCTACCTCAGGAGTTTTAAAAGCTCATAATGTAAAATAAATGTGCAAGTATGGCACACACTGTCTTAACCTTTCTGGACAAATCCAAAAAGTATCACAAGTTTATGTGGATAATACAACTGTAGAACTACACTACGTAAAACAAAGATGTGTAAGAGCTGTAAGCTGCCATACAGTGTGTCCCCCTCCATCTGAGCTGAAGTCAGTAGCTCATTCCTACTTTTTTGTTACAGTGTCTTTGAATGTCATGAAACATTTCTTACTATGGTAAAACACATGGTGATGACCACCATCAGCCAAAGGAAATATAGTGAAAATTACTATCATTAGTATTTTATGTACCAGGAAACAACATGGAAGTCAAAACAAATTCTGGATTCTCATCTGAAATTCATCAACCACAGCAGAACACGACTGCAATGGCCATTGCAAATGCGTGGGCTGCAAGTATCCAACCAGCAGCAGCTTGAGTATGAAAAACAGTGAGAAGGACTTTGGGTAGTAAAGATTGTAATCTAGCAAAAAAAAGAAGGCTGATGGACTGCTTCTGAGCCAGTTCCCTGAATTCCCTTAGAGAAGAGAAGAGGGCATTTCCATAACATGGCTCATCTCCTCCTCAGTGCAGAATGAGGCAAAGCACCTGCATGGCCCCAAATATGCCTTTTCCCCATGGACCAGACAAGGGATCCATATGGGGAGACTCTGAATAGAGAACACCCAAAGCAAGGTGGGTCAAATCCTTGACTTTTATGCCCAAAGCTGAAGAACGTACTATCTACAGACAAACTCCACATCTCCAACAGTGAATCCAAATCACCTTAATTATGAGTTAGAAACAAGAGGGGCTGAGCTGAGTCTTGTACAGTGCTCACCTCTATGAGACTTGATCCAATAAGTGTTTTCCTCACAAAAACTCTGCAAATTTCCTTAGAGAAATATCACATCAGCCTGTTTTATGGAATTATGATTGAATTACAGAACCATTTGGTTTGAGAGAGAGGTTTAAGATCATCCAGTTCTACCCCCTTGCCATGGACAAGGACACCTTCCACTAGACTAAGTTGCTCCAAGACCCATCCAACCTGGCCTCGAACAATTCCAGAGATGGGACAGCCACAGCTTATCTGGGCAACGTGTGCCAGGGCCTCACCACACTCATAAGAAAAAATTTCTTTGCAGTATCCAATCTAACCCTGCCCTCTGTCAGTGTGAAGCCATTTCCCTTGTCCTGTCACTCCAGGTCCCTGTCCAAAATCCTCTCCAGCTCCCTCAGAGCTCCTTTAGGTCCTGGAAAGCTTATGACCATTACCCTGCCACCTGCAACCTCCCCTGTTACCCAGCCAAGGTAAGAGTGAACATACAGCTGGCAGTGAGTGCCTGGATCCCTGCACTGCTAATACCTTTGCCCATCATCACACCGACCTCTTCACTAGCTTACAGACACAAAAACACGAGTCACCACAGCTTTTGTGACCATGTGGCAGCTAGACAAGCCACATGCTCAGACTTCTGTGTCCATTTCCAGACATTAGGGTTCCCTATCACTGTGACAGTGTTGGTCCCCCCTCTGGTCTCATCACACTGTCATTTGTCCACATCTTTTCCTCAATAGTACAGCTCAACTCCAAAGGAGGAATGAAACCTTCACTTTATTTACTATTTCATTCCTCTGATCACTTAAGACATCATCACCTTTGGAGCTCTGTGTGGTTTCCCTGAACTAGGGTATATCCTGTTAATATATTTCAGCCTATTTCCATGATTCTTTTAGTACATGTGAAGAACAACACTCCATGATGTCCGAATTTCAAAGATTTATTAGCATAAATAATTAACAATTAGGGATGCCCACAATACCAAGCACAGCACCACGTGCATGGCTGGTCTGGCCAGAGGCACACCTTTCAGAGCTTGTGCAGTCACTTTTATACCTCTCTGGTGTCAATCAAAGGCCTAGATACATTTGTCCAATCAGGGGTCCTGGGATTCCTTTCCCCTCTCCTGAACCGCCCACCTGAGGCGGACTGTCCTGGTCCCCTCCCACAGAGCATGCCCAGTTGTCACATTGGGTGGACTCTTATCCTGACTGACATCCTGATTGACACCTTATTGGGAACTTTCTGGAAGGTGACCCTCGGTTCCCGGCAGCCATTTTGTCCCTATTCATCTTTATTAAAAACTTCTATTAGTTTTTAAGACCATGAGAATACCAATAGCTGCGAGATGGAGATTGGTCTCTGACAGTATGTGTGTGTTTAAGACCTTGGGGTAAACACTTGACAAGTCATGGTGCCTGTTCAAGAATCCAAAACCTGAACTGTGGCCATGTGAGTCATTTAGAAGTGAAAGTTCCCCTTATTATGACAACACTATAACATGCAACAAATATCAACTCATTAACTGGAGATTATAACACAACAATATTATAACAAATCATTAACTCATTAACAAAAGTAATTGACTGATCAACTCATTAACTTTCATTAACAATTTTAATATACGAAAGTCAACCCCAAAATTTGATCATCTGTAACAGTAGACTTGCTATAATATTTATAATTTTCTAGTTTGTCCTCTATCCTTCAGTGACTAAATCACCAATGCACTAAATAAAGCCATGAATGCATTAAATAAAGCTGAACTAGGGCATTACCATGTTTCTTTACACTTTCCTCCACCATGGAGGATGCATTGTTTTAATTCCTCCATTTAAGACTTTCTGGAGTCACAGAAGTTATTTTCCCTACAAATGATAGAGCTGACCCTGGACCTCATCGTTCCCAGGTAAGGAAACTACAAAATCACTTCACAGGACTGCAGAACTGTGAGGAAAGTAAAAGATAATTAAAAAGGGAGTAGGCACAGCTGGATGAAACCATGTCTATGTGCAATATAGTGCTATCAACCACTTCTTACATCCAACAGCCTGATTCACAGGCTCCTGCACTAGGGAAGCCAACATGAAGCAACAGGCAATAAACCACCATGAACCGCCCACTGGCAACGCTACCAAGCATCAGAAAGTGGGATTGTTCATCTAAAGTTTATTCAGTTCCTTTTTCCTTCAGAGCAGGTCATTAGTCTAATGGAAATCTCTGCCCTTTTGAGACATACCTGGATTATTCTGAGATTAGGAGACTGAAATTTATGTCTTTCCCATGGGATCTGTTTAATAGAACTTTTCAAAGCTCATTAAAGGCATTGGGGTGTGCAACAGAGATACAGGGGTAGCCTTGTGCTATCTCCTCACTCATTCATTACAATTTTCAGCTTAAGATGATGATTCAGCCCAGATTTAACCCATTGCTTTAACAGTCCATATAAGCCTAGAAGGGTCTCTGTTCCCCATGCAGTAATATCATCCTCCTGTGATCAATCATCAATACTCTTGGCTGTCTCCAAGCAATGAACCTCCAGCCAAGGGTGCTGAAGAAGACAACAGCCAGATGTGCTGTCTGTGACATGGATTCTCCTGCACTGTCCACTACCAAAAATGTATGCATAGATTGGAATTCATTGGAAAAAAGGGATAAGAAAGAATTAATCTAAACATAGTGGTTGGTTTGGGTGGAAGACATTGGTTTAAAAATGTCTGTAGACTTTCAGTGTTTCCTATTGAGTCGCCCAGTGTGCAGAGCATCTTCTCTATCACAAGCATGTGAGCAGGTGCTGTGTAAGAGTCACCAAATGCAATGACATGGCATCATCTTGTCTAAAAGTGGCCACTATGCTCAGGCAGAGGCTCTTCTTCCACATGAAGAGGCACCATGGGATCCAGTCAGGAAACAAAAGATGCCCATGTGTTAGCACATGAAAACTCAGCACGGATCCCTTGTTCGCAAGAGCAGAGACCTGCACACATGCCAAAGGAGAGGTTTCCACCAGGGACCTTGCTGACACACTAATAAGCACACAACGTTCAGGTGCCTGAAGGCCCTTCATGGGACAAGGAGGTCTCTAATGAGCTTTGAGGAATTCCAGGATTAACCTGAGTTAGAGGTGCTATGTATCATAAATTCTCCCTTGGTCCCAACTTTTGCAGACTGTGGCCTTTGTGTCTGAAAGAGCTGACATCTCCTTGCAGCACAACAATATATTTCAATCTAGTTCAATTGTTTTCAGTTTTCAGTTGAAATCCTCCCCCTAACAAAGTGTTTAGCAATGAATAACGGTTCATAATGACCAGCAAATGGGGGGTTTTGTGTTATTCTCTGTCTTGGGGTGATTTTATGATGATACTCTATTCCCTAATGGTCTGCTCTATGCGCAGAAATGGTTATTCTCACTTTAAGGTGGGTCTGGGAGAGGGTGGGGAGCCTTGGGCTCTTGCACAGGCTTTGTTCAAAGTCTCCCTCCAGAGCATGCTGGGTGCAGTGCGGAGCAGATGTTACGTTGCTGCTTAGCAAGCTTGGGGTTTTGTTAGCTTAAGCAAGAAGTTTCTTATTTTCCCCTTTCCCTGGCCTGGAGAGGCTGCAGCAGCAATCCTTCGGCAGCTTCTGTTTTGTTTTCTCTTGAACTGTTCAGCCTGGTTTTGGTCCGAGATCAGACAATCGCCAAGACTGTCGGCCAGGACCTGAAGGAGCCTTTCCAGCCAGCCTGAGACCTCGGGAAAAGCTGAACCAAGAGAAAGGACACCAAAATCCATCAGCTTCATCTACTGTAAGGAGAACAATGCCATAAGTTCAACAGGTTCCCATCTGTTTTGCCCCACCTGCTGCATGATCCTTTTTCCCCCTTCTCTGAGACAAAAGCCAACTACCATTTTGTCCCCCCTTTGCCACATGGCCAGTGCGTTTATTTCTCCCCCTGGCATTTTGCGGGTTTTTTTGTTCTGCTGTGGGTGGGTGTGGGTGGGTGGGGGGAGGTACGATTCTGACGGTTCAATATCTAGCATTTATTCTTTTTTTTCCCGTACCATGTGGCCACTTTGTCAATAAACAGTTGGGGTTTTTTTCACTTTCACCCGCTGGTATTCTTTTCTTCTCATGGACAGAAAAAGGATCGCTGAAGCCCTTTTCTTTAGAGGAAACACTCATTCCAGAGCATTTTCTCCTATATTTGTCTCTAAACCGAGACACTCTCACTGTTAAAAATTTAAGCCTTACTCCCACTTTGTTGTAATTCATTTCCCACCATAAGACCTTTTTTTATTTTTTGCCTGACCACCAGATCCCTGTGGCCCATGCAAATTCACAAATGATGATCCAACTTCTCTGTATGAAATGAGTGCCCAGAGGCTCAGACTGTAAGACATGCTTTCCAAACTTTTAACAATTCTCTGGATTTTTCTTCCAAGCCTCTTTATGTTTTAACATCCTTTTTAAAGGATAATCATAAAAACTCAGTATAATAATCCTGTATTGGCTGCAGCATCATAAAACAGACATTATCCTTACCTAGTGCTTCCAGCACTCCCCTCCTGGTATATATATGTAGGATTGTTTGACTCTTCTCAACAAGTCATTTCTCAGAGACAAGCGTTATTGACGAAAAAGCCTTAAATATATGAATTTAAGCTACTACTTGGATTGCATGGATGTTTCCAAGTGCCCCAGAGATGGAAAACAGCTAGCACATCAAACAGGGAGCTGTGCAAAGCCCAGCACTGTGGAGGTGCTCATCCCAGAGGGCTGTTCCCCAAGCTGTCAGGGCATAGATTCATAGAACCATTCAGGTTGGAAAATCCTCTGAGACCACCGAGTGTCCAACATTGTTTTTCTTTGTCTTCAGCTCAGGGAAGGGGAACACCGACTGCAGAAACAACTGCCATCTTCACAGAATCACAAAACATTGTGAGTTGGAAGGAAGCCACAAGAATCATCGAGTCTGACTTCTGGCCTTGCACAGCACCACCCTCAAGAATCACACCCTGTACCTGAGAGCATTGTCCAAATGCTTCTTGAGCTCTGGCAGCCTTGGGGCTGTGACCACTTCGCTGGGGAGCTTGTTCCGGTGACCAATCATCCTCTGGGTGAAGATCTTTTCCCTAATATCCAACCTAATCTTCCCCTGACATAACTTCAGGCCATTCCCTCAGGAGTGTCATTGGTCACCAGAGAGCAGAGATCAGTGTCTGCCCCTCCTCTTCCCCTCATGAGGAAGTTGTAATTGCAACGAGGTCTCCCCTCAGTCCTCTCCAGGCTGAACAGACCAAGTACCCTCAGCTGCTCCTCATACAGCTTCCCCTCAAGGCCCTTCACCATCTTTGTTACTCTCCTTTGGACTCTCTCTAATCATTAATGTCTTTCTTATATTGTGGTGCCCAGAACTGCACACAATACTCTTGTCTTTGTCTCAGGAAAACCTGCATGTCCCTGCCAGGCTGTGGAAACATCCACCACCTTGTCTTTATCTTGGAGGCCACATGGAACTGAGTCAAGGCAGTGAACACCTTCGATGTGTAAAGCACCTTCTCTCTTGTATACTCATGTTATTAATATTGCTGTTACTGTTCATTTTTCATCCCACTGCTGTTTGCTTTCAGTAAATTATTATCTCAACCCACAGTCTCTGCCTGTGCCCCTGTCTAACTGGAGGGGAGGGGGGGAGAGGAGGAACAGCTTATTTGAAGTTTAATTCCCAGCTGGTTTTAAACCACCACATTATGTAAAAGAAGAAAATCCACTCAGAGGATTTTCCATAGTTTTGAAAGTTTTCCCCTTTTACAGTGTGACCTGTTCCTTCATTTTGAGGAACTGGACTTTNCCCCTTTGCCACATGGCCAGTGCGTTTATTTCTCCCCCTGGCATTTTGCGGGTTTTTTTGTTCTGCTGTGGGTGGGTGTGGGTGGGTGGGGGGAGGTACGATTCTGACGGTTCAATATCTAGCATTTATTCTTTTTTTTCCCGTACCATGTGGCCACTTTGTCAATAAACAGTTGGGGTTTTTTTCACTTTCACCCGCTGGTATTCTTTTCTTCTCATGGACAGAAAAAGGATCGCTGAAGCCCTTTTCTTTAGAGGAAACACTCATTCCAGAGCATTTTCTCCTATATTTGTCTCTAAACCGAGACACTCTCACTGTTAAAAATTTAAGCCTTACTCCCACTTTGTTGTAATTCATTTCCCACCATAAGACCTTTTTTTATTTTTTGCCTGACCACCAGATCCCTGTGGCCCATGCAAATTCACAAATGATGATCCAACTTCTCTGTATGAAATGAGTGCCCAGAGGCTCAGACTGTAAGACATGCTTTCCAAACTTTTAACAATTCTCTGGATTTTTCTTCCAAGCCTCTTTATGTTTTAACATCCTTTTTAAAGGATAATCATAAAAACTCAGTATAATAATCCTGTATTGGCTGCAGCATCATAAAACAGACATTATCCTTACCTAGTGCTTCCAGCACTCCCCTCCTGGTATATATATGTAGGATTGTTTGACTCTTCTCAACAAGTCATTTCTCAGAGACAAGCGTTATTGACGAAAAAGCCTTAAATATATGAATTTAAGCTACTACTTGGATTGCATGGATGTTTCCAAGTGCCCCAGAGATGGAAAACAGCTAGCACATCAAACAGGGAGCTGTGCAAAGCCCAGCACTGTGGAGGTGCTCATCCCAGAGGGCTGTTCCCCAAGCTGTCAGGGCATAGATTCATAGAACCATTCAGGTTGGAAAATCCTCTGAGACCACCGAGTGTCCAACATTGTTTTTCTTTGTCTTCAGCTCAGGGAAGGGGAACACCGACTGCAGAAACAACTGCCATCTTCACAGAATCACAAAACATTGTGAGTTGGAAGGAAGCCACAAGAATCATCGAGTCTGACTTCTGGCCTTGCACAGCACCACCCTCAAGAATCACACCCTGTACCTGAGAGCATTGTCCAAATGCTTCTTGAGCTCTGGCAGCCTTGGGGCTGTGACCACTTCGCTGGGGAGCTTGTTCCGGTGACCAATCATCCTCTGGGTGAAGATCTTTTCCCTAATATCCAACCTAATCTTCCCCTGACATAACTTCAGGCCATTCCCTCAGGAGTGTCATTGGTCACCAGAGAGCAGAGATCAGTGTCTGCCCCTCCTCTTCCCCTCATGAGGAAGTTGTAATTGCAACGAGGTCTCCCCTCAGTCCTCTCCAGGCTGAACAGACCAAGTACCCTCAGCTGCTCCTCATACAGCTTCCCCTCAAGGCCCTTCACCATCTTTGTTACTCTCCTTTGGACTCTCTCTAATCATTAATGTCTTTCTTATATTGTGGTGCCCAGAACTGCACACAATACTCTTGTCTTTGTCTCAGGAAAACCTGCATGTCCCTGCCAGGCTGTGGAAACATCCACCACCTTGTCTTTATCTTGGAGGCCACATGGAACTGAGTCAAGGCAGTGAACACCTTCGATGTGTAAAGCACCTTCTCTCTTGTATACTCATGTTATTAATATTGCTGTTACTGTTCATTTTTCATCCCACTGCTGTTTGCTTTCAGTAAATTATTATCTCAACCCACAGTCTCTGCCTGTGCCCCTGTCTAACTGGAGGGGAGGGGGGGAGAGGAGGAACAGCTTATTTGAAGTTTAATTCCCAGCTGGTTTTAAACCACCACATTATGTAAAAGAAGAAAATCCACTCAGAGGATTTTCCATAGTTTTGAAAGTTTTCCCCTTTTACAGTGTGACCTGTTCCTTCATTTTGAGGAACTGGACTTTTTCACCTGGAAGTGCTGTTGACTGTTCAGAAGGGAAGCAAATACCTCAGTTGGCTCCTAACACCTGCCGCCAAGGGCAAGGTTAGAGCAGGGAGGGCTGAGAGGCCTGCAGTCAATGCAAAATACCATCACAGACATAACTGCCAAGATGGGATGCTAAATCCTTTTCTACTTCCCTCATTCATCACATCTGACAATATAATAACTTTGCCTAACAGCTAGAAACCATTTCCAACTAGTATTATTTGTTATCTGCAGCAATAGCATTATCATAATATCCACAGGGTCATGCAGCTGCCATGTACAAGACATTGCATTCCCATAATGCATTTTCTACTCCACACCTTCATCTCAGTTATATATGAAACAAAAAATAAATAAGAATTACATCAAGCAGAAGAAGCTGCAGGCTCTGAGCACCGATTTTCTGGGCATAACTGAACCACAAGAGGCACTCTGCTGATGAATACAAACCCCCAAATCCTTACAATGCCCAACTATTATGTTAGCCAGAACAACACTGCAAAATACCTTAGTCTCTGTCCAAGCAGCAAATTTTCTTACCTATTACTCCTTATTCCCCTTAAATTACTCCACCTCATCTTTGGGAATGTCAGCCCCCTTTCTGCAGCCCCTCCCCATCCCAGCAACTCCGGCTCCTTCAATGTAGCCTACAAAAAGATGAAGAGAGACAATTTACAACGGTCTGGAGTGACAGAACAAGGGGAAATGGCTTCATACTGCCAGAGGGTAGGGTTAGATGGGATATTGGGAAAGAATTCTTCCCTGTGAGGGTGGGGAAGCCCTGACACACATTCCCCAAAGAAGCTGTGGCTGACCCATCCCTAGAATTGTTCAAGGCCAGGTTGAAAGGGACATGGAGCAACCTGGTGCAGTGGAAGGTGTCCTTGCCCATGGCAGGGGGGTGAACTTAAAGATCTTGAAGGTGCCCTACTGTAGCGGTCACCCAGCTGGTGGCAGAGCCACCGGCTGGGTCGCCCATGGCGTTCGAGGCTGCGGCTCAATCTGCCTTTTCAGTGGGGATTGACGATCAAGCGGATTGGGTAGATGACACCTCTTGGGACAGTGAGCCCTGAGAGGTAGGCAGGTTGAGGCAGTCTCCCGCCATGGGCTGCTGTCCATCTAGGTACCGTCCCCTCCCCTCTCTCCTCATAGATGATTTAGATATTCATATAGTGGGTTTAATGTTCATGCATAGCTAGAATGTTCTAAAGTTCTGTTCTCCCCATTGGTTTATGTAAATATGTCCCTCCTACGTGTGCTGTTTATTGGTTACTGTCACCTCCTTTCATGTACCCCATTTGTCCTGTCCCTTGTTCCTCCCCTTTTCCCCCCCCTTTAAGACCTGGTGCAACGGTCATTTCGGGGCTCGTTTTGTGGTTCCCGTCCCAGGGCAGGGAATAAACGCTTAGATTTACACCACAAGCGAGTCCTCCTTTATTCCTTTGCTGCCTCTGCGTCGCATTTGAGCCAACAGCTGCTGCCAGCCCCAGCCTGGGCTTTGGGATTTACAACCAGCCTCTGAGCTGCCCCGAGAAGGCTAAAGGCGTCGTCTTGCCGCTGCACACGCTTGCACAGCATGAGAGCCGTTGTCCGGGCACACGAGGATACTGTCACCCGTTGACCAGCCGGGCGGTCAAGCGGCTAGCGACACCCTACAACCCAAACCATTCTGTGATTCTGTAATTCTATCATTACCTCGCAGGAAAACTGTGGTTTGATTTTTTTTTCTTCTCATTTCAAAATGAAAGAAAATCAGAAAATAAAATCAATGTATGTCTAGTTTTGCATCCATATAAAAATATTTGTACCCCAAGGGGCTTATCCGTGTCCACATTTATCTGAAGGTCTCCCCTTCCATCATGAGAGCCCTCTCCCCCTCAGCTTGCTGCTGCTTCTTCATGCTTGAGACTCCCTTCACATGTCACAAGCTTCTATGTAATGCAAATTACGTATACATGGGTGCGAAGCAAAAGCCAGATTGTTTTGTACCATTATAACATGTTGAAGGTTAGGAATCTTTTTAATTTTTTTTATTTCTATTTTCTATCAGGGAATTTTTATCCTATCTGTTTCCTAAGAGATGGTAACAACGATACTTAAGAAAGACAAAAGATG